>JAJTWQ010000066.1:3000000-3447009 GCA_029007595.1 Solanum commersonii | reverse complement strand
ATCCTAAGTACTCTAACACCGTATATACTTCTTGTCAATTTGCTTTGCTTGTTTCGCATCCTATTTGTTATGAAGAAGCGGTAGAACAATCAATGGAAGAATGCTATGATTGAAGAGATGCAAGCAATTGAAAGAAACTCTACATGGGAGTTAGTTGATGCACCAAGGAAAGAATGTAATAGGGCTCAAATGGGTGTTTCAACAAAGTACAATGCCGATGGGAGTATTCAAAAGCACAAAGCTCGACTCGTGGCGAAAGGATATTCACAACAACAAGGTGTAGATTTTGACGAAACTTTTTCTCCCGTTGCTCGATTTGAAACAAACAGAGTTGTTTTGGCTTTGGCTGCGCAATTGCACATGCCCGTGTATCAATTTGATGTGAAGTCTGGCTTGAATGGCGATTTAGAAGAGGAGGGTTTATGTTTCACAACCTCAAGGCTTTATGATAACTCGGCAACGAGAATAAAGTCTACAAGTTAAGAAAAGCTCTTTACGGGCTAAAGCAAGCTCCACGTGCATGGTATAGCAAAATTGACTCATTCTTTCAAGGTAGCGGATTCCTGAATAAGCGACAATGAGCCCACTTTGTACTTGAAGAAACAAGGTACCGATGAATTTTTGTTGGTCCTGTCTCTACGTTGATGATATGATTTATATTGGTTCCTCAAAGTCTCTAGTTAATGATTTCAAGTCCAAGATGATGAGAAACTTTGAGATGTCCGACTTGGGCTTACCGAAATATTTCTTGGGGCTTGAAGTGATCCAAGATAAAGATGGAATTTTTATTTCTCAAAAGAAATATGCAGAGGGATCTTTTGAAAAAGTTCTAGATGATGAATCGTGAAGTAGCAACTACACCGATGAATATCAAACGAAAAGTTGCGGCGTGCGGATGGAAACCGAGAAAGCAAATCCTAAACTTGTTTAGAAGTTTAGTTGGTGGCTTGAATTATCTAACACACACTAGACCCGACATTGCTTTTTCGTTAGTGTTGTGTCCGTATTTTTGCAAAGTCCCACAAAGCAACATTTTGGTCCCAAAGCAAGTTCTTCGTTATGTTGCTGGAACAACAGACTTCGGTATCTGGTATTCTAAAGCACTAAATTTCGATTGGTTGGTTTTACCGACGGTGATTATGCAGGCTGCTGATGACCGAAAAGCACTTCCTAAGTTGTTTCACTTTGGTTCTGAGTTGTGACATGGAATTCAAAGAAGCAGGAGACAGTAGCTTTGTCGACATCCGAGGCAGAGTATACAAAGAAGAAGTTTAGCGGCACGACAAGCTTTATGGCTCCGAAAACTACTTGAAGATTTTAGTTACGAGCAAAAGGAGTCTACCGAGATTTTTTCGATAGCAAATCAGCAATTGCTATGGCTAAGAATCCCTCTTTTCATGGGAGAACTAAGCACATTGATGTGCAATATCACTTTCTCGGACACCGGTAGCGGATGGAAGAATAGTGGCCGAAATTCTCGGCAAAAACAAACGAGCAAGCGGCGGATATATTTACGAGTGTTGTCTTCTGAAGTAATAGAAAAAGATCAAGTTTCTCTCTGTTAACGTCTTACTCGAGTAGTCGCTCATATCTTCTGCCAACATAGGGTGTCAAATGGGCGGGTTGGGTTGAAATAGAGGAGATTCATCCAACTTTAGAGAATCAAAATCGAGTCAACGACTCTAACTACCGACAAACGCTATCAAGCAAAACTCCATTGATTTGCAGTCAAAACAAATCTGAAAATTTCGACATTTCAATGTCTCATACAGTAAAGCCAAATGACCAGCACATCATGAAACCAAAGATACGAACAGAATTGAGTATTACCTTTTGGAATGCGGCGTTCTGAGACAAACGAGCAGAAGCGAGCTATCTACGACCACAAATGAGACGAGCTCTGGCGAACTCCAATGAACCAACGGCTCGAAACAACAAAAAAGAAGAGGACGTATCCCTCTGGAAAATTCTTTTTACCATCCAAAGACTCCTATTTCTTAATAAAAGATTTGTGTGCTTCGGTGGTACCCGACCCTAAGCTGTATATCCCCTCAATAGTGACTAAATGAGATGAATATATAGAAGAAGATTTAGGACTAGAAATTGGGGGAGGAAACGAGCAGATTTTTTGAATTTTCGGACTCCTCTGCCCCTTTTCAAGATAACAGTGGAAGGGGATGGGGAAAAAGCTGAATTCCGCAAAAAAGGGGGAAAAGGGGACGTGAAGGTTTGACGTTGGGGTTGCTAGGGTATGGGTTTTGCAGGATAGTTGGACGAAATTTTTGGGTTTGCAGCGTGATTTCCGCTGGGATTTTGTCTGGCATCGGTCGTATTCTTCGCTGGAGGAAGATGCTGGTACAGAGGTGGGGTATTGTTGGTGTGTTATTGTTGTATTGCTGCTGATGTATGTTGGTTGAATTGGGTTTCTTGGGCTGGGTTATTGGTGGGAAAGGAAATAGGCCGAAAATAGGGAGTGTTGGGTTTGCCCAAAGTTGGCTTGAAAGATTTAAAGTAAATGGTAAGGAAGAGGTTGGATCTGTACTTAATAAAAAGGCCAAAGGTTTGCAAACTTAGCCTACATAAATTTAAGAAGTTAATCAAATTGTTTGCAAATTCGGCTAAAGTTTAAATAAGATGAATTAATATAGTTAATTTACGAGCTCCTTAATCTTAACAAAATAAAATAATTAACTTAATTGTAAACTAATGATTCAAAATTATAACCATAATTTAAACTAAACCAAATTAATAAAATACTTACTAAAATTAAAATCTTTTTGAGATGATTTTCGAAATGTTTATAAAATATACTAATTATATACAAGATTATATAAAACATATATATTACATCAAAATTATAAAAAATGATAAAATTAATTAAAAGTAACTTGAAAAGATATTTTGAACTTTATAAAAACTAATTATTTCAAAACGTTTGGAATTTAAGAAGCTCGGTGATTTATCTATATTGTGGAGGTCCAAAATTAGGTGTCAACAGTAGGTAGTTGTAAAGTCCACCGAAGTACCAAATTGAGAACAACAAAAGACGAAGCGAGGGTAGACGTTGGGAGACAAAGGTGTTCCATAGTGGAGAGTGCAGCTGGTAACTCCGCTAAAAAGCAAACGGAAGAGGAGAGAAATGGAAGTGTTTGGCGGTGGTGTACATGGAAGGAAGCTTTAAGTAGGCATTTGGCCATACGGTACCATATCACGATATGGTATCGTGAAATGGAATCAGCGTTTGAACATGCGATTTTACGCTAATTCCATCTCATGATTCCATATCATGAGATGTGATTCCATATTCTCTAAAAACCATGATATGAAATTATATGGGAATTTTATATCATGATTTGAGATATTTTAATACAAAAATTGATCCACGAGTTTTATATTTTGTCAAAACAACATGAGAAGCATGAAAATATATGAGCATATATTAGTCACTTTAACTCACACCAACCGATTGTTAAAGTGAAGAAATATTTATGGTCTATGAGCATGAAAATATAGTTGCGGATGATATTGACCAAAAAATGGCTCAAAGTAACAATGTTGGTTCGTTTTCTAGGTCACATGATCGAGAAATGCAAGTTCAACGTGAGGAAATTGTCTGTACTATGTGGAGGATTATATTAAATACTAGTACACTACAATTTATGTTCAATTTTTTTTTATTAAATTAAAGTTAGATGAAATAATTACTTAAGTGGAGAACAAATAGTTTTGTACTAATTTATTATGTGATTTTATAAATTTTTATTTGATAAGATTGAATAAACAATTGGGACTATTTTAATAGTTTTACAACTTATGAGATTTTTATGCTTATGAGAAAATATACAACACAAAAATTTCATATCGCATGTCCAAATAAAACTTCAATTTCATCTCATGATACCATATCGCATAGCCAAACAGGCCCTAAGATTGATGCAAGGAAAAGATAAATAAGCCAAATGACTTAAACACCCCTCGAATTCAATATATTTTCAGGGAAGCACACGCGTTGGTGGAGACGCGTGTGCTTATTTCCTTTTCTTATATTACTAGATACATACCTCGTGCCAGTATGGGGCCCAATATATATTACTCTTTGTGTTTTAATTTATTTATGTGATATATGTGGAATTTGAAGTTAACCAATTTCTTAACATGTTTTATATATTAGAGTCAACCAATATATATATAGACAGAGAGAGACAGATTTTTTGAGTTGCTAATTATTGTTATTTATAGTATTTTTATGTAATTTTCATATAATATATATTACTCCTTTTGTGTTGATCATGTGATACAAATGAAGTTTCAAAAGTCAATCATTTTCCTTTATAAATTCTTTTTGATATTTAAGTTATTAATTATTGTGATTTACAATATATTTTATGTATTTTATATAATATCTCTGTCTCTTTATCCCAATTTATGTGGTATAGATGAAATTTTGAGAGTTAACAAAATCTTTTTATATATTTTCAAATATTTTGAAGCTATTAATTATTATGATTTATAATATTTTTTACTTAATTTTTTAATATATATAAAGTGATAAAAGACAAATTTTAAAAAAAGAAAACTTTAAATTGCTAAACTACCCCTAGCTACAAGCAGGCATGTTGAAACTTGAGAAGTTATTCAAAAATTTATATGATTTTTAAAAATATTTTTAAGTTATTAATTACTGTGATTTATAATTTTTTAAGCGATTTTGAAGTAATATATATTATTTCATTCTCCCAATTTATGCGGCATAGATATAATTTCAAAAATTATTCATTTTTATGTCTTTTAAATATTTTAAATTGTTGATTATTGTAATTTGTAGTACCTTTTACGTAATTTTTAAATAATTTTTGTTACTTCTCATGTCCCAATTTATGGGGTATTGATGTGATTTCAAGAGTTAGCCAATTTTGTTAATGTCTTTTAAATTTTGAAGTTGTTAATTATTGTGATTTATATACTTTTTACGTCATTATAAAATAATACATGTCAATTCCTCTAACCCATTTTATGTGTCACACATAGAATTTTGAAAGTCAAATGGTTTTTTTTATATTAATTTTAAATATTTTAACTTATTAATTATTGTAATTTAAAGTATTATTACTGTAATTTTCAAATATATAACAGGTTAAAAAAGAAATATAAGACAAAATTAAAAGCAAAAAAGTGCAGAATTAATGGTCAATTAATGTGATGCAAATGAAATTTGAAGAGGCAGCTAAGTGTTGTATATATTATTTTTTAAAAATTTAGTTGTTAATTATTATGACTTATAGTACTATTGTGCTTTTAACATCATTTTTATAAATAACATATGTTTCTTCTTTTATCTTAATTTATTTGGCACAATAGAATTTAGAGAGAATCATTTTTTTATATGATTTTTCAATATTTGAATTCAATAATTACAATAATTTATAGTACTTTTTATATAAACTTTAAATAATATATGTTATTTCTTCTATCCTAATTTATGTGACATTAATAGAATTTTGAGTGTCGATAATTTGTTAATACTATTTTTAAATATTAGTAATGAACAATCATATTATCATTTAAATTTAGCCTTAGTAATGAAATATGACATATTAAATTCTATTACTTAATTTTATTCTACATGATCTCAAACACAATAACAAAGAAAGCCTAAAATAAGGCTTAAGTCATATGCGGCCCCTTAAAGTTGTCCGCATATTTCAATTAGACACCTTAACTTAGGCTTGTACCTATTGAACACTTTAATCTTAACAAATTTATACTTATTTAACACAAAATGAAAATCAATTGAAAGATAAAAGTGAGTGTGTCTCAAACACAAATACATAGCTGATGGGCCAATAAAATGATGCCACGTGGCAATTGAATCCAATTTTTTTTAATCTCTATTTAAATCATTCAAAAAATAAATTAAAAAAATTAAAAAATTATTTTGAATCAACCCACCCCACCACCCCACCGCCCTTCTTCTCCTTCTTTTCACCCTTCCACCGGCGGCAACAGGCCGTCAACCATACTCTCACCTTTTTATTCTTTACCATTGAACCTTACCGTCCATAATCCATTGCCTTTATTTTCTTCCCACTAATAATAAGTTATTATCATAATTATATAAAAAAATAATAACAATTTTTGCCGGAAAAAATGAAGTTTTGTTGGAATATTTGATTATAATGCATACTCAGCATTAACAAATGCCCAACATAGGGCAAATTTTCCAAATTTAGTGTTTCTGTTGTCTTCAACTTTAAACTAAAATAATTCTTCAATTGATTTATATTATGATTTTATTAAAAAAAAAAAAAGAGCGAGAGAAAGAGCATAACGATGGTTGCAGAGGAACATTGTGGGAAGAAGACATGCTTTTCTTTATTTTATTTTTTTAAAAAAAAAATTTAAGTATATAAATGAGAAAATAAAAAGGGAAAAATACTATTTTTAGTTGCTTTACGCGCTCAAGGAGTGTGGAGCACACTTTTTTTGCCATGTCAGCGTTTTGTGTCAAATAGGAATGATTTTTAAACAAATAAAGTGTTTAATAGGTACAAGCTCTAATTGAGGTGTCCAAATAAAATATATGGACAACTTTAAGGGAATATAGATGACTTAAGCCCTAAAATAACTACAAGTGAATACATATGTCTACCAAAAAAAAAAAGAATAGTACTAAATATTATTGATGGGACGTGTGGGTCTGAGTAAGTGCTAACATCAGCACTTTTATTCCGTTTAAGGCATTGAAGAAACCCTCACATTTCAATATATTTACCAATATGTACCAGTGGATTTATTGTACAAAGGTACAAAGAAGGGGCAAATAAAACTTTGAAAAAGTACTGCATTATTCAAAAAGGACACAATAGGAATTAGAGGGAAAAAAATCATGAAATGCGCAATTCCCAAAGCAAATTGTATAAGCATTCACAGCAAAAGTATATAGCAGAATTAGATAGTAACTTACCGAATTACCCTTATCTAGGAAATTATCAACAAAAGGACACAATAGGAATTAGAGGGAAAAAATCATGAAACGCACAATTCCCAAAGAAAATTTTATAAGCATTCACAGCAAAGTATATAACAGAATTAGATAGTAACTTACTAAATTACCCTTGGAAGCAAGCATGTTGACAAACAGCTGCTTCCTAGACTCTTCTATATATTAGTAATAACTAGTAGGATAACGCCTGTGCATCGCACGGGCCCAACGTGCCCAACATGTTATTAAAATGAGTAAATTATAATTAAGGATTCTCTGTACAACATTGGTATAATATTGTATTGTGGTATAATATTGTTACAATACGTGCAAAAATAATGCTAACTAAAATTCAATTGAAATTGAAATTACTGTCAATCCTCCTATTTTTGCAAAATGGAAATTTAGGCAAGTGTTTTCTAAACATATGTATAAAAATACCAAAGGCTGCACCTGTCAGTACCGACCAGTTCAACTCTTTGTACATATTTGATTTACAATTGGCAAGCTTCACTATTTGTTTTTTTTTATGAACATCAACCCCAACTTTTTGTAGTTCTATTTCACCTTAAAGTTATAAGCACTCAACCGATATTTTTTTAATGGCTGCTACACATTCAAATATGGAAGTTGGGTAGTTCTCAAACAAAAAATTCATTTCTTACTTTGGGCCGCCCAGAGTTCACAATCAAATCAAACCTTAAGTTTGAATAACATAATATTACCTTGATGTTGTATAAACCACTAAGAAAATCCTTTTATTACATTTAACATATTATACAACAACTTAATCTTCAAGAGCTCATGCTCTACCTATCCTTATGCTTCTTAATCTGGGGACGTAGAAAGAGCACATTGTAAAAATGTCGGCTTCTCTTCGTCTCACCTACATCTCATATACAAAATTGTCTCTCGTGAAATACAAAATAAATGTTTGTTTTACTTCTATTGAGGGACATGGAAAGAGTAAAAATATTCAAAAAAATGAATGTGAGAATAAATTAGCTAAAAATGTTTGCGAAAGATAATCAAGACATTTTAGAGCTCATACTTAGACCAAGCAAAACCTCCATTTTTTCATCTATTTCATTGCCAAACCTTCAAATGCAATAAGCAAAACACAAGGAGCCCATTAATGACCACGACATAAAATTCTGATGAAAGAATATTATGCTACAAATAAAAGAGAAAACATGAAGTCTATATTACTCTATAAGAAGCATATGACAGCACTCTTAACACAATATTATTATAATGCATACTCAAATTACTACTCCTATTTCACATATGATATAACAAAGTTTAGGAGTTAGTAGCTACTCTTGAGAAACAAACTCAAGATTAAAGAAAAGAGTTCGTTTCTGCGTATCTAACTAATATGAACACATGAAACAAAAACTTTGAGAAAGCATAAGATCATATGACAGACTTCTAGAACTCAATCTAGTAACAAAATTTTCAATATTAAAGTTTCAGCTTTTATCCAAGAACTGCTAAAAATAAATGCAACACCAACATCACGGTCCATTGCCAAAAAGTTTAAAGGTTCTTAAGAAAATGTGGAATGGTACCTTAAAGGACTTGGAAATTGGAGAGCCTGAAATCAACATTTTCGCATGATTCAACCTGCTTGTTATTCTGACTTGTAATTTAAACAATTTTCTTTGAATACCACTTCAACTTACTATATTAATAGCTGAATTTTTTCGAAAATATAGTTAAAACAACAAAAAGATCAATACTGAAAGCTTACCCTGAATTTTCAGCATTACGGTATCACTTCTAATTTCATGGCAGCATCAAAGAATTCAGCAACTCAAATTCTTTCTCAATATTTTTTTGGGGAAACTACCATATGACAAAAAGATATTATAAGGGAAAATGTCTATTCACCTAAGCCCACCGTTCAACTTCATTAGCACCTTGATCATCTACCAAAAAAATCAACTTTTGTAACTAATCTCTCTTCATAACACACAAGTCTTACCTTCACTGGGAAATTTCGCCAAACATGCAACCGCATCAAGCCATTAATTATCTGCAAAAAGTATCATATATTGATAAGAACATACTACTAATATTTTTAGTATTTTAGAGCTAGAAACTGCAAAATATTGAAAACAAAATTATGCATGTATTTCAAGAGGCATCTATCAAAACTCAAAAGAATTCAAGAAAAATTGTGGAAGACCTAAAATAAGAAAAATCAGTAGAATAATAGGAAGCATAAACACAATAATGGGCAAAAAAGAGTAAAAATTCATAAGGGAAGAGGGCCAATACCACACAAGAATACTTACCAGGTAAACAATTGAAAGAACTTGAGAAGTTGGAGTGAGACTCTGAAGTAAAGTTTAACTCAGTTGAAGGTTTAAAATGGTTGCCAATTTGCCATGAAAGTTGTCAGGTAGAGAAGAAAGAGTAGAAGCAGAGGTGAGAGAGTGAATAAAGTGAATTTACTATTTTAACCCTACTTGTACAACTCAAGTTTTGTTTGAAGTACACTTTACATTGCTTTTTGTACCTCATTTTGGTTCCCAACGTGAGGAAAGGTTTCCAAATAATTGTTGAATTATCTTTTCAAACTTCTTCCATGGGTGACTAAGTATGTAAATAGTGGAGTTAAAATCATTGTAGATTTGTCAAAATTGCCAACATTATGAAAAATAACTCAATACAATGTGAAAAACAATCAAGGATTGCGACTTATGAATACGAATCATAGACTTTACCATGTTTTGAATTACACCATCTTCCAATTTCATTACATCAATATCATCGTCTAATATCTCAAATTAGTTGAACAATGAACATCCCAACCTTTTTCTTAGCCCCCAAATTTCAAAGCCAGAATAGAAAGCACAATAAAACGTAAGAGTTTAATAAATAATATACATTGTCAACATAACGTAAATAATTTTTACATGTGATGGTAGGTAGCACATTTTATCAAGAAGGTTAATGTAAATCTGCTAACCTGATAGTGCAAAAAAACATTTACATTGATCATGTATAAAACTAAAATGTAAAGGTACATCATTTGCAATAAATGCATTATTTCATTCCGTGAGCTTTCATAAACCAATACAACTGATGATGACCGCATACGGACAACTTAACTATCATTCTGCACATTAATTAGGTCCAACATCAAATGTTGTTACCAAATCTAGAGAAGATCCTTCAATTATTCTAAATTATTTGATATTATGAGAAACATTCAAGTACCCTCTTGTATTCTTATTCCAGGAAGCAAGAAAATGACTCTGGTCCTTCCAGTTTAGCTGTGATTGTTGACACCTAATTTTGGCTCTCCACATCTAATAATAATAATAATAAAATATATATGTTATGAATTTTTACTTTTTTTATAGGAATACAAAAAATTTTAATTATTTATTTGACTTGATAAATTTATTTCTTAAATGTTATTTCTTATAAAAATTAAATATATTATATTACTACTTACTTTCTCATTTTTAAATAAATGTTGTTCTTCTTAAGAATTGAATTTATCGTGGTTCAAATATAATTCCTTTTGTCGCAATAGATATTTTTTCGTACATTTATTAAAATTAGAAAGCTTAGTTAATGGATGATTTACTAATCTATATTAATTCAATTTTAAGAGTGACTAATTTTATCGAATAAGCTAATCTTGCAAAAAAATAATTATCACTTATGGCTATTTAATAAAGAAAGTGGTTATAATTTAAATGAATTTAATTTGAGCAAATTTGGCAATCCAAGTCTTATTAAACCGGCCAATCCATGTATGCCACGTAGGCGAGCACGTGGATTGTGCTTCTTTAGATTTGATCTCAGCCTTACGATCTAATCTAACGGCCTTAATTAATTCATCCTTTTACATATATATATATATATAATTATTATTTATTTATTTTAAACTCTTTATTTTTATCAACCATCCGATCAAATGATCGGACGGCCCAAATTAAAATCCCAAGTTTTTCAATTTTTCCAAAATAAGTACAATCCCATCTCCTGTCAAGTTTTTCCCTTCCCCAGAAATGTTTCCTTCTTCCCCATACGTTTCTCTTCCCAAAAATTTCCCTTTCCCATCAAACTCTTTTCGTCTCCTCTCCCATCGATCTCTCTCTCCTCTGCCATTGTTTTCGTCTACAGCCCATCGGAAAATGGCAATTTCCGATGGTCATCAATATATCCCCCCACGTCGTCCATCAATCACAGCCCCCTTCTCTATCAACTTTACATCTTTTCCGATTTTATTTTGACCCAAAGAAGGCCTAGAAGTCTTGACCATCATCATTGCTCCGCCTGAAAAGTGGGGGATGCGAAGAACCATCGGTTTTTTGGTCCGTCTCACCCTTAATCTTATGAGTATGAGAGTGGAAGCCTCTCCAAAATTACCTATAAAAAGACCCCTTGGGTTCTCAAAGATACATCCCGGAAAATCTCAAAAAAAACAATCATTCATGAATATCCAAAAACGATCCATAAAAGGTTCGAAAAATCACCCAGCAATAGAGAGAGTGCAACAAATTTTAAGGTGATCTCTGCTCTCTCTTTTGTTCTTCTCTGAGTTGAAGTTCGAGTTTCGAAGTTGAAATCTCTGGACGTCAAAGCTTTAGTTTGCTGCCCTATACAAGGTCAGTAGTCGTCATTCTCTCTATTTATTTTAATTTTTGGTTTCTGAGACTTTGTGGACGTTTGAATATCCTCACGTCATATAATCTTGTATTTCTAAATGTTCCCCAGAATCTGCCTCATGTAGCTTTGATTAAAAACATCCTGTAAATAGTTTTTATAATGTGTTGATACTTGCACCTTGTTAGAAATTTGAATTCAAACAATGAGTAAAGATTCATCTTTGACATAATTCTCTGTTTAACAATCAATACACAAAGGAATTAATACGAAACTATTGCCCTTTTTAATAAAACTATGTGATGCGTTAAAATGAAACCAAACAGACTTGGGTTTAGCGGTCCTAAGGTCAAGTGTTAATATCATAATAAAATTTATCTTTACAATGACATTTGTAGGCAAATTAGTACGTTTTTATGCTTGTGAAGCATTGTTCCCGAGTTTGTCCGAGCTAAGAATAGAGTGGGCATAAAAACTTACTTTCTTAAAATGATTGTTTTTTGAATTTGAATGTGTCTAAATCACTGTAAGGTTGGGTTGGGGAACATAATCTTTTTGTTTTGCAGTCATCTCAACTTACTGTTTTGGCTTGTGTATGACTTAAAATGTCATTTATGGACTTCTCCATTTCGTGGCTGTTTTCTACTTAATTACATTATAGGCATAGTTATTATGTTCTAAAGTCAGTGATGATAGCGAAGGAACTGTTAGGTTAGTAATTATTGCCCGTCATTTATTTTTGTAATTGAATGCTAAAACGGCCATTTTGAATTTCTGCTTCTCTGGATATTTGTATGAGTTTTCCTGATTTCCACAAGTTAGCAACTTCTGTATGAAGAATGTGTTTCTGAAATCGTTATTTGTTGTCAACATGATTCAAGGCTAAGTTGAGTTTAGGATAAAAGTTAGTATCTGATGGGGGCTTGTAGGACTTTATAAAAGGATCCATTCCAACTTATTTTCTGGTTGTCTTATATTGGTTGTCTGGTTTTTCTCTTTGATTTTCTGAAGACTTTCCTCCATTTTTCTAAATAAAATTTGGGTTAGTTTCTCCCTTTGTTCTCCTATCTCGACTAAGTAATTAGAAGAATTCTAGGACAGCTTCGTATATGAAAGATTAGGGTGCTGCATTTTTTTTCTCTTTTCTCGGAAGTGTTGGCATATAATCTGCATATGTTTCCATAAAACCAAAGACGCTAAATAAACATTCACTCATTAACTTGAGGCAGACCTAATTAACCTGAGTATAATAAAACTTGGTCTATCCATCTTCCCTAGTAATAATTTTCTTTTACTTTGCTTTATAACGTTGTCAATAAGGTCATTACTCACATTCTTTATCTTGTTTCGATTCATGAAACGAACGTAAGAATGTTCGAATGTCTGCAACTCCTCTTAATTCTTGTTATATGTCTATTTTGGGATGATTAACTTGGTTAAAATTACACCTCATTCTTTTCATCGCAATCTGTGTGATTATCAAGTTTTAGTGTGTAGAATGGTCGACACGAACCATAATACATATTCATGTTGAGCAAATTGTGTGTATGTGTATTTAAATGACATATCCAAGTGGGAAGACATATAAATTGTATAATGGACATTTGATTGGACACTCCTCTTTATTTCTCTAGTTTGGCAGTGTGTATGTTAGTTTCCCTCTTTATTGTGTTAAACTTTTAGGTATCATCCATGAAGCTGCCCTCCTACGCTACTTTAAATACAATTTTATTATTCTAGTGGCTATTCTTTAAGCGTTTTACCAACCTGCTTCGATGAATGTGTTGTTACGAACAATGTGTTCTGCCTGTAGTTCATATCACTCTTGTTAAATTGATAAGTTTGAAATTCGTTGTAGTATCCCTCTTTCTTGTGGAAAATTTTCTCTGCTACTACCTTGTTTACTCAAAAAATTGTTTTTGTAATAAGAGTCAGCATCTATTTTAGCATCAAGGAAAATCAATTATGTTGTCAACCCCATTGTCTTTCGCAGGAAATCTTAGAATCCCTCGCGACTCAATCTTGCATTCCCTTAACACTAGTTATACAGATTATTTCTTGAAGATTTTTTAGTCCTATCTAAATGAATCTATTTGGCCTTGGACTTGCTTGTTAAGATCTGTTAGTGCTGAAATTTATGTCAAGCTGAATATGTTCATTGTGTTGATTAATCATGGTTCGTCTAAGTCTCGGTAACAGCATACATATTTTCATTTGATAGTTGTTTCTTTTAAAATCCTAACCCACTTTGAATTTGTCTACATGGTTAAATTCAGAAACTTTTAAATATTTTTCCTCTTTTCGTTGTGACTAGAAGAATTCTCTGTTAATACTTTGAATCTGATGTAGTCGATTTTAGTTCCCTCTATTGATAGTCTAAGTTATTTGTCTCTTTAGCGTCATACATGATTCTGTGAACTTAGCCCTTGCCCCGTGTATTTATTTCATCTTAATTCCACTCTTAAGTATTGGACCCCCCCACTTCGTATTTTATCTTGTTATTTGTTGGTCATCTTTGTAATCTTGTGGGGATAGGATTAAGCATGTATTCTTTCTTTAGGAACCACATATAGTACTGTTTGCTTGTTTCATTAAGCTTAAGAGAATAAACGTATGCTCCTATGCTTCAGAAAAGGTTGCAGATACATTAAACCTTCCATCATATTATAAAACATATTCATATGCACGTGACTACATAATATTGTTTATTATGTATTTTGATAAACATAGAGTCCACTTGCTAATTCTTTTCGTCTTCTTATATTTCATGTACAACCGGAGAGCTGGAGTTCCTACTTTGGAACTCGTTATTGGCCTAATATCTTAGGCCAACAGCAAATTAGAATCATCGCAACGTTTGGAATCTCGCAAACTAGGAGTCCAATATTTCTTAGCCTTCCTCTTTTCGAGTCTTAACTATATTGTTTGGATATATATTGGCTAACCTTTACTTACAAGTTTTGGTATATTGTTCGTCTTTTATTTTTATGTGAACTAATATTATCTGCTTATGAACTTAGTTGAGACACCTTTAGAACAAATGATACAAGAGATATTTTTCTTAAAAAATGGGTTAGCATTTTTACTTAAAACATTCCTTGGGACCTTTAAGTTGAAAAGAGGCCTATAGTTTAAGAATTTTCCAAACAAAGTTTCAAAGGTTAAAATAATACTAGTGTTTCAAAATTAGGGAGAAGAAGTGTATATCGACTTAGTCACTTAAGGAATAGGAAAACTTATTGTCTAAAACCCTCTTTGAAATTTTAAAAGGGTGAAATAATTTTCATTTAGGTATCTAAGCAGGAAAAAATAAAATTCATGAGTTGGGACTTCCAAATGAATTTAGAGATACATAAAGGTTAAAACAATATTCATTTAGGCCTATTCACCACTTAGGACCTCCAAATATTTTGAAACTAGTTTAAAGGCTAGAATAATTACATTTAGACATTTACTTAAGGCTAAGATACTTATCTTTAGACATACATTTTTTTTAAGAAAATAAATAGGGAAATAGGCTTATATATTTAACAAAACAAATGTAACTATGGAATAAGTTTCAATAGTTAGGCCTATTTTTTATACTCTTTACATCACCCCTTTATAAAATGTATTGACTATATTTACTTTTTTGAATCAAACATTGCTAATAACATTTTAATCTTTTTAACATGCTATTTCAAATTTTAGATATGCAAACAGGTTCAAATACAAGGTACACATATATATGTCATACATATAAAGGTATATACTCTATATTTTTCTACATACCTTATTATTATCTACTATCTCTTTTGCTAATATTATTTATAATTTATAAATCTCTACACTTAAACATACATGTTATTTTACTAAATACAATTTATCGTCAACTTATCCCTACATGTAAAAAAATAAAATAATAAACCTTCACATGTTTTAAACAAACTTACATGTATAGACTATACTTTATAATAAACATAATTTTAGATCACAAACTCTATCTAATATTTTAACATTTAATATCATTATTATTTATTTATTTTAAATTTTTTAGGAAACTCTATTTTTATCCAAATTACATATTACATATTTACACTCCACTACTATCTTTTTTTTTTTTACGTCTTAATGAAATGGCATATTTTCATAAATTCAACGTCTATATATTTCTTAGGATAACTTTACTATGATACACCTATATTTTTAAACAAAAAAAATTAACATACTTTAAGTACATCTATTTATTTATTTTTACATGATAAAATACTATTGTTAAATCTATTTTATAAGACATATATATGTCATACCTTGTATTGTACCCCTTTTCTTAAACTAACTAATAATTTATCGTTTAATCATTAAAAGAAAAATAAATAAACAAATTTTCCTAAGCATATTTTCCTAAATTGAGTTTAAGGACTATCTTCGGATAGGCTCTGGGGGGTGCTTAACACCTTCCCCTCGAGTAATCAAAACCCTTACTCAGAATCTCACTGGTTTCGCAAATCTAAACAGAGTTTACACTTACATAAAATGGTTTTCCTAATATTTTCCTTAAAATTTAGGTGGCGACTCTAAAACAAACAAAACAATTTTTCCAAAATCAGAGTGCCAGCAACATTATGTTGTGAACTGTTTCGGCCTGTTCGAAATAGGGTGCGACAGTGATAAAATGAGAAAAAAATATTTTTTTCATAATGAGGCACGTAATGTTGCTTCTACATAGAATTAGAAGGAGTTGAGGGTCAATTCATTTTATGAATAACTTAGACTCTACCTATAATTGAAAGGTTCAAATTCCTCCAATAACAATTATATATTTTTTCCTTTTCTCCTTCACTTAAGAAAACGAAAAAAAGACATTTTTTTTTATTTATTTGTCTTGGTATTTCGGTATCGCATATCTCTTTTCTACCTCTCTCCCTTCAACAATACAAAAAAAGTTCGCGAGGAAGGGAAAAATAATTATTAGTTGACAGCTTGACCAACCTTTAGTGCTGAATCAAAGATCCATCTTGATGTAGGCATATTATCAAACACCATTGGTGTACTAAGGAAACTTGAGTATTTATTCGTGAAGATGCATGAATAAATCAGTAAATAATACTGACATTCATATATTATTTATAGAGAAAATACAATAGAGAACAATAATCTAAAAGAATAAATACCAAAATCTGATTCAGATGATGAGTGTTTGTCGAAATTTGAGCAAGAGTATCTCCATCTTCATCAACAACTTGTTTGGATGGTTGTTAAATATTATTTTGTTTATAGTCATTTTCATCCAATTTTCCTTTCCACAAATGGATCAAGGGAAATAAAAATGGTCACATCTGTAAACTTCATGTCTTTATATTCTCTAAAAAAATCACTAATTGCACAAGAAAAAAATTGAAGCAAAAGAAAAAAATTAAGGAAGAAAAAAGCAAGAAAAACTTACAACAAAATACAATTAAGAAACTTGAATTTGAAAGAGTCAATGAAGAAGAAAGTGAACTTCAAAGATCCATCTTGAAGGGTGAAGCTCTGAAGCAATGGACCTAATGTTGGCTGGTGAGTGTTTTGAGCATTGGTGAGATGATAGTGCAAATACACGTGTCAACAGGAAAATAACAAAAAAAAATGATGTCCAATAAAATCAAGCCAAATCTTTAGTACACTTCACATAGCTTATTGTTCAACATGTTATTACCATGTTCGTACATACTAAGTCTCACTTCTAAATATGATGACTAGATCGGGATGGCCCGTGCCAGCACGGACCCAACATGTAAGTTGGTGCATATTTGAAATTCTTATTCAAAAAGATGAAATAATGTAAAGAAAATTCAAATTATTGGATAAACTCAGCCATACATGTATAAGAAGCAGTTATCTTTGATCAAATATACTATGATATGAGAAGCTAAGAGAATTGTAATTTTCCAACTTAATTAAATGAACTGTAGCAGGAAATGATGAAATTTAAAGTGTAAATTTTCTGAATATGCTTAGAAATAAAAACATTTGCTGCCAAAATATTCAGGAACAGTCACCAAATAAAAAAGTACGTCCCATCCAAATATAAAATATAAGTTCTCCATAAATAAATAAAAAAGGTGAAGAAAATTGAAGTCTTTAGATTTAGATTAATAAAAGAACAATCTAACATCCAATCGTGAAACATAGAAGAAACAATCTAACATCAACAATACTCGTGGTTTCTATTTCCTCATCATGGTGAAACATAGAGTCACAATTTCTGTTCTACCTTTGCTACAGTGAATCTTCTCAATGATTTTAGCACTATCATTAGCACTTACAACTTTCACTCCCTTGTAGTTCTCTTATATTAATATGCACATAGAAGAATCAGAAAGAAATGTACAAAATTTTTAGAAGCAATATTAAAAAAGTCATTGGGATGTGCGAACCTCGACAGTCCAAATATTGTTAACTTTCACTTTCATACTCAGCTCCAAGATCGAAGTGTCTTGCGCACCAAACTTGTATCCCTGGAAGTACCATGTATTTAAGAAATATTGATATGAAATAAACTATGACATCTTATTTCCTCAATTAAGTAGATATCCAAGGCAAAGGTTTAATTAGCAACTAATAGCACATTAAAGAGAACAAAAATGATCTTCTCCATGAAATTATTGTTACACCAGATAGAGGAAACAATTTTAGTCTCAAGTCCATGTCATATGCGGGGCAAATTAACTTGCAACACTCTAATCTCCTTTTCATCTCGAAAGTAATCAAATTTTGTGCCAAAGGTGGTTTCATTATTGATCGACTCTCCGAATATAGAAACTGAAGTACCTTTGTAAAGGGAATGATTCTTTATTTAGGATTTGCACAATGTGATATTACCGTCGTCAATAATAAATCATCTCTATTTATTTAGCCATCAATGTGCTCAATAGATGCTTTAATCTATAATATGTGCAGAATACCTAAATGCATTGTCTTTTAGAACACACGTCTCGAGTCTCAATTTCAAAGACAGTGAAGAGATTCTATCTTGGTATGATCATAACACAAAGTTAAAGGGAACTAAGTTAATGATACATTCATTATATAAGGCTAGGCACCAATCACTGTTTCTAGTTGTTAGCCTTAGGCTGGGATTTTGCACCAGTACCAATATGTTTTCAAATTGCACTGATTAAGAGATTATGGAAACGTTTAGTAATCTAATTAACTACACTTAGTTCCATTTTTTTTTCTTGGTGAAAGCATATGTTATAGAAAGACAAATCACATTAAATGAGTGAAAAGTAAGAGTTTGAAATCAAGAGAAGAAAATGAAATAATCAGAACACATATGACAGAATGAAGGATCTTAGAATTACAATTGAATGAAACTTCCCTTGTTTTCCATATTTCATTTTTGTATGTTCTTAAATATCACTCTAATGTTGTGAATCTTAAAGGAGAGTTGTACTGAAAAGATCTCTATGATTAGTTATTCATAATTTTTACAATGGAAAGATAAAAACCTGCCATCATAAACAAAGTTCAACATATACATCAATTATTTCATTTTGTTGATTTCTAAGTATCATCATACAAACTTACCTTTACATGTACCAAAATAAGACCTTAAACACTTTAATCTTTCAAACATATTAATCCACAGGCAAACTAAGAAAATATAAATGCAACAAAAAAACTAAATAAACATAGAAAAATAAAGGTCAAATTAATACAAAAGTTCAGAAAATAAAAACAAAAGAGATTTATATGGCAGTAACTAATTTCTTATATCCAGTGTCACGACCCGAGCCTACACCCTGGACGTGGCCGGCACTCGAAGACCATTGCTGGTCCCCAAGCGAACCTTCATCCTGGCTGACTACAAGCGGAAAACTGATTCAAGCATACAAAGCTTAAAAACTGAAATAAAAGTTCATAAAACTTAAATAGAAAGCTTTAACTCAAAAGAAAACTCCGAATAAAATATATTATTCAACTCGCCATAAAATAGGCAACTTAAGTCTTTAAAACATTTAATAAAATAAATGATTAATACAGACTTTTCAACTATATTGACTATCTATGAAGCCTCTAACTGATAAAGATGGAAGTCGGGACAAGACTCACGACATCCTAACAACTGATATAACTGAAAGGTAAATGAAATCCTCCGAAAGCAAGGAGGCTCACCATAGCTAACTCGAACTCTCGGATGTATCAACGAAGCTCCTGTTGATGATCCTGAATACCTGTGTCTGCATCATCAGAAGATGCAGGCCAAATGGCTCAGTACGTGGAATGTACGAGCATGTAAGGGGAATTCTAAAACATAAACATAAGCTTGAAACTTGATAAAAAGGAAACATACTTGCCTCTTTTCAATCTTACTCAACTCAAGGAATACTCCAAACTACTCAAACTTACTCAACTCAGAAGTACTCAAGGATAAGATACTCAACTCAGAGATTAGATACTCAACTCAAGGATATGATATTAGACTCAAATATATGATATTCGACTCTGGATACTCAACTTTGGATACTCAACTTTGAATACTCAACTCAACATGACTGAACTCATTTCAATATAAAGCAATTTAAAACAAGTGCAATATAACGAAACAAACTGTTTAAAAACATGCTGTGAAATCTGTGTGTATGCAAGGATACAACATAACTCTGAAATGTATATAAAAATACAATAAACTGATGTATATAAAAATACAATAACTTCTGTGGGAGTTTCTCTAACCAACAACCATCACATAAGAGCTATAGTGATGATACAACGATCTACCTCACGCCGCGCCGCATCCTATACCCGGCCAAAGGTATAGGACCTGAACTACTAATGGATCCACTAGTCTATATGAAAAGGGTTCATCTAAAAAGTATGACCCTTTTCTACCCATGATGGCTACATGGTTTATGGGGGCTGTGAGTTGTCTGAACTCTCCCCCATATCGGTGTTCAATACTACTCCCAAAAATATACTAGCTCTTATGTTTTAAAAACATACTCTTTCTGCTGATTTGAGATAATTGCTCAAAAACTTAGCTCAAAGGCTATCTTGGAAATCTCAGTTTCCCTGCTTGCTTCATTTAGAAAGCTATTACTCTTTTCTGAAAACTAGCCCGAAGGCCCTTTGGAAATCTCAGTTTCCGTTCTTATTTAAATGTGAAAACATTTATAAACTCTTTGGGAATACTTAGTCCCCATATACTTTTGAAGAAAAGGACTTCAAACTTTACTCTTTACTCTTTACTCTTTAGTCTTTACTGAACTCAGAACTTAAGTCTTAAAACAAAGTTAAAACATTTGTAAAAGACTTCTTAAAATAAGGTTCATACCGAATTATGGACATGAACTACTCAATACAAGGTTTTCAATAACCATAGATAGAACTCAAATACTTGGGACTCAAGAACTTCAATGATACTACTAATTTCAAGAATGCTCAACTCAGAGGGTTCGTGCGGAATTATGAGCATGAACGACTCAACTCAAGGACTCAAAGATACTTCTCTTCTCAAGACTGCTCAACTTATAGGATTCATGCGGAATTATGGGCATGAAAAATTCAACTCAAAGACTTTATGGGTAACATGTAATAGTCTCATGCTTAGAAATATAATCTCAAAGGGGATTAGGAACTCAATACCCAAGACTTAGAACTTAAAAATACTACTCCTCTCAAAGATACTCAACTTTTGGAGTTCATGCGGAATTCATGGGCATGAATAACTTGACTCGTAGGTCTACATAGCATTATGAAACTCATGTATGTGACTATTCTCATTCTCTGACTTACTTCCTCAAAACTTAGTTCAAATCGATAGTTGATCTCAAAGGATTCACAATTGAACTCAAAGGCTTCCTTGAACTCTACTCTTAACTTTCTCTTGAATTTGAATTATGAATTCAAGAGTTATGATTCATGATATGAAGGATCTCAATAACAATATAGATATTCGATAATTAGGAGTGGAACTTTTAAAAGAAATATGAATTCAAGAACTCAAAATTAACTTATCTCAAGAATACTCAAATATAGGGAAAGTATCCTAGATTTCTCTTTTACTGATCTGAAAGTAGATGTAGGGCGTGCGGACGAACTAGTCCAACACTATGATAGCCTTACATACCTAGAAGAAAAATATTCTTGAAGAATCTTTAAGAATCTTGAAGAAGAACTTGATTAGAAGCCTTGAAACCCTAGCTTGAAGGTAAACAATCAAGAAAACCTTTCTTGAGATTCTTGAATTAGTTTCTTGAAATCTCTATGGCCAATAATTATGATTTTCATTAGTGAAGTTGAAAATCTGATTGTTTTGAGTCTTTTATTAGTCAAGAATTTTGTTGATGGTTTTCTTGGAGGTAAAAAGACAAAAAAGATTATTTTCAAAATTTTCCCGTCGTCTAATTCGTAACAGCACTGTATAGGTTACTAAAATAGTCATAACTCTTTACTCAGATATTGGATTGACGTGAAACTGGTGGGGTTGGAAAATAGATTCAATTACCTTTAATTGGATAGGCTATGGCTCACGTAACTCTTAATATTCTAAGAGATATGGTCGTTTAAAGTTGACTCAAGTAGAATATTACATCAAAACTTAATGAAACTTCAAGAACACTTGTCAAGAACTCATCAAGAACTTAAATCCTTAAATTTCAAGAACGAAATTACGCTGAATAAATCATGATTGGCATGTGGGTGAAAGAACCCAACACTATGGAAGCTTACATACCTCTTAGGGATTAAACCCATGGCAAAAATCCCCAACAAGATGCAAGAATCTCGACGAACGCTTTCATCCTTTCTCTTTTCTCCTCTTTTCTCTTCTTCTTTTCTCTTCTTGAATTCTCAACTAAAACCCTAGGTGTATTTTAGAATTATAAAACTGAACCTAATCAGATTACACCCCTAAAATATTACTAAAAACGAATTAAATCTGGTTGGGTAAGGAAAAGACCAAAATACCCCTCTTTATTTTCGGCCAACTTTCCTTAACTGGACAGCCTATCTTCAAAAGGTCATATCTCACTCATCCGACCTCAAAACTTAGCAAACTCGGCGGCGTTGGAAAGATAATTCAAAGATGTTTCCTACGGTATCTGGTAGAATGCCTAAATCATCCTGAGCTAGGAGTTATGGTCGTTTGAAGTCAACCCAAAACTCATACTTAGCTTAACTTGTAAAATTTCAGATTTTGCTATTTCCAATTTAATTCTTTTTGGAACTCAAGGTGCTACATCTAATGACCTTAACACTTAAGAAATTTTTAATTCCTTGCAAAAATCTCACTCACTACAAAGAAAGGTTCGGGTCTTAGTTTGAAAATTTTCTGGGGTGTTACATCCAGTTACCTCAGACATAAATTCTTTTTTTATACTGACGGAAGTGTTTCTCTGTAATTCACCGCTAAATATAATTTGGTATTCTGATTTTGATTTTGAGCCCAAATACATCCAATAGTCTCTTGCAAGGAACCACTCACCTTCAAGATACTTTCTCCAACCTGCATGAAAATTTCAAAACAAAAATACATTAAAAGTAAATTAAAACAGTACCTCAAGGGAAAAAACAAATAAACCCAAAAACTTGAAGGAAAAGGCCAGAACTGTATGATCTGAACAAAAATTATCTCCAAAGTAGTAAAATGTGAAATTTCACCACCAAATTGTCTCAAATCATCCTTCTCGACACACTCCTGAACCTGAATCCTGGAGAATGAGAGAGAGACAGAGATTGGGACAGCATAAGAATAGAAACATTGCAAATATTTTTTGCCGATCAATAATGAGTGTGCTTCTCTATCTACCCTTCACTTATATACCCAGCTTTTATTCACATTAGGGTCTAAAGTGATGACGTGCAGTTAACTCACACATCACATATGTTGCGCTCTTTTGCAACTACACCAAAGTTGTAGGGGTAACTTCAAGACATTAACTGAGCCAATACAAACAGAAACAAAGAATTAACCAAAAAAAATAGGACAAACTTGATTTGTTTGCTTGGGAATACACAGACATAATACAATGCAACAACCACTTCAAATGCAAAACCCATAGAATATAACTTTTTATTACTCTATAGATAAAATGATCACATGAGGCCATAAAAAATTGCTCTTGTGCTGTAAATTGAAGGGCACAGTGAACTTTGTAAGCCCTCCCATTAACGTACCAAAGGCAAAGGATATAATATCCATGTTTCCACAAGAAAAACGATCAAACTTTCACCCGTCTAGCTCTAGGCAATCTCATAGCACACAACTACATGTTAATCTAGAACAACAATGTCATGTCATCTTATACAAAACAATATTACATTCGCTACATGTAACTATATGTCCATTCATTGCCCAAGAGATCTCATATTCCCATCCTGATAAAAAGCAAACTAAGGTCCAGTAGCAAAATATTTCTTTAATTTATAATTCAACTACTACTATTACACCCCAATCTTCTGACAAGCAAGTTCAAGGTTAACTACATAGATGCTCACTGCCCATATTGCTCCATTTAAGCATGTCTGCTACTTGAACTTACAAATTAAACCACATTAGAACAGGTTTAGGAATTAAGTTGCTAAGCACCCAAACCATAAAAACACGTTTCAAACTCACTAAGCATGAAAACGCCTCTGGTAAAAAACTGGACTTCACTAAAATTTCAGTTCAAACTTCAAATAATATCCAAGTTTTGTAGCAGCTCCAATAGGAACTTCAAACTAGTTTTCATTGTGGCATGGAAGCAAATTTAAATTGCCATCTAAAATGGACCGTACGGTTTCAGCATAAAGCATGTTGATGCAGCAAGTTTTTTTTTTTAATCAAACAACCTGAGCAACGTGTGCATTTCGAAAATGATCAAACAACGATCCATTTAACTCTTAATTGGACAAACAATCTAGTCCAAAGCGGCAAAAGATTGGCACATGATATAAACACTAAAATGAATAACATAAATAATACGATAATTTAAATAACTCATGAGCGAGTTTCCAAAAGAGGCTTAGCTCAAATAAAACATATTTTCACAATATATAAATGCAGACAATTCAAAGCAAGATGAATGACAAAATATACGAATAATAAGAAGCATAAATTCATATATAGCCAAAATTGGATACCAAAATTTGAATTCGGTGCGATTAGAACAAAGTCAAAACTCAAATGTTAATGAAATTTTCAAACTAAAACTTAAACAACATAAGGTTAAAGAATACGATAAGCATAGATATACCGTTGAGAACTGCACATTTGCTCAGGCCCTGCCTTGGCAAAATTGGGATAGAAGTGAGCCACAATCTCTATTCAAGATAAATTCTAAGAAAGTGATTTATGTTAAACTTATTTTTGGTTACCCTTAACAGGAACCAATGTTAAAATTTTATGGATAGGCTTTTTTTTCTTGTCCTCCTAAATATCATGTATTTTAGTATGCTATTTGTTTTACAAAGCTCAAGAAAAATGGTATCTAAAACTGCACTTAGACATTGTAGCTTCTATATCTAATAAAATGACAAGGAACCTTATAAGTTCAAGTAAATTAAAGATGATGATACAAAGGGATGGAGTACATGATCTGACTCACTTTGACATTATCCTTACCTCTAAGTTAATAATTTGAGTGTCTGATAAAGATAAAAATAAAGCATGATATAGCTAGCTGTGTTTTTATCCTCTCATTTAAGTTTACTATTTGTAACTTAAGATTTTCAATTCAATAAATAAAAATTTGAACAACAAATTTTTTAAGCAAAGCCTATCCTACATGCATAATCACATAAAATGTGGAAACTTCTTCATAGGATATTATGTGTGTCAAAAATACACATAATACCTCATTAAGGGAATGAATGTGACATAATTATTTCCAAACATCATTAGTCTCCTATTGTATTGTCATTCTCTCAATTCCAGAATTGTTATTATTATGAATATGATAACACTATGGTGTTTGGTATTGTCTACCAGTCTGCCACTACTATATCAGAAGCTCAAATTCAGATAATAGAGAAATAACAAAAGAAATGTAGATTACTCTAAAACTATAACTTATCTCCAAAAATAACTCCTAAATACTAATATAAAACCATCCAAAATAGAACACTATGGTTCCCTACATATTTTAAAAGCTTGAAAAGGTGTGAAATTGTACCTGAAGGGTTGAAAATTGGAGAATCTGAAATCAATCCTTTTCCATGGTTTGAACTGCTTGTTGTTCTGTTTCTAGAACATAATTGTTTTTCTTGGTCACTTACGTTACTCAACAGTACAATTCTTAAAGTGAGCAAGGATCCAAAAGTTCTAACTAGCAAGTATACCAAGCGTCTTTGAATCACATAGCAGTCAAATCCATAAAATCTTGAAACTTAGCAGACCATAGTATATATTAATACAAAGTCAAGGCGATCCATGACATTGGAGTAGTTAGAGTGAACTCCTAAAGAAATGGCTTGACATTTAAATGTGTGTAAACATAAAAAGAGAACGTATATAAAATCCTTGCATCCAATTTTCACATATTACATCTAAAAATAAAGGTAATCATCAGAAAAGGTAAAACTAACTTGATTGAAGTAGCACCGTATACATTCTTAATACATTGCTCCTTTCTTTCTATAATTAATCAGCAAAACAGCTAAAAGTGTTTAATTAACATTTTTAAAATATCTTTATTCAGATAACCCATTGTTGTTCATAATGTCTTTTGTGAATCTGCGGGATATGATCAATACTATTGTCAAAATAAAGTATCATAAGTTGCTGAATTATATTTAAATGAACTCCAAAAATCTACTCGCAGATAAAATCATAACATCAAGTAGCATTAGATAGTTGAAAGTAAGATATTCAACTTACAATTATATGTGGCAATATATGAATTAAGAAAGGCTTCAAAAAACAGTTAAATTGGACTTCTTATCAAACAGAGAAAACCAACTGAAATGGGATAAGAAACAAATTAAACAATGTATTAAAGGAAGGTTTCTTTATTTGGTAAAAAGTAATTTTATACATTACCAATTAAATGTTGAGGTGGTACAAAACAGAAGTATGTGACTTCTTCAGTTGTTGTTCCATGCTATTTTTCTTCCATCACCTGAAACAAAACATACATTAGTTCAAAAGAATCCACATCCTCTTATATGTTATCCAAACTCTATTTTCATATGGTCTTGTAAAGTTGTTTAGGTATTATTCACCTTCATTATAAAATTTCTCCAGGTTTATGCACTTTATCTATTTCATTAATAGGGAATAACAAAAAATCATTGTGTAAGAAATGAGAAACGAAGAGTAGATGATTAAAAAAAACTCCTAAAGTGTCCCTGTATTTGAGTTTCATATTTGAACTATACCACCAACTATTTATCAAAACATCTGTCAACCATCGATAGTTCACTTCTCCTACCTGAACTGATCAGGTAAGAAGCTCACATAGTTTAGGTAAGGTTTCCAGACTTCACTCCAGAAAAAAATAAACAAAAGCGAGAAATTTTCCGAAGCAACAAATATGACTTCCCTATTTTGAAATACAAAATTCCATTTGTTTCCAACATTCTTGTATAGTTGGTTGTGAAGATCAGCAAATTCACCTATTTGACCATTATCACTTGTAGACGCACTGAATTGACAGAGAGTTGTCGCACCAAAGTTGGTTGGTATGCTGAATTGATGCGATTTCTCCAAATCTAATTCAAAAATTTGAGAGAAAAGTAAGTGATAAAACAATTTGACCATTATTGCTTCCATTTCTTTATCGCTTTGTTGTTTTTTTGACGGTCTCACATGTCACTTGTCATTTTTGGGTATTTCTCCGTATTCAGCAAACAGAGGTATAGAAATGTATTTTCTAAGATGAAAGATCCTATGTCAGAATATGGGTTTATATAAAAGTAGATCATGCTGAAACCATTCAAAAGTAACCCAAATCGGGGATTCAAGTTCAGATATTGGTGCTCGATTTATCCAAAGCTAAGGAAAATTACATATATGCAGTTGAGAAAGAGAACAGAGAGAGGTCGATGTTCCCAGCCTCTCGTCCGTTCAATTTCTTTCCTTTCATGTCTTCTCCAAGTACAAGCAAAGGCCTACATGAAAAATTAACAAATTATAAGACACCCACATCCAAAACAAAGCGGAAGAAACACTACATTTCAATAACAAAAAAATACAAAAAGAATTGAAATACAAAGCTATAAATAGGGGATGATGGAGAAGAGAAGAAGAAAACAGTAGCAACAACAACATCCAATCAAGTTTAAATTATATGCATGCAACATAACCATAACTTGAAAAAAATTTGAAACCCATCAAATGAAAAAATCAACAAAAGCTGACCCATCAATGACTAAAATGAGAAGAAAGGATGAAGGAAAGAGGCAATTCATACCTAAGACACCTCAAGTTTCAGTGGAAATTTTAGATGAGACCTTCCATTTTGCACAATGTTTTTTCTTAAAGCTCTGGATAGGAAACGCAAGATAACAATACAAATATTTTAGGAAATCATGAAAACAAAGGTCAAATTGAAATGCTTATCGATGAATAGACGAATAAATGATAGAGCTTCATAGAAAATGAACAAAGGGTTGCTGATCTTCTCAACTTCCTTGGCTTCAAATAATTCATTTGAAGGTCTCACTTACCAATATTTTCTACTCCCTTAAAGAGCCACACTACAAGCACAGAAGAAAATTGGGAAGAGAGAAAATCCATGAAAAGATTGAAGAAATGAGCGAAGCAGAGGAGGAATTTGGAAAACGTAAAATGGAGCAATGCTATGTGAAACCAAAATTTTGGTCATTGGAAAGAAGATGTACACGTGGTTTGCTTTGGAAATAGGGGTACACGTGGTTTGCTTTGGAAATCATAAAGACTCAAGTAATAATAACATGGACCCCACTTATACTGTACAAATTAAATTACTCTTTTTACAACTAATTAGTGCAGTGTGTACAACTAACTAGTGCAGTGTTCATCCTCATCAAAGTCTCACTTTGGATAGAAGATGTACACGTGGTTTGCTTTGGAAATAGGGATACACGTGGTTTGCTTTGGAAATCATAAAGACTGAAGTAATAATAACATGGACCCCACTTATACAATACAAATTAAATCACTCTTTGTACAACTAATTAGTGCAGTGTGTACAACTAATTAGTGCAGTGTTCGTCCTCATCAAAGTCTCATCTTCTAAATAAGGAGAATGAGATGATGATGACTAGATTGGCCATGGCTCATGCTATAGCACGGACCCAACGTATCGTAACAATACAACCTAAGCAATTTAACCATATGGAAATTATGGATAGAACATGACATTTCTATATACATGTTGTCACACCCCTATTTTTCCTCAAAATTAAATGTATGTTTTGAAAGGTAGAGTTTTTCCAATTAAAGTGACGTCTTGAAAAGGGATTATTTTATTGTTCAGAGTCGCCACTTGCAATTGAGTTTTGGTGTCCCAAGTCACCTTATTAAATCCCTAATCAAAAGGAAATTTGACTCTTTATTTTATTGGTTTGCGAACTAGAAATTCGGGTAACGAATTATGTTGACCGAGAGGAAGGTGTTAGGCACCCCTCGAGTCCCGTGGTTCTAGCATAGTCGCTTTATTGACTATATATATGACTTAAATTAATTTTTGAATATTATTTTTGGATATATTATTATTATAACTTAATAAAAAATGCATATTACCACCCTTCTTCGATTTATTATAATCATATATAAAATTGACTGATTTTATTAATGTATGTCTATTAATAAATTATGTATATTGCACATAAATTTATTCAAACAAAATAAAGTAAAGTTAAAAAAAGGACATTTAAAAATTTGAATTTTGAAACGTCTGTAATTCTTTTTTTTTTTCCGCATGTATTTGTATTTTTTTTTATTATTATTATGGATAAAATATATAGAGGTATCTAATTATTAGGGATCATGATTTATGTAGGAATGAGATTATTAGAGTTTAGGTAACTTTGGGATTGTTTTTTTTTTTTCTGTTAGATTTAAAATAAGAGATAAAATTTTATGAAATTTATGATTAGTTTTAGCAAGAAATTCTAAAGAGATTAGGACTATTTTTTAGGAAGATTTTCCCTTTTTATTTTTAATTTCTTTTTCTTTTCTTTTTTTCCTTTTTTTTTTCTTTTTTTTTTACACGTCTTTTTCCTTACTTTTTTTTTGCACGTTTTGTTTTATTAATTTTATATTTTACTTTTCTTTTTTTTTTTTGGTTGAATTATATTTTACTTTTCATTCTGTTTCTCTCTTCGCATTTTTTTTTTGTTTTAATTTTTTTTTACGTTTTTTGTACTGTTTCTTTCTACTGTTCTCTCTTTTTTTTTTTTTTTTTTTTACATTCTGTTTCTATTCTTCTTACTTTTTATTTTAATTTTTTTTTTTTTTGGTTGTGTTTTAGTTTTCCCTTTTTTTTTTACCTTTTGTTTCAATATTTTTTTTCTACTGACGTTGTTCTTTTCTTTTCTTTTTATTTATAATTTTTTTTTTCTTCTTATGCTTTGTCGTTTTTTTTTTATCAATCTTCCTCATTTTTCTTTTTACCATAAAATCCCTAAATAATAGTCATACCTCTTAATTATATATATCTTAACAATCTGAATTAAAGCGATAATCATTATCTTAACACATATTTTAAAGGCAAATTAGTTTTTATCAAAATAATATATTAAAAAAAAACTAAAACACATTCCACATAGGTTTTCTAAATCACTAATCAATTAAACTTCAGTTTATATCCTAATCTAACAAGTCTACAAATAATTTCAATAAAATTTTCTTAAGTGAAAACTAAGCTCCAAGAAACATTAACTATTCAAAATTAAATATCACAAAACCATTTCAATATTAATTGCATCTAAAGAGCATAAGACAATAATAATAAAAAATGTATGATACATCTTTTATTTTTATTTTTATTTTTATATTATTTTTTAGCTACATTTTTCTAAGCATTCGTAAATTCACAAATCTAATCACAAGATGCATCACAAATTGATATTACATAATAATAACATGGGATTCAAAGAAGTTCATATTATTGGAATCGAGTTTTCGTACCAAGTATTATATTTAAATCATGTGAGAATTTAGAGTTACCTCGCTGCGAAAATTGATACCACAAAAACAATTGCAACGATCTACTGATTTCCAAAGTTAATAGCTAATATTAACTTTAAAGAGCCACGAATCCGAAATCTTGAGTGAAACCTCGAACGCTGACTTAATTCTTAAAATAAAAACTCACTTTTGTTATCTCTTTCTTTCTGTGTTTTTTTTTTCTCTCGTTTCTTGTGTGTATCTGAGTATATCTTTTTCTTTTTTGAGCGTGTGTTTTTATAATAGTTTTGGGTGTGAGTCTGGTGCTAATTAAAAGAAACGTGATGGAGTGGGAATATGATTTAATTTAAAATTTAGTTGAGAATTTTAGGGTTGAGATAAAGGAAGAAAATAAAAGAAATAAATAATAATAATAAAACAAGAAAACAGACGAGAAAGAAAGAGAAAAAAGAAAATCGTGTGATATACAAAATATTAGAAAAAATCGTGCCAGATTTTGAGGAAATAATAAAAAATAAAATAATAAACAAAAATAGGAGGAGGGTTTTTAGGAGAAATAAGTTATGGAAGTTGGGGGTAATTAGGATAAAGGGTAAGTAATTTGCAAATTTTAGGACTCTTTTTTTGTTTTACAATATATATTATTATTTTAGACCGGTAAAAGTTGAAGGATTTAAAAAAAACATTAAATTCACCAGCTTTATTTATTAAAATTTAAACATATATTTTGTTGTAATTTTCAGATTCTTTCTTTTTTTTAAAATTTATTTTACATGCAAACCTATAATAATATTTTAGTATATTAAAAATGGTGTAATAATTTTATTTTTTTAAGTTCGGTCAAAAATTAGGTGTTCACACATGTACGAAAAAATAAGCTCACATATCTTTAAATAATATTGATCATTTTGTTCCAGATAAAATACGTACAATAAATACATAATTGGATAAGTGATAGTAAGTACATACGACCACCTCATGGGCCATGCATATAAACATTATAGAGAGAGACCAGTAATACTCATCACTATCCTTCAATAAAATAGTCAAGTATCCTCAAAATCCGAGGGATGACATGCAAATTTAATACATGTATGAGAGTTAAACACATGGATAACACAAGCATACTTGTTCAGTTTCTCCAACAGCGCTTGAATATCTTCTTTATTCATTAGCATCATATTTCTAGGAGTACTTCATAATGGCCTCTTCCTTGGACTTGCTCCAATTTTTGTAGAACCTCTTCAACTCCTCATTGAGATGCTGAGCTCAATTAGTGTTTGAGGCAACACAATCATGAAGTACCATAACATATCCAACAGCACCAACTACCACAATTGAGGGGTTCCAATTATAGTGATCGTCTCACATGTTTGTCTCGTGGAGTCTTACAATTCAGCAGACAAGTTGTGAAGATTAATATTTAACATCATCATGGTAGTTTCTCCCCTTGGGGTGAAAGGGGTAAGGACAACCCTAGCAACCCAAAGTCTAAATAATAAATGTATGACAGAAACGTGATATAAATAAAAAGGGTAATTTTGCTTGATACAAGTTTTTCAACTTCTCTCATAATGTGGGTCATTCTAACCTTGTTACCCAAGAAAGAAATCAGCTTGCAGGGTTTGCTTGCATCATCCTTAGGCACTGAAAAAATTGAAAAAGCAAATAAAATAGATGACGAATAAGGAAAGATTTAAAATATTTACTAAAAAGTAGTTGAAGTTGCAGAGACGCTAATAGCTTCTGGTAACTCCAAGATCTTGTAACATATTAGAGAACATACATATGTTAAAAGTGATAAATTCAAGAACCGAATCCTACTCTAACTTATTGCCTTCTTTAATATCGTCCAGTAACAGTACAAAGAATTTTATTCTATAACATAGTGTCTGTTTAGTAGGTTAACCCTCGTTGTAGGTGCTTAATGACCTTCATTGATCCAGAATTGGAGAAACAAAGAATAATTCACTCATGAATATTCTCTTTATATATCAATTCTCGGCAACAATTGTTTGGCATATGGAGGATGCAAGAAAGCTAACATTATGATTCATTACTCTCTAATACTATCTCATGAATTAGAACAAATTCAGCGTATGATCAAAAGATCAATTCAATTAAAATAATATATAGTTTCAAAATCAATTACAAATACAATGTTCTTCTTAGATAATCAACAAAGACTAAAAATCACTGGAAGCGTCTCTAAGGCCGTAATTAAAAGACGATAGTATTTCGGGAGTCTAATTTGGCAGAATTTACGCTAAAAGATATATTTCATCTCCTCTGTCAAAGTCGAAGCCTTAAAACCTTTGTTTTCTTAAATAAATGGTTTTACTAAGAGCCCATGAGGAACTTGAATTCTCTCCCTCATAATAGCATTATTCTAGTTATCCTTGTTGCAAGAATGGAAGAAGTAGCAAGACTTTAAAAACTTCAATGTGTAACTATCTGAAAACATATTCCCAACATATACTATTTGCGTAAGAGTGCTGTAAAAAAAAAAAAAAAACTTGTGAACCATTGCACTATGGCATTTCTAGAGCATGACATCTATTAGGCTGGTCCTACTGCTAATTATTTTTTAAAATGCCTTAAAGTAGATGATAAAGCAAAAGTATCAAAACATTAGATTTTACATCAATTAGTTTATGAAAAAAGTGGAAGTAACATCATAATGCTGGTTGTAACAACATGTATGCAGCTGAAGTATCAAATAAGAAGTCCTAAAAGTTCAATTATTTCTTGTTTTTAGTTAACTCTTCAAAATTAGTTCAAAAGTATGTGAAACCTACCAGTAAGATGTGTATCTCGTCTACTTGCCTTGCTGTTGGCTCCATTGAAATCACAATGAATACGGACCTACTTCGATTCGTTACATGCGGCTTGATATGTGAATAATGAAGCATTTTCTTACAATTGGAAGCTCAAGTTCAGGTATATGTTGAGACATTGAAAGGACATTAGTAGTGCTGTCCTCCTCTCTCCAATCCTTATTAACTTCGCAGATGAACTCATCGTTGCAAAGCAATGCTCATAATTCAGCACTTTCAAAGCAATCAATGCCCTTAATAACTTTCTCCCTCATTTGATAGTCTGAATCTTTCAAATTATCAAATGCAAATTTCATAGCAATTGAGGCATTAAGATGAAGCATTTCAGCAATATCATGTAGTAACAGAATAGAAAATAAATAAAACAGAACCAAATGAATTTACAAATTACAGTTGCTGCAGAGTAGTGAAAGTTTTATTTGAAAATTTTCAGCTAGCTCAAAGGGATGATTTAGTGTACAGACAGTGCATATAACTTCCTGCGTATTTGACTGATTTTAGTCAAATCCTACAATCATTATATCTACAAATTCCAATTAACCACGTATGTCATAGAATATGACAAAGTTGTATGCACAAATATACTTTAGTTCCATCTTTGGATGAATATTATGCGATTCTAGAAACTATAACATTCAAGCATACATATACTCCAACACAAATAACGATCTTTGGGCATCTCAAGATTGAGATGCTTCAAGTGCTATGAATTGACATGAAAATTGGTAAAGAATAGTACTATACATTGTTTGAAACGAAAAACTGCAAATGACTTTTCACTTCAACATTGTTTAGGCCACCTAACTTTATAGCTTCTTTAATCTGTTTTGGTGCATCTGCTCAAAATCAAAAAGATATTCCAAAACTGGAAATGACTTTTCACTTCAACATTGTTTAGGCCACCTAACTTTATAGCTTCTTTAATCTGTTTTGGTGCATCTGCTCAAAATCAAAAAGATATTCCAAGACCTCTAAAACTGTCACGACCCAATTTCTTAAGTCATGATGGCACCTACTATAACCCACCAGTAGGTAAGCCAACCCATAACCCGGAACAACAAGTAATGGGTCTGATGGTAGAAACTAAACAAGAGTAGGCAAATAACAATATAAACAGGTGGAAGCAAACCAAAAACATATATACAAATAAAGATCCATCCCAGAACCTGGAAGTCACTAGTACAGAGCTACTAACAAAATGAGTACAAGTCCCAAAAGTGGACAACAGAGACTGGACTGTCTCGAAAGGAAAAAGACAAGTCTATATATACGAGATGGAGACTGAAATAGTACAAAACGCCGTGTGCTCACCTCGTCTCCGGATCGGTCCGCTCCAAGCTTGATCAACGCTCGGCTACTAAGTGCTGGACTGCATCACGAAATAGATGCAGAGCGAGTACGAGTACCAAAACAACGGGTACCCGGGTGGCATCATAGGCCAACTGAACTTGAAAAGTAAAGGCAATATGAAAAGAAGGAATAATACAAACCGAGGGTCAAGAGCGAAAATCTAAGTAACAATGGAATGCACACGAGTCTAGAAAGAACTAACTAAAGTAATCTATAAGCTAACTACACCTAACTGGACCCCCATAAGCCCAGAAGGTACACTCGTGCGCAAGTTAAATAAAAACCTGAACGGACCCCCATAAGCCCGACGAGTACGCAGAATAACTATAACTAAAGAGAATTGCATATGAGAACCCAAGAACGGAGAACACGAATCAGAACATCAACCCTAATTAGTAAAATCTGACAGTACGGAGGCTGGACCTCTAACCGGATGCTCACCAGAAGTACCCAAGTAACCAATCACAAATATCAAGTATATGAGGTCAGAACTCTAACAGGATGCTCTATATAAGTATCTAGGAAATAGAGGCCGGACCTTAAACCGGATGCTCTATATAAGTATCTGGGCGATAGAGGCCGGAACTTAAACCGAATGCTCTATAAAGGTGCCAATGTAGCTGCTGAAAGATTCCTAATCGATCCACACTCATAAATGTCCGTGGAACGCCGTCCATACTTAGCCAATCAATGTAAGTCCTTGGAACCAAATCAAAAATCAAATTCAAACCGCGAAGTAGAACTAGTGTCGCCGATGTAACTCGTGAAGCCGTAACATCGGGGAAAATAAGGATAACTATAGTCGGAGAAAGAGTATCGCCTAACTAAGGCCCAAACTATCAGACTCAAGTCTGCTACACCAGTCTACAGAGATCTAAGCCGGCCGAGCGACGTCAGGGCAAAACTAAGGCCTATTGGATCCGAATAATGTATTTCTAAGGCAAGCCCTAGTCAAACCTAAACTAAGGCCCAACATGCTTCAAATAAACAATAATTAAGCATGCAAGCACTTCACATAGCGAGGAAGGTCAATTAATAACACAAAGCATGCTCACAGTTACCCGGTAATTCTCAAAATACGCCGAAAACATGATTTCTAAACACCTATGCATGACTCAATAACTACCAACCCAAATCCCAACTAATCAACATGCATTCACACTCTCAAGCTCAATCTAAGAAAGGGAAACCGTAGCCTACCTGTAGGGCGATCACACGCGCTCCAAAATCACTCTGTAGACTGGTGTAGCAGACTTGAGTCTGATAGTTTGGGCCTTAGTTAGGCGATACTCTTTCTCCGACTATAGTTACCCTTACTTTCCCGATGTTACGGCTTCACGAGTTAAGTCGGCGACACTAATTCTACTTCGCGATTTGAATTTGATTTTCGATTTGGTTCCAAGGACTTACATTGATTGGCTAAGTATGGACGGCTGTCGCGCCCCGTTCTTCTCGAAACGGGTTCTGGTGCACGACCTAACAACTCTTTTGGGATTTGGGTGATTGAAGAGTCGCCACCTAACGAATTAAGGCGCGTTAGGGCACCTATCTAACCTAACAAAGTCTAGCTAAGGTCAACGAACCGTAGATCGGGTAAGGGTTCAAATTACCTCGAGGGAAGGTGTTAGGCATCCTTCGAGGTCCACAAATGTGGGTCCCCGTGTCTCATGCAATATGTGGGGTTACAAGTAGCAATTAAGGTCACTTCATTATTTGGTTATTTAGTTAGCATAATTACTAAGTGATAAATAATATTAACAATTAAGGTTATTTCAAATATTTACTTAATTAATTAAGCATGCGAAAAACTAGGTGATAGCTTAACGCTAAATAATTAATGCAAATAAAATTAAAAAGAGATAGCGAGAAGATAGAAAGTAGACAAGTATATAAGCAAATATCATTTTTATTTTAATTAGACTACCCCAAATAAATATAAGAATAAACCAATAAAGGGACAAAGGAAAGGGAGACTCAAGGACTTTAGGATCGCACTCGACTTTTCATTATTTTCGATCGTTTCTCGTAGGGACGAGACAAAACCAAGGTTTGTCGTTTTAGATCGAGTCGATGTCATCATCTCCATAGGGCCTAAACTACCCCTACCCCACCACCGCATGTTTTGCGTCTCTACGAGGTGCCTATCGTCCCCACTTAAGGTCCAAGAGGCATTGGGTGCTATTAGGATGAATTTAGACAAAATAAAATATAAAGGCCCACCTAGACACCAAGTCAAACACTTTGGACGAGCATTTAGCACGTAGGTCTCATATTGGCCTCTAGATTTTAATTAACATGCTAGCAAACACATATAAAGTGAAAGGTTGCATACGAGTGTGTGAACATATAAGCGTACAACAAGTAACACAACACTATAACAATTAATTTATGAAAGGGCGGACAATTATGACAAAACAAAATTGTTTATTTTTTATTAGTTAATTAGAGGTGGCAAAACAATTTATTTAATGTAGAAACTACAATATTTTGGGCGGGAATTAATTAGGACACCAAATTTAAAATAGCCGGGTTATGCGAAAATAAATTATTTATGCAATAAATAGATTAGACTATTTTTAAAGGGTTGCGTAAATTATTACGTAAAGCCGATTTTAGTTACCAATTGATTTTTAAAAACGAAAATATTAACATTGCAAGAGAGTGATTTAAACTCTATTTTTTAATGGTAGACGAATTTTAATCTTACGGTTAACATGCGGAGCAAATATTGATTTATTTAAAAATTATTTATTTTAGATAGAGTATTCATATGAGACTAAAAACATATTGAAAATTTATTAGAAGCCTATAAATATGCTAATTAAATGATTAACATGCTTAAAGTTGCTTAGTGTGATTAATTAAGCCTGCTGAAAAATTATACGTTTTATTTTATTAGACAATCAATTAGTTGGTACAACAATTAATTATTAATCCTAAGGCATGATTTCTAAATAAAAAATAAAAAATCACTTGAAACCTATATGCTTAATTTCTACACCCAAATAATATATAAAATTATGTAACTCATGTAGGCATGATATCTAAGTGGGCATATGCTGAGAATATTATCAAAACCTATTATTCATAATTTCTATATAAGATATAACGATATTCAGAAGCCTATAGGCATGATTTCTAAATGTGAACATGCTGGAGTTATTTATTTACTGATTGCAACAGATATATCATTAAAGCTTAATTTATTAAGATCCTAACATTTGAATTACAATTCAAACTTTTAATGACATGCTGACAATTTAATTAATAACCTATAAAAGACTTTTAAATGATAGACACGCAAAGATATTTTATCGTTAACAAAGCAATAACTAATTACGCAGATTAATTTTAATTAGTTGTAATCCGACCGAAGTACCTAATTGTCTTAAATGGCAGAAAATGAGCAACCATAATGCATAAATGATCAAATAATGAGCAGGAGATATCTATAACATGTTATTCAATTTTAGACATACTAAAATTATAAGAAGATTCAAGAAAAGAACCTAAGGCATGGCGTCTAATAATTTATCAATCAATTTCCCACATTTTAACAATATTGGTATGCAAGGCGAGATTCTAAAAGTCAAGATCACAACAAATTATGGCGTATATTTACGCTATATTGCTTGATTAGATAAGGTTGTAAATAAAGGTTAATTTTAAACCACTTATTTAAATTATTCTAACATATTTGCACAATTCTGCGATTAACGTGATAGACAGGTTATAACAGTCACACATAAGCAAAAATAAATAAACAAGGTTAGCACATATATCCCCATCCCTCCCTTAGACGATCCCCCAAGTTATATCATATATGGAGATAGAGTTATTACACAATATTACAAACCAAGGTAAAGAACAAGTGAATAAAAATATACAACATTAAAATAAACATAATAGCTTCATGTGAAATTCTCCTCTAGGCGATTCTTCATCATCTTGTTCAAATCTGCTAGAAAGGATAATGTAAATGACATATATATATAATGGCAAAAGAATCATATCATCATTTATTCATAGCAACAAATCACTTTTAGCAACACACATAAGAAATCAAAACAAATAAAGAAAATAATCATAGACATTATCACCCATAGGAGGAATGAAAACGACCCGTGCTTCCTTGTAAATTATTTCGAACATACAACCATGCATAATACAAAATAAAATTACGCTAGTGAGGAGAACTAACCAATTAAGCAGAAAATAATTATCAGCAATGAAGACCTCCTAATCCGATTTTCGACCTCGTGCACAAAGAAAATAGCAAGAATAGAAATGCTTTAATGTTTACCGGAAAACTTGATTCGTTTCAAGAGTAGGGAGCAATATTTTATATATTCAAGAGTGAACCATGTGAGAGCAAGGTATGAATGTTTAGAAGTGATTATGACCGTCTTTTTATAGTGGAGGAGGGTCACGGTTTAAGGAAAGGATATTATAAGGAAACAATTAAAATATTTTCTTTATTCAAAAGAGGAGCTAAATTAGTCCAAAAGTCACAAATTGATATTTTGATTACTAAAATAAAGGAAAAAAAAACATCAAGACAATAGTAAGGCCTGACTTGGTCAACAAATTACCAAAATAGATCACTAAAAGTTGAACAAATAAGGGAGAGAAATAAATTAATTAAATATTAATTTTCCTTATTGGAAAGGAACTGCACGGTCAAATTGTTAATTTGTTATTATTATTATTATTATTATTATTTTTTACCAAAAATAAAATATTAACGAACTGAATACCATAGTTAAATGACATATTAAGTTAAGGAGATCCAAAAATTATGCATCAAACACAATATTTACTCAATCATGTGTTACTATAAATATGACAAGTAAGAATCACCAAGAAAAAAAAAAAAAAAATTTAAGGAAGGAGGAATCAATTTACGGCACTATCAATTAGTATTAAAATCGACAGTAGAAAATTATAAGGAAAGAAGTAGTATATGCTTTTAATCAATAATTTAGACTTACCATAAGAAGAGAAGTCCAAAGACATATAAACAAATAATCCACAATCGGCTAACTCACGCCTTAACTAAAGGATTTTGGGCGAATAATTTTAGTAAATCGTGGGAATCATTTAAATTGCTAACATAGCCAAATATGAAAAAAATAAAAAAAAAATGATCAGTACATATTCACACATAGGCGATAAATCAACAAAGGTAAAATATCAAGGTGATCCAAATAATTATTTAAGAAAGAACACATATGACTCTTAAATCAAAACTTTTAACATGTAGACTAATCGGAGATTCATTTATTAAAAATTTGTTATATATATAAGCAAAGAAAATATTAAGAAATCAAATTTGCTAAAACAAGCCAAATAAATCGACTCACAATCCGTTTAAACGACTCATAACAAAAAAACAAATAACAAGCAATCATAAATTATACCTTCGATGTTTTCTAAGAATCGAGACCCAAAACATAGGATAATCTCCCCAATTGGAAATGGACGGACCATAATATGAGTAATAACCACTTAATTTTGCGCATAAAATTGCAACCTAAGCATGCTTTCTAAGAATCAATCAAGAAATATAAACACATGACAACATATTATGAACTCACTATATTTTAAAGTAAAAAAAATAAAATAAAATGAAGTGATAGAGTGAATAAACTTACTCGGACAGATCTCACAAAGATCCGTCTTAAAACTCAAAGAAAACTTCAAAATATTTGCCGAATTCTTTGTCTTTGGCGTTCGCCGGTGGCTTGCTTTGTTGATTTCGGTCGGAGTTTGCCACTGGGCCGGAGTTGCTTTCCGTCCCGATGCTGGTTGTTTTCTTGATTGCTTTTGGCCGTCCTTCGCCGGCTTGCTGTTGACGCCTTGGGAGTGAGCCTCGCCGCTTTTTTCGCCGGATGGAGCTGCTTTTTGTCACCTTGCTAGCCGCTGCCGCCGGTCCTGTTCGCCGCCGGAGATGAGGAAAGGAGATGGAGCAAGGAGAGAGGGCGCCGAAGAGAGGGAGAGGCGGCGCGCCGCTCGGCTCACCTCGTCGGAAAAATGGAGAGAACGAAAGGGATGGGGAAGGGGAGGCGGCTACTGCTAGAGAGGAAGAGGGGAGTGAATGAATTAGGTTTAGGAGTCTTTTGGGGTCTTTAGATATTAAGGAAAGTTAAGGAGAATTGATCTCGGGACCGTAGGATTAGTTTAAATGAGCGGCTAGGATTTAATTTAAAAAATGGACGGACGGGATTAGATTACTTGATATTTGAATTTGAATTAAGAATAGGCTAAAATTGAAATGAACAAAGGCTATAATTGAAATACCATTGGAATTGGAATGGCCAAAATTGAAATAAATTAGAATAGAATGGGCTAAAAAATAAAAGAGATTTTGAGGAAATTTAAAGGAAATGTTATCCAATTTAAATACTACAAATATCATAATATTTTTATATAATTAAACTCATCTAAGATTTTAAAATATTTAAATAAAGTAATTATTTTTAGTTTTACTAATAATTTTAAAAAAAATCTTAATAATATTTACGATAATTTTATAAAGCACGCATACTAAAATGTATAATTTTTAGACAAAATTGGTTAAATTTTAAAACTCAAAATATTTTCAAGAAATTCGTATTTAATCGAATAGCATTCTTAAAATTGCTACAGGTCGGTCAAAATTGGGTGTCAACAACGGCGTTCCACGGACATTTATGAGTGTGGATCGATTAGGACTCTTTCAGCAGCTACATTGGCACCTTTATAGAGCATCCGGTTTAAGGTCCGGCCTCTATTGCTCAAATACATATATAGAGCATCCGGTTAGAGTTTCGGCCTCTTATACTTGTTACTTGTGATTGGTTACTTGGGTACTTCTGGTGAGCATCCGGTTCGAGGTCCGGCCTTCGTACTATCAGATTCTACTAATTAGGGTTGAGGTTCTGGTTCGATGTTCTTCGTTCTTGGGTTCTTTTATGCAATTCTCTTTAGTTATAGTTATTCTGTGTACTCGTCGAGCTTATGGGGGTCCGTTCGGGTTTTTATTTAACTTGCGCACGAGTGTACCTTCTGGGCTTATGGGGTCCCAGTTAGGTGTAGTTAGCTTATAGATTACTTTAGTTAGTTCTTTCTACACTCGTGTGCATTCCATTGTTAGTTAGATTTTAGTTCTTGACTTCGGTTTGTGTATTCCTTCTTTTCATACTGCCTTTACTTTTCAAGTTCATACCTTTTGAGACAAATCCGCTCATTTGTCCACTTTTGGGACTTGTACTCATTTTGTTAGTAGCTCTGTACTAGTGACTTCCAAGTTCTGGGAGGGATCTTTATTTGTATTTATGTTTTGGTTTGCTTCCGCCTGTGTATATTGTTATTTGCCTACTCTTGTTTAGTTTCTACCCTCAGACCCATTACTTGTTGTTCCGGGTTACGGATTGGCTTACCTGCTGGTGGGTTATAGTAGGTGTCATCATGACTTGAGAAATCGGGTCGTGACATTAGAACAAATCGTCTTACTTAAAAGGGGTAAGACTCGTTTAGTCAACTCTAGTTTAGATTACAAATTAATAGAAAGACAATCAAATAATTGACACAACATTACTAACATTTGAAAATTTTATTAAGAGAGCATGTTCTATTATGCAATTGACACAAAATAGTGAATGAGTACATGCATATGCAAAGTCAGTTAAAAAAAATACCCACTGCAATATTCTCGGATCTCCAAAAACGTCCTTTTAGGAATCAAGAAATTTGACACCAAATATTCAAAACAAAACATGCATGAGTAGACGGCTAATTAAGAACCGAAGACACAACTAATTATAGAATAATCATTAGAGAATTCCATATCTTCTAAATGTCATTCGTGGAATTTTTTGGAAGAGAAGAGGCAAAATCGCCAAACCAATACTACTTATCTGGTTAGTGATCAGAAATACAATATCACCCGAGAAAAACTTGAACCAAAATTGAAAACTTCTGGAAAAGAAATTCAAAAGTGAGACAAAAAAATAGAAAAATCAAAGCCCAAGCCAAACAGGAGCAAATAAAGATAAATACCTGAGGAAGAGTTTAGAGGAAGAGCTTGATTTTGAATTCTACAATTTGCAAATGAGTAAGGAGGAAAAGAGTAGAGAAAACAGAGACACGTGCTACTAAGCTGGAATATTGAACTTTTATTCAATGACAAAACTACCCCAACACATAGTACCATTCTTGTGGTGGTGTTCAGCAGTGTACGTGGTTTGCTTACAAATTGAATAGCCATACACGTGTCAACAAGAAAAGATGAAGCCCATGTATAAGGTACCATGCACAAAACTTTTAGTACAATAACTAATTGCAGTGTTAGTCCCAACCCAAGTCCCACTTCTAAAAATAAGGATGATGAGTAGATTGGCAAGGCCCGTGCTGAGCATGGCCCAACACCAGAATAATTAAATTGTTTTTCTAGCTAAGCCCAAACAATTAATCTACAATTGTTCCTTAATAACATGATATTGAAAATGATATATGAAAGTTTCATCAATCAAATATTCTAAAATCTTTGTAGCACTGCAAAAACCTTCACCCAACATGACCAGGCATACGATTATTTAGTTGCATTCTATTACCTACCGGCAAAAGCTTCAACAATATGAAATCCAATAGTTGGTTTCATTGGGAATAATGAAAATTTGGACTAAAGAAAAGCTTTCACATAAAATTTGTTAATGTGAGTAATACAAAGAAATCAGCTCCATTACATAGTCAAACGTTGACGCCTTTTCAAATAATTTGTTCATTTTGGCACCCTCTTTATGAACAGTATTATCCACAAAAGCTTTTGGTTTAGGTTCATCTTTCGTAGAATTCTGTAATTAAGCTTTAAAGTTCGTCTTTCTATCCCTATTCGGTTATGTGCAAGCACAATGAATCATAATGGAACATGAGTTCTTCCGCTCACATCTTTTCACCATTCCCTTGAGAACTGTAATTGCTTCTATTACTGCAAGTTGTGAACAATATGAAACTTAATGTTTCCAACCAAAAATACACTAAAGAAAAAGAATCAACTATTACTCTGCACAATAGTTATTAGGTAATCAAACACTATCAAAATTGTGAAGTACAATAGAAGAAATTTTTAAAAAAAAAAAAAAAAAAAAAAGCAATATGGGTAGTACAAGTATGTACATTTCTAAAATTCTCATGTCACTATATCAAGCTCAAAAAACCATACATTTTTTACATATAAATCAGAGATAAAGGAGTGTGGATGAAATTTTTTGGACTTGCTTCTTTTTGCCCCATCTCAGCGAGAGTTAAAAAAAATTTGACTACTTCACTTGTAAGAGAAGATGTTTTCAACAAAAGAATGTTTTAGAAACCTTATTTTAATTTGTTGCAAACTTATATGAGCAATTAGTCTTGAAAGGAAATCACCCAAGTGCAATCCAATGGCCATTATTCATGTGCATTTCACTTCTCTTTTTCATTAAAAACAATCCTTCTTTTCTAATGTTTTATTTTTACCATTCTTATACTCATATAAGTTTACTTGGTTCACATGCCAAAAAAGAAAGATCTCATAGCAACAATACATATTATCAATGGAGATATGGTAGCATTTACTTACTTCAAATAGATGTATGATTCTAAAATTAGCATGTCCTTCTCAAGTCTCACTTTCTCTTTTTCATTGAGAGGAGGGTGAGCAACTTAAAACCTACTAATACATAATATTTCAACTTACCCTTCAGCTGGTCTTGTAATAAGCTCTCAAACAAGTCTAACGATTATGCCCTTCTTGCTCTGTAAAAATTGACAGAAAAAGAGAAAGTGCAAAAACATCTTAGTACATAAAAAATGATTATTATTTTATCAAGAGTACATAAAAATAACTAATGCTAACTTTCATCTGTTTAGATGGCTCTACTCCTCTTTTTGTTCTGAACCTAAAGTGATGTTATAACTTGAACTTCTATTTTTGAACTTAGTACAAACTTCTTCAGGATTAAATTCGATAACATGATCTGAATACAATAAAGTGCACCGAAAGAAGAGATGGAAACTTTTGGTGACTGAGCTTATCCCTCAAACATAAATGTAATTATCACTCAATTTAGAGATACATCGAAAATTAGAAAGTTGTAAACTGCCTCTAGAAGGATAGCAAAAACATTTGGCAGATTATTACAGGTGAGAAAATGTGCAACATACTGTGTCTGAATCTCTCATGACTTATCTATGACTTAGTATCATGGAAGATACAGTTTCCACAAGAGAACCAATCTCCCACATTTATATCCAAATGCACCATTTAGCTCTAGAAAAAACCTTTCCTATTATGATACAAAGTAAACTTTCATGCTGCTATTTAAAATTTCAATTAAAAGAAACAAAAAAAGAAGACAAAAGAAAACACCTATCCTGCACTTATTCTTATCATGTTGGGCATCAAGTTAAAACCATACTCCTGAGCCCGTGATATATCTACCCAAGATTGAACAGTATAGAAACCATCAAACATGAAACTCATTAGGGATGTTATTACTTTGCCTTTTACATTTGCAATATCAGAGTAACAACTAAGCAACTGAGAGGTACTGCTCATGGCAAGATATTCACTCGCCTTGACATTCTAAAGACAGAAGTAAATTGAAACATTGAATGTCATTGATTCAAATCTACAACCTTAACAAAAGCTAATATCCTTTCCTTTGATCAGTTTGAAGCTCCAATAGGAAAATTAACATGGATCATCATAACTTATGCGACAAATGGCATTCCCAGTCCCAAAAGTCACGTCGAGTTGCTGCTCCTTCCGATTTAGTTAGAATACCAACTCTATATACCTTTAGTATTCAGTTCTTAGAAATCCAGAAAGAGTGGGATAACAACACACATTAGTTTATAAAGGCAAATATTGTTTTATAGAAGATTCAAAGTTCTTGCAAGTTCCTTTAAGCAACAAAATGAACTTCTTACAACTTCGTTCAAAAGTTGCATGTTGCACATTACCAGATAGAAAAGGAAAAAGGTGACAGAATGCTAGATTATAGATGAATGATTTTGTAATCACTTACTTGCAGTTCTCTATACCTTGTCTTAAATCTTTTCAATCCATCTTAAGTAGTGAATAACTAACTCTTAACAAAGCTTCTAAATGATAATTTCCTTCGTATATCTCTTGAAAAGCTAATTATACATTCAACGTCTAAGTGAAGCAGAGGATATTTAAAACAAAAAACAGGAAGCATATTATCACTCTTTTGGCAAGAAACAATATGAGACTCCCGCAGAAACTCATTGATGAATGAGCATCTATATGTTTGGCATGAAGAAGATATAGAACATTGCAGATCATACCTGTAGCCTATTATGAAACACACAACGATCCCTTTTTCTTGCTCTAATCTATGTAGCTTTGCACCTATGCAAACACACAGAATGTTGTCAAGGAGGAAGAAATGAAAATGGAAGAAGTATATACATCAATAATCTTATAATTAACATCTTGAGGCATCCAAGTCTGTCTAATAGAATCGCGACTTTTTCTACTACTGAAGGTGGTGTTTATCCCAATAACCATAAATGTCTTCTTTCTCGGCCTACGTCCTTCAAAATCTGTGCTCAAGGAAGGAACCTCTTCATTATCCATGGAATTAGAGGATTCTTAGTTAAAGGCAGCTCACTTTGAATCTTAGAAATTGAATCATCCAACGATCTGTTCAATGCTCCGATAAAGAGCAGGACCATCAAGAACAGAACTAAGTAAAACATCATAAGTTTTGAACAACACTTCCTCTCTACTTCTCTTTTTAGCATAAGTTTGTAAAAACAAGGTGAAGTTTACAAACAAAAAAAATTATAAACATATTTCTTATGTGGTGTAACATATGTTGTCATGTTAAGTACAAAAAATAAAGTCTAAGGTAATCACATTAAAACTTTGAAACTCACTAGATAGCTACTTGGGCTTTGGTAAACTCTCCCATCATCTCCTCCTTCTGCTCATAAAACATCATCCATATTTAGAAAACTACAATAATAACTATAACAATGACAAAAAAAATAAGTTTTATTCTTTGTTTGTTGAGGGGTGAGGGGTGAGGGGTTGGACCTGACTATTTTTGGTTTCACAATCATCAGAAACAGAAGGCAAGTCTCTTTCTTGCATCTGGTGCCTTCCAAATATGTTCCTTCCATCTGATTCTAGAGGAGTCCAAACTCTAATTATACAACAAAAAATCTAGGAAAAGGCATAATTGCTAGTCGGAAAGGCAGGGCTCCTATACTATATGGTAAAGATAGAAAACAAAATTAATTCTACCATCTTATCAACATCATCTATTAGCACAATTAAATTATGTATTAGCACCATTCATTCCAGAATCTCATAAAAAATAGTATATAGTAACAAAAATGTCCACTTTCACTTATGCTTAGCTTTTACCACTTAAAGAAGATTATTTTTTGTCGTTTACATCTTCAGCTTCACATTTATTTCTTTTTTCATACCTCAATTTTCGTGATTTCTTAATTTGGCTTTCATAGTTTTACATGTGTTCGTTCAAGAGGTCATTTTACTTGCACAGAGTTTCCAAGGTAATTGATATTTTATTTTTCGTCCAGAGTTGTTGATAGTCAAGTTAGAAAAGTCTTATTAACCTATTGCTAGGGAACCCTGTCAATTCACTGTCAACAAAACATAAAGATCATCTAGAGTATCTCAAAAATGCCTCTATCTTTGCACATTGTTGTTTGACATAGACATATATCTACCTTGCTACTCAAAAGATGGACAAAATCTCATGTGGGACACAAAATACTGTTTGTTTTAGGTAGATTAAGTATGTGAAAGAAATTAACAGAAGAGCAAGATATTATGTCATCATAACCAAAATATACACTTATTCGAAGTGATAAAGAACACAAATATCTTAGTTTTTAGTAACCTGCAAATCAATAGTCGAAAGGATATATTCCTTTCTGTCTTGACATCAAAGTATAAACACGCCACAACTAACAATTGAAGTTTTTCAATTTTACTTCCCAACAAATCCCAAGATAGCATAGTAGAGGCAATCATTAGTTTTTAAAGTTCAAAACTCAATAGAAAAAAGTGCTAAATGAAAGACGAATTGCACGTTACATCTATATTGGACTTGTAAGAAATTCATTGAAAGATCTAATAGAGTTGGGCGAATAAATATACTCAAACCTCAAATATGAGCCGAAAAGGTACACAAGACGAAAATCATGCAGAAACCAAATAGATGACGACTGCTATATAGATTAGTACCAATCCAATCGAAATTCTAGGTTCAATTAAACGACATATTACTTACTAATATTGTCTAGTAGTGCTAAATAATATAGCTCTTGAATTGGTTAATGCTATGCAAGGTATATAAGTCCCGTGTTAAAAAAAAGAAGGAAAAGAAACATAAACTTCTTTAATTACTTTAGGCAGATCAAACATAAAATTAATTCATAAGTAGTGTTTGAACAAACAATTAATCTCCTGTAAGGAATGAACAAAGAAGCTTGACGGAAGAAAAAACAAATATATGTATCACCCATTAAAAATTATTAAATGGCAGACTTGATTGAAAGAAAAATAAGAAGAAACACTCAAATCTAGATACATAAAGAAGTCTAAAATAAAAATAAAACCAAAGGTATTATTTTTAGAGAAATTCAGAACTTTACCTCCATTTGGAAATATGATCAACCTTTTTAACTTCAAATGGTAAGAGGCCATGAAAAATGAATATAAATGAATAACAATGAGAAAAGTATTAATTTATCTACAAAAAAAAAGGGTCCATTACCAGCGGAGTACTCTCATGGCATCATCCAACATCTTCAAAACATTACCAAAGAATTGATTAAAATAATAATATTAATTAAATGTGTCAAGACCTGAGAACTGATCTTATAAAAGGGCTACTGGCTACTATTGTGGCCAATCCTTTTTGCCATCTTTTCTTCACATCTTAACCAATGAAATACCACTACGACTTTTATTTTAGTTCTTTGAGGGTTCATAGATTTTTATTAACAAAAGGTGTGTCTTATTTACTGACATTGTGGAAACACTAAAGTAATGAGCATTAGAGTCTTTCTTGAAGATAGAATATTAAATGAGAATACTATATTTTGAAAGTATCTTCTCGTGAAATTTTTTATTTTTTGTTCATGAAATTAAGGTCCTTCACATGTAAATATCTTCTTTTGACTAAATATATGTGCAGTACATCAAAATGTCATTTGAACCTTGTGGTCTTAAACATGTCACGTAGAATGTTAAAATTTAAGAGTTGTGAATATAGAAAAAGACATTCTCTTTTAATAAACTTAAAAAGAAAGTAAGACACATAAATTGAAATCAAAGGATTGTTTTACTTATCCTATCAAGGCAATCATGGAAATGCATTCTGAGTACGGCTGCAACAATATTTAAAGCTTTTGGAACTTGCTGCTGAATTTTTTTTTATATAACCTCTCAGACAACACTGGTTCAAGAATAATAGTTGGTAAGCTCAATAACGATGAAGTAACTGAAATTACAGATAAAGAGTGCAAGAATAAAACTTTGTACTGCAAGATTTTCATTTTTATTTTCAGAACTTATAACAATTTGCAAAATAGAGGTTATCTCACAATTATTGATTAAAAAATTGTTAATGTGTAAGCTCTTACTAATGGTAATCTATACATTCAAGTTTAAATACTCAAAATTCCTTCCTATTGATTGCTACAGAAAGCATCACCTGCCAATTATGTCTGATAAAAACTACTCATTTGATAAATTCTTAAAGCTTAGTATCTAATTGCAGCACATCTACTGTCATAAGCCAATAATGTCAAGCTAGTCAGTGTGTATTGAAGTACGAAAGTCCAATATACTTTTGTAATTTATTTTTACCTAAGCTACTAAAACCATTCATGAAAAATAGAGGGAAAACATAAGCATACGTCAACCAGATCACACCAAAAATTAGGGGTCAATAGAAAAAAGAACCGAAAGAGGACCCGCGTCCGCCAGAAAGTTATTTAACAGAAAATTGAGAAACTCCACAAGAAATCCAAATGTGAAGAACAAAAGGAGGAAAATTGGAAGATGAAGGAGCAAATGTTTATGCAAATATTTTTGGTCTCACCTGTTAAAGAGCAGCAAAATGATACAAGTACCCCCAATTGAAATACATGCCTGAAAGTAAGCTAGCTCAAATTCCAAACACCGATTTATTAGGTTCGTTATTTCTGTAGTATAAAATAAAATTAATTTGTTAAACTCGTGAATCAACATATAGTAAAAATAAGTTTAACTTGTCTTATTACTTTATCACTTTAGATTTTGTGTTAATAAAAGATCACCTCGCCTATCTTTGTTCTTTAATTTTAAAATAAAGGCTTTGCCTATTTTATCATATAGTTAAATTTAATTAGATTAATAACTAAAGCCTTGAGTTATTGCTTTTTATTGGTCAATTAAAAAATTAGTCAGCATATTTCAAATAGATTATATTTGTTTAGACATAATTGAATTTTATATGGAAAGATCCCTGTAATTGGAGCTTAACGCAATTTCTGATTCCATGTTCACTTTTTCTAGTCAGTTTCCGACTAGTACGTTGCCGCCTTCTTTTTCTTCCTTCACCTCCGCAACGGCCCCCTGATCTTTCTGTATTATTCTTCGTGTCCAGTCCTCTTCCTCTTCCTCTACCACCGCTGTCATTGATTCAAAATCAAAATTTTCCAATTAAAGTTTGAGACTTTACAGAGAAATCAGCAAGAAAGAAGATTTTTTGTTTTACCTCCGATTGGAATGAGAAAAGGCAGAGTAGGATGAGGATGAAGGTTTGTGGAAACCAGTATTGTCCATTGAAGCAGGGAAACCAGGAAGGAAAGAAGAAGAGAGGAAGGATGTGAAAGGAGACTATTGTATGTATCTATCTTTTTTCTCTTTTCAGGCTGTTTGTATTTGATCTAATTTTTATCATGTGACCTATGGTAATCAATCATATCAACTACGCCTCAATTCAAAATTAGTTGGGTAAGCTATATGAATTCTATGTGTAGGTTTTTAGGTGAGACCCATGATAGTATAAGAAAATTTAATCAATCAGTCAGCAAATGTGTTCTCAATCCCAATTTGTTGGCTTTGGCTGTATGAATCCTCTCTGCCCATTTTGGTTTATTTCAGGCCTTCATTTCTCAAAGATTCATAATAATTCATAGGTTGATTATTTTGGGCTTCAACTTACAATGACCCTCGTCCTTTTTTCCTGGTTTGGGACTGACATTGTTTTGCGTAACTCGATCACGGGTAGGGGAGAGTTAATTCATGAAAAACATAATAATTAGAAAATAGTTTCTACCCATGATGATCACTGGGAGTGATTAGTTCCAGTCTTAAGGGTAGTAACGATATGTATGTGTTGTAGAGTTTGGAACTATTGTTAGCTGAGAACCAAGTGTCACTTGACTTGAACTTTCTAAGTTCTCTTATAAAAGACCAAACTTTGTCTAAAGTAAATATGATTTGTGAAATATTCTGTAATGTTGTTTATCCTCAGGACATGCATTTTGCAGCACATGGCATCTGAGCTAAACTTGAATATGAGGAATGATGGGTATGTGAAGGTGCAAGATCTGTTAAAGTTAAACTTAAAAACATTTGCAAATGTCCCACTGAGGTCACACACAGTTGATGATGTCAAAGAGGTTAGTTATGTGAAGCCTTGTGCTCCTTTAATTTATTGCCTCTGTTTCTTGTATAAGGTTGATGAAAAGTCTGATTTGCTTCTTATTTGGATTGCAAAACGTTTTTGAACTAATTTAGTTGAAAAGGATTGGTACCTTGTATCCTAGCTGGAAATTTGACAATGTCTACCTTTTCATTGTCACAACTCACAATTGAGTTGATTGCTCCCTTTTCTTTTATTTGACATTTCTGTTCTACATATATGTTCTTTTGTATGCTTTCTTATAGGCCATATGGAAGGATAACAAGCAAAGATTCGGCCTTTTGGAAGAAAATGGAGAGCTTCTGATACGTGCCAACCAAGGCCATACAGTAAAGGTACCTTTTCCTCCGTAAAGTGGAGTAATGTTATTTCCTTGTATATTTCAGATGGAAATTAGTTGGATTAGTCTATCAATAAGTCATGGCATTCGCAATGGAGGAATCTCTAAAGGGTACATCCACTATAGTTGGATGAAATTCTGATGAATGAAGAAGTAAATTCTCAACATAATTGGAAATGAAAGAGAGAGGGGGGATAGAAGACTGGAATATGAGAGATCGAACTTGGATTTTATTTTGTTCGTGCACATTTGAAAGTACATTAGTTGAGTGTTTTTTATACCTCTAAGTATATTTCATTTAATGCAAGCATTTACACCCTTATTTGACACATAACCAAACGAGACAACAGTAAAGAAAGTAAATGCATTTAGACATTTAAATATGCATCTTTTGGCTAGTAATTTTATTAGCAATGAAACACTATTATGAGATTCTCAGTGCATGCGTGTGTTATCCTGCTTTTAAAATTCCAATTTCCATCTTTTCATGATTGAAAGGCTCATGATATGCAGACCATTGTGATACATGTTTTGCCCTTGTATGAAAAACTAATGTAATCAGACATCCAATTGATGATATTCGGCTCACAAGTTAGCAGTATCATTAGTAGCTGAAGAATATTTGTTTTCCATTTTACAGATAGTTGAAAATGAAAGGTTATTGAAACCGATCCTTTCAGTTGATGAAGTTCCAGGTAAGATAATTTTGTGCATTTAATAACTTATAAACACTACTAGTTGGAGTAATGAAAAATTACTCTAATTTTGAGTCTGTCTGAGCTATGATGTAAACTGTTTTATACATTTTATGCATCCTGTTCAGCAACATGTGGTTGACAGAGTCACAGGATCTAAAAAAGGCAAAGAGAAAAAGAAAAGGAAAACATGTTTGGTCATGGCCCGAGTATTGAAAGTGAATACCTAAAAAGCTTCATAAATATTTTGGGGAACTTTAACTAAATATAAAAGGCGTTTTTAAAATCTGCCCTGCTAAGAGATGATGCTTTGGGGTTGAGCTTTTTTGTTGAGAGTCACATGAAGCAATACAAATCTACAGAGAATTGGCAAAGAGGCTATATTGTTTTAGCAGTGATATTATATTGTTTTCAAGGAAATGGCTATATCTATCCATTCCCAGATGATAGCTCCTCTCTTTATCCAATGCTCTTGATTTCTACGATTTTTCTTCTCCTAAGATTACTATCGTTCTAGCCACCTCAATAAGTAGTAAGTATCTTTCAGGATTAACTTTGAGAGAAGAAACATATTTGAACTGAATGCTAGTAGCAAGTTGTTGATTCTTGTGTCTCATTAGTGTAAAATTTATTCCCTCTATCTGTGATTTTCAGATCTGACTGTCAACTCTTGACTAATTTTGGAACAAAATTCAACACGGTTAGTTAGGACTGTGAATATAGTTTTAGTGACATCAATGTTATGAAAATATTACAATTGATATTTTTCCTTGAAATAGACCTGCAAAATATCACAGATTTGGGCTGAAGGAATGAATTTGGATCTTCCTTCGACCCCAACTTATATGAGAAAATCTCAAATTGTTCACAGTTATCCTGAAAAGATCATGCCTTTTTACAATGCAATAACAGATATCAAAAATAAATTTCATTTCAGGATAATGTACCAAAAGCTGAGTATTAACGTTAATATATGTTGACAGAAGTTTTGGATTTCATTACCAAGTTCTCGTGTAATATATGGTAGTACCAATACCAACTGGATGATCTTGACCTTAATAGAAATTTATAATAGTTCAGAGAATTGTTCTTCATTTTTAAACACTCGTCTTGAATATTGTAAAACCAACAAGAAATGGGTAATCTTGACCTCAATGGATAGTTAATGTATATAAAATGAGACCAGTACCTTGTCTGGTGATGAAGAACAACTTTTGCACCAATGTCTCCCTGGTCCTTAAAAATTTTCTTTCTCCATATTTGGAGTTGTGGTTTTCATTTGTGGCAATGTGCAGTTTGTGTACTTGGCACTTAAAAGAAGAATTTGGAATCAATTTTGGAGCATGGGCTCAAACGCATGAAAAGGTTACATGTTCATTTCTCATGTGGCTTGCCAACAGACGGTGAAGTAATTAGTGGTAAGATCCTGTAAATCTATTGCCATTTTCACTATTTACGAATTCATTGGATTTCATGCTACTGTCATAAATCCATCGAATTTGAATTTTTTTTCTCAGGGCATATGTATAATCCCCGTTCCACACAAATTTTCCTAACTGGACCATCAAAGATACAGTTGTTGATCTAGTAGAATCCTGACATGGTGCACTTTTAAGAAGCATTCCCTGCAATTTCTTAGATATTGGGCTTTCTGATCTCCATGTGTAAACTTATGGATTGTTGTTCATCTTTGACCTTCAATATCTTCCTCTATCAGCAGAGAACTCTTGCCTTTAGCCAATTTACCCAAGTCTTGGTTTGCTTGAGTGACTAAATATTCTTTGTTATTGAACAGGAATGAGGCGAGATATTAATGTCCTCATCTTTCTTGATGTGAGAAAAGCTTTGGAAGGTAATTAGTTTTGATTTGTCGAATTGTAGTTGAGTTTCTCCAAAGTATTATGACAATTACAATAAAATGGAATGAATTAAAGTATAAGTTGCCGATCAAACATATTGTAGCTTATAATAGGTTTTCAAAAAGTAAGTTATATTTACACTGTCTATCAAGAAAGAATATTCTTTTCTCAAAGTGAAGTCTTAGCTTATGTCTATGTTCTTTCTCTAGATTCAAACACTACTCACAAAATAAAGTATATTCAGAAGTTGATATGTGTCTGAAGTCATGAATATTCGAAAATACTACTTTTTTGCTGTTTCTCACAGTTTTCTTGCATTGCTTCAGATGGGATGAAGCTTTATATCTCTGAAAACAGAGTTATCTTGACGGAGGGTATTGATGGTGTGGTGCCAGTGAAGTACTTCCAAAAAATGGAGTCATGGCCAGAAAGAAGACCTTTGTCATTATAGAATATGTCACTTTTTCACTCTTCCTCTCCCTTTTTAATCTGTTTTTCTTCTTACTCCCTTGCACTACACTTACCCCTCTGTTCCCAGGAGGAATAAGGGAGTAGTGGCATCCTGATGGCGTCTTAAAACATTTATTGTGATTGGATTCATGATCTTGTGTATTTTCCCTATAATGTAGTGAAATCTAGTAACCACAAAAATGAACTCCCACCTCATGTCGGGTTGAAATGAGGTTTTTATATTCAAGGTGAAGGGTTCAGAATACAGGCAGGTTATTCAAATGCTCGTTAATAAACATTGTGATGGAAGATAGCAGAAAATAATCCTTTCAATAAAAAAAAAAGAATACTGGCAAAAGCACCCCACAAGCTAATAATTATTCCTGAAAGTGCAACCAGTGAATGCATGAGTCCCTATTTAAGATGCTGAATTTCAATATTCGTAAATACTGGTATTGGTGAAATATTAAGATTAAGATATCAAGTGAAACGATGATTTTCACTCAGAGACTCATAACTGTAACAAATTTCACCTTCTTTTTTTCTTTTCAACTGAAGGATAGGTCCGTAAAGCAATTCTGGGAATTCCTTGAACTACTCTAATCATTTCATATTTAACCTTGCATCAAATACCGTCCAAACACCCAACTCGAACTCCTTTTTTAGAATACAGATGCAATAATGCAACAAAACCTTACTAACAAGACCCCAAAGCAGAGTGGGAATGGCAAGCTAAATCAATCAAACGCTTGACCTCATAACTGTCAAAATTTCATCCTACTAGTGGAAACAGAAACTACCAGTATAGAATCTTTTGATTGAAGTTCATTTTAACTAATAAGCTTCTCAGACTGAAAACAAGATACTCTAGTTTATGATAAACTTTTCCTAAATATTCAGGCTGCTAAACGAGAACTCAATGCAATTAGACATCATCACAAACTTTTCTGTACATTGCTACAGATGCCAAAAATACAAACTTTTTTTCAAACTTTTCTGTACATTGCTACAGATGCCAAAAATACAAACTTCTTTTCAAATCTTTCTAATGAAATACATGAACTCTTGTGACAAGAGGATCGCAACCCCCAATTGTTTGTACATATGCCTAGAAACAGAATCAAATATGGGAAAGTTTTCACACCTCAGTGCCGAATTCAGAGAAGCACATTCATTGCCATATTGCTACTTCTTCTGACCCCATAATTGCATACATTGGTCAAAAATATCTCGTTCAACAGCTGTCATTTCAGGATCATCACCATACAGTATTCTAGCTATACTGAAATCATACTCTAAGGCTATGATCCTTAGCCTCAGATCATTTCCTCGAATATCCAAATTAGGTATCAATTTCATAATGTGGTTATGTAACTGATCCGAATGTTGATACGGTAAGTGTCCATGGCTAATCTTAAAATCAAACATGGCCCTTAGAATAGCCAAATCCCGATCATGGCTCTCCATAGCTACCAATGATGGTTCTTCTTCTTTTAGGCCATTTTCTCCCTCCTCTGTTGCTTCTTCTTTCTTGCGATTTTCATCATCTTCGCTTAACTCTGTTCTTTTCAGCTCAACTCTCTCCATGCCCAATGAATATTGCTTCACAGTTTCATTATAGGTTTGCTCGCTCCTTCTGAACGCTTCTTCCCTGACGGTAGCAATCTTATCATAACCAGCCACAACCCCAGTACAAACAGCAAGAACAAATCCTTTTGCAATTAAATCCGCCCATCGGTCGGCAAAACCATCCGTGTCAAGATTTGTTCTTCTGATCCATATGACTTTGTAAACATTGTCTTCCTTGCAGTAAACTACAGATTTTTTCTGCAGTAAAAGAAATGAAGTTAGAAGTAAGATGAAAAACCATAAAGAAGACAATGAGAACTACCTGATTCAAGATGCAAAGGGCTCGTCTCAGATGTGGAGCTATCATTTCCTTAATTTGGCCGCTGACTTGAGACTGCAGCTTATCCCACACACAACTGATGATCTTTTTTGAAATCGACATAGTGAATCTTGAATTTTTTATTTTTTTTTGCAGGTATTGAAATGAGAGAGAAGATCCTAACTACTATAAATCTGAGTAACGATTTCTATGAGAGAGAAGATACTAACCGCTATAAAACTGACTAACTGACTAACGATTTCTATACTTCTAATATGAAGTGACTGAAGAATTCGGTTAAGCACGGCTATATATAATAAAGCTTACTTCTAATATGAGTGGGTTTCTTTCAATTTTCTATATTCACGCTTTGGCCAAGAATATGGTAAACATTCTTTTTATAAAGAATTTGAGTGCTCCATCGAGAGATGGGAATCATATTGCTTGAATGTCTTTGCCATCGCACTATTAGGTTCCTTAGTTTTCCCTAAAGAGGATCAACACACGTTTGGGTTAGTGGTTTAAGATTTAGCTCAAAGAGAGGGTGAACCTAGGAAAACCATAGTGCCTATGATCCTGGCGGAAATTATGAGAAGTTTGTCGGCATGTGTCAATGACAAAACATTCTTCGAAGGATGCAACCTCTTGCTGCAATTATGGGCTATTGAACACTTCCACAGGCGACCTGACACGGTAGACCTTTTCCTTGGTTATGGCAACAAGACTGATAATCATCCAAGAAGAATGGTAGGTTTCAACGCCCTTGAGGGATTCGTAGACTGGCAGATATTCTTGACAGAACTCGAAAGCTACCACATCCAATGGAAACTTTATTGGTTGTCCACCCCTCATGCAATAGTAAGAGGCGATGATTGTTATTTCATTGAGCTTATTGGCTTGAAGGGCTTTCAAACATACGCTCCTCTTCGAGTACTCCGCCAATTTGGACAAACTCAAGTAATACCACTCATATCCAACATGGAGCAGTTTAAGTATGACTTTGGGTTTGGTAATCCACAAGTCCATAACATACTTCGAAGATGGGAGCATGTGTTAACCATTTCTATGGGTACACAATGGGTCTTCTGTACACTTGAGTATTGCATATGGATCCTAAAGGAGGCTAAGGGCAGAGAATTGAGTGGGGAAGGATACTATGGGCTCACTGATGAAAGGGAAAACATCTGGGCACGCAACTTGTTGAACATCAAGCATGAAGTCACTCCATATCCAAGAGGGCAACTGGCGCCAAGCTCTTGGAACCGATATCTTAGATTTTATAATCTAGGAGGACTTTCCCATGTTGTCCCTTTCCCTTTAGTTTATTTTCAGTTTTCATTTTTCTATTATGATGTGATGGTTGAATAAATAAAAGTTGGTTTATTTCCTCTAATCTAAACTTCAAATTGGCAAATTAGGCTTAAATTAATTATTGTGCATCACTTATGTGTCGTCTTAGGCCTACCTCTGGCTCAACGATGCTCTTTGCATTTGGGGCGTTTATCTTAAAACAATGTGTTTGCTATCTCAATTTATGCAATGTTCTAACTTGGGCTTTCTTTTGCTTTTATTTTTCCCTTCCCGAGCATTGTACAACAGATGATGATGCAATGCATTTCCTTTGTGATATGTTGGGAAATATTGAAAATAAAATGCAATGCTAACTTTGAAGGAATTAATATGCCTGCTATAGAATATTTCACCAAGTCAATTACCTCATGAAGGCATAATATTAGGCTTATGTTGGTGCATTCAGAATCACTACAACTATGTTAACATATAATTTAACTCTATGTTAATATAGATAGAAAATTACATGGCAATTGGAGTATACAACGACGATATACTGAGCGTAATCCCATGAGTAGGAAAAAGAAAGCCTACTACTCTGAGATATTTTCTTAATAGGCCACTGTCTTAAAGAGTCTAATATGGTAGCAAATAAGCTTTGCTAACTTGGGCGTTCATAACATGTCAAATTTTTATTCTAATGTAACAGTTTCCTTGCTTAAAGATACTAGAATTACATTGTTAATATTAAATTGGACTTGCCATTTTTCAGAATTTGACAAAAAATAAAGAACACTTTTGCTTGGATAATAATTAAAATACTGATGTTGTAAATATATAATTTAAGTTCTTATGCCTTATGATGTGAAGGAGGAGTCCACATTATTTCATTTTTCCATTAAAGTATAAACTATGCCTTTGGTAGATATTTGTATTGATTTTACTCACTTTTGGGAGCTTCAAAGTAAAAAGGGGTAAATTTGTTTGCCATTCACGTTAGGTTGAGATACTGCATGCAAAATTACTCTGCACAAGATGTATTGTGTATTTTCATTTCTGTAAAATGTTAAAAAAAAAAATTTACATAATGGGATTTTTACAAATGTTTAAAAAAAAATTAAGCAGTAAAATGGGATTTTTATTACTCCCGTCATTCTTAAATACTTATCATAATTTTCTTTTTGAAAGTCAAACAATGCAAATTTTGATAAATTACCCATCAATTCTCAATACTATTATCCTCTTGTCTCAAATAAAAAGGGGGAATTAATTTCTTTTTAAGCAACTTATCTCATTTTTGAAATATTAGTAAATTTTCATAAACAGACTGTATTGACAAATTTAAATTTCAAAATTATTTTATATGTAGTTATAATTTATAAAAAGAAAAAGATTATTATTAAAAGATTTATCAATTGAATCTAGACAGAAAACACACAAACATAACTTATACTTTGAAACTACATGTAATATCTTTCACTATAGACATAAATGAGACAAATACTTTTAAGTATGAATCATCTCACCATGATCAAAAAAATTTAAAACAATTTTTTATCATACTAAAAAAGTAAAAATATTATTACAAAAAAAATATTTTTATCTTTAAGATAGACAAAATAAATGTAATATTACTCAAAGTTTTGTTATTTTGTTATAAACTAGAAAAATTAAATGGAATTGTAGTTGTGTGAGTTAGATATAGTATTTTAATATTATTTAATAAATAAATTTATGACTTGGTTTTATATATTAATAATTCATTAAACTTGTCACTAAATTTCATTTTGAGACTCAAACTACGGCTTGTTCCGATGGAGCATCTAAACACTTCACATATTTTTTGTTCAAATTTTGAAAAAAAATCAATATGTGTGTGATTCCAAACGCTTATTAGATAGTTATGTTAACCACATAAACATGTCATCTCAATTAATTATATCTACATCCATCCAATTAGAACATGCTTGAGGATTACCCTTTTTCATATGAGTCGAATACATAAATTAAAGAAGATGACATATTTTATACCCAACATATATTTGTCATTTAATTTAATGTCAATGTCTAACATAATGTTAAAAGGAATATTAGATTACGTATTCTTTTAATATTAGTCGCGATAACTTATATAAGTGATAAGCTATTTTTTAATTTTATAGAAATAAAAAAAAATATTCAAAGTGTAATGTCCATTATTACTCTTTAATTTATTTACGTAAAAATATTGAAAATCAATTTATTGTTTAAGAATAAGATTGGTTACGTATAAATACAATTTAAGACTGTAATGTTGAGCCTGTTAACGAGCCTTTTCATATGTTCACACCCAATTTTGATCGACCTATAATTCTTTCAGAAGTGCTATTCGATTAAATACGTATTTTAAAACATATTTCGAGTTTAAAAATTTAATTGATTTTATCTAAAAATTATATATTTTAGTATGCATGATCTATAAAAATTATTGTAAATATTATTATTATTAAATATTTATATTTATCGATAGTTTAAACTCGAAATAATTACTATACTTAAATGTTTTTAAATTTTAGATGTGTTTATTTTATATGAAAATATTTTAAGGTGTAGTATTTTATTAATTGATAGCACCTCCTTGATCCCTCTTAAATCATTTAAATCATAGCCTCTTCTATTCAAAGTTATTTAATTCATAAGCCTAATCTACTCAATTTCATTGCAATCTTAGCCATCCAATTCTAATCAATTCCAATCTTATTTAATTTTTGGCCAATCCGATTCAAGTGATATTTAGAGCCTCCCATCTTAATCTCATCCGTCCGTTGCTCAAGATCAAATCTCAACCTTACATCTAAACAGATTCAAGGGTCCAGATTAAACTCCATTTCTTACCTATTTCAACTCTCAAAAGACCAAAACCCTAAAACTATTCATTCTCCCTCTCCGCTTAGGCTGCGCCTCCACTCTCCTCTCCAACGACCGGCGAAGCCACCGAAGCAGCGAGCTCCGGCGAAATCCATCTCCGGCGACTCCTCTCTCTCCTCCCCTCCCCGTCGCCTCTTTCTCTCTTCTCCTCCGGCCGGCAACAGACAGCCGAGGCCACCGGCGAGCAGCAGTTCCAGCCGGCGACGCCCAGTCGCCTCCCTCTTCTCTTTCTCTCCTCTTCCGGCGAGAAACAGCAGCCGGCGGCGGAAGCAACCAGCAGGCAAGGCGCCCTCTTCCTCCTCCTCTGTTTCTTCCTTCTCTTCTCGGCGAGAACCGGAAACCGGCGAAGCCACCGCGAAGCAGAACACCAGCAGCAGCTCCGACCAAGCGGAACTCACACTCCTCTTTCTCTTATCTCCAGCGATGAACAAAAACTCCAACAGACAAATTCCGGTAAAATTTCCAAAGCTTAGATAAGGATCCGGTCAGGTACGTCCTTTAAATATCCATCCCATGTCTTCTTTACCGATTGATATCTCTTAATGCATGAAGCAATTTGGCAAATCTTTACTTGTTCATATAAAGTAAGCTTAAATTAATGTGTTATCCAGTTATTCTATTGATATTTTCTGCTCAAGATTTATATGTTCCACTGCTTTTCTCGAGATTAATATGAAGATCTCGTACTTGTCTTTGAATTTGCCTATTATCGCTTGATTAGTCCTGTTAATCCTGATATTTAACCCATCGATTTTAGTTTACCTCTTAATTAATCTTAGGTTGATTCTCATTCAAATTAGAAGCAACTTGTATGCTTAAATCAATTAGAGAATAACTAGATCTACTAATTGATATGCTATGCTGATTAGTGGAAATGGTATATGATTGCATTTGGTAATTTTCATGCGTATAACTCTATTTTCCTTTTGCTTTAGTTGTTCGTTATAGCATTAATAGTCTGGGTATTATAGCTTAATTTTAGGCTATTTTAATTAATTGAAATCATTTACTCTAAAATTTGCTGTGACTAATTTGCCGATGATACTCAAAGTATTTTAGGCTGTGAATATTTGTTTTGGGCTGTAATTTTATTTTATCCTAAATAATTATGTTTGCTTGCTTGATTGTATCAATTTACGATTGTCTTAAATTATTCTTTCCTTGTTTTGTTTTATATGATGTATTTTGAATAGTTGATTGCCTCCACCTTAAGTAAAAGTGGGCAAATTTTGCTTGTATATTTGGTAAAATAATAAATTAATAATAAATCTAATTTTGGCTCTTCTTTATTTAAGGAAAAATAATATTTAATTGGTAAAATAATAAATTAATAATAAATCTAATTTTGGCTCTTCTAAACCATATCACTCTTCGAAGACCCTTTCCTCATTCTTTACACACAGCTGAACTCACGGAGATACACCTTACACACTTGAATACTTGAAAATTACATATTGCTCTCTTCTCTTAAAAGAATTAAGATTCCGGTAAACTTTAAAGTACCTCGCTATTCAGTTTTTTGCTGTGTTCGGATCGAAAGGTGGATTCAGTTTGTCTTCACTGCTGATATTTCTTTTCTGCTTAATTAGTTAGTGCTCTTTATTTAGCATTTATATAACTCTTGCATTCATATATTTATGTAAGCTTATATTAAATGAAGGAGACATCCGGGTTAGTTTTCTTTCTATCTTCTATATGAGTTAGTATTTGATATATTTGCTATTTGCTATTTGCTCTCAATGTAGTATGTATGCTCCTTGAACCTTTTTGTATTAATTATATGTGCTTGTGTTACCTGTATCTGAGTGATTAATCTTATTATTATTATGTATTGCCTGTATATTTTTATTGTTTAACAGGGTTTTGAACTAAAGTTCAAGACACATGAAGAGTCGCCTGGGTCGGGATATATTTGGACGGTGCTTTAATTTAATTTGTTTTTGATATTTGTCAAGTGTTGATTTTATTTGATTTGTAATATTTGTACAACTCTAACTCTCTCTACCTATGAAAATAACTTGGGGAATCGTTTAAGGGGAGGGTTTACGTGCTATGTGTTTATTTATTTTATCGTAACTTATTTGTCTTAGAAAGCATGCATAAGGGATGGTGATTCTTTTGATAGTCCGTATTTTGATAAATCGGTTTTAGATCTAATTAAGATAAAAAAAAATTATCATTGCTTGATCACTTGTTTAATCTTGTCTAATTAATGTATAAAACTGAAACTTGTTTAAATGCTAATTAATTGTCCATCGCATGTCACTTTTAGTATGTAGCATTAATAAATAAAATCAACCCCTAATCATTAATTAATTTTTAAATGCATGTTTCTTCAAATTTGGAATTCACGCCTACAAGGCTAACAATTTGGTAGAAATCATGTTTATAGTTTTGTTGATAGTGATTTGAAATATGCTCGTAAAGATTAGTTTTATTTGATGTGTTATTTTGTTTTTTATTTTTTTCGTTGAATTTTGATGTGTTATTTATTGTCTAGACAATCATGCCTATTATTACATCTATGTGTAGAAAGTATGCCTATAGGTTTAATAAATAATTTCAGCATACTCACTTAGAAATCATGACTATAGGATCTAACTAATAAGATCAATGATAATAAGATTTAATAAAACAGCTTGCTAAATATTGTAATCGAATAATTTTAAGCATGTTAAATAACTGAAATAATTATGCCGACATATTTTGTTCACTGTTAAGCAATTTCTGCAATATAATTATTTTAAATTATTCTATGGCTACATAAAATAAGTAAATTCATTTCCAACATGTCAAATAATCGAGCTACATTTTGTTGTGCATAATTTCTGTCACTGTTTTACAACAGAAATACTTTAATTTATACATAAGCACATAATACTTTAATTTATACATATTTCTCCGCATACTTATCTGCTCAACATAATTAATTCAGTGTTATAAATATTTATCCTGCCAATTAATAATCATTCTCCGCATTTGCTACTTGCTAGCCCTAATTAAATATCGTTATTAAATAATTCCTGCATTTAATAAACTGCTACCAATTAAAATAAACTTCTGCATCGATAAAAAGCTGCTGCATTCTTAAGCTGTTTTTCAGCAATATACTTTCTGTCTGTTTTAAATAAATCATAATCTGTTGTCTTTATCTACATATCAAAATCATTGTCCAATTTGTCTTTTAAAATTTGTATTGGACATAACCTTTTCTTTTTGTTTTAAATTATCTAATAAAGACTATCCCCTAACCTATAGTTAGTGAGAAAGTAAAAGAAATTAAGAGGTCTAATTTCAATATTTAAATTAAGCCGACGTGTCTCCGAGTATCACCTACCATGATTTTCCAAAATGGATTATGTGTATTTGTATGTAAATATGTATGTTCTTATGAGCTTATTCTTAAATTTACACATAAGCACATAAAATGGTGCCGTTTAGTTAGATTTCTGGCAAGGAATGCGTTAGGGCATTCAAATACCAAAATGTAACATCCCGCAACTAGAAAGAACTAGAATTAAAAAGGAACTGTTTTGGGAAATAATTAAATTTTGAAAGTTGGGCAAAGTTAAGTATGAGTTTTGGTCAACTTCAAATGATCATAACTCATAGGTCAGGATGAGTTAGGTGTGTTGCAAGATGCTGTAGGAAGAATCTTTGAATTATCTTTTCAACACCGCTAAATTTGCCAAGTTCATGAAGAATTGCTTGTGGATTTTGTCAAGGGGTGATCTCTATGAGTTACGTGAGATCACATAGCGTTGGGTTAGTTCACCTCCGCATCAATCATGACTTATTTCAGTGTATTGTTGTTCTTGAAATTAAAGAAATTGAGTTCTTGATGGATTTTTGTTGAAGTTTCTATTGGGTTCCATATTGTTGTGTTGTTGAGGAGTTATTGATGTAGTTTCATGAGATTAGTGGTTGTTTTTTAGTAGATTCTTGCATATTTGGTTATGTATTCGAATCTAAGTGTTTGGAGAAGGAATCAATCGAAACTAGAGGTTTTAAACTTGAAAAATGACCAACCCAGACTATGTAGTTTTCGTACTAGTCCCTTGAAACGTACCTATGTTTTTTAGTTGATTTCTACACTCTAAGGTACGTCTAAACAACATAAAATCTTCCATAACATGAGATCATGAGCCTTGAATCCATAATTCAATTTAAGGAAAGTTAAGAGTCAAGTCAAGAGAAGCTAACGAATTGATACAGACATAAACGTATGAACTTTAAACAATAATACAAATTACATTATATAAATTATATTATACAAAATAAAAAAAATTACACGTTCATACAAACTTTAAAAAGTTGTACACAAGAAGATTGAATGTATATGATGATAAAACTAAAAAACCAAAGGAAATCATCGCATTATACAAGTACAAACAATTGTATAAAAATACAAATCAAACAAAGAATTTCTAGCTGCGAATTATACATATAAAACGTCGCTAATTATACAAATTCGAAGTCATTCCACGTAATTAATATACTCCTTTCGTTTAAAAAAGAATGACCTATTTTCCTTTTTAGTCTGTTTAAAAAAGAATGACCTCTTTCCTTTTTTGATAACATTTTAATTTCAGCTTTACACATGGCATGTTTAAAGCCACAAGATTGAAGGGCAATTTAGTACATTTGACATAATTTTAATTTAGGATTACATTTAACAACTCCAGCAGCAGCCGCCTCAATCCACGCTCCTCTCTTCTCTTTCTCCGACCAGTGAGCAACAGCAGCGCCATTAGTCGCCTGCATCTCCGATGGAAACACCAACAACAACTCCGGCCTCGGTTTGCAGTAATGACGGATCTTTACAGATCCGTCCAAGTATGTTTCAATCTGATTTTGGTCTTGAGACACGATTATTTTGAGAATCTGAGCTTGGCATTACAGGTTTGATTGCGTTTTATTATTGTTGTCCCGTTATTCCACATCAATGCTTGATTTCGTGTACTTATTATATACATGCTTGATGTTTATATTCTTATTCATAGTGGTCTTGCTTATCTATATGGATAAAAATCTTGAATCTGCTTTGATATTCTGTGGTATGTAGTAATGTATGTTAGTTCTTTGATTATTTCTAATAAATTTAGATACATAATCTTTGAATGTTGTTGAATGATTTATGTTTATACATCATGGACTAATTTGGCTCAATAATAGGTTTGATTTCTGGAATACTCAATTTGTTACTTACATGAATTCATGCTAATTGATTCTTTGCTAAAAATAAATAAAATCTAGTCTCTGTGCTGCTTGCTTCAATTATAGTAATTCATTAGTCTATTTTAATTAATGATTTGTTGGGTATATGAATCTATTGTTATAATAGCAGCTATCTGACATGTTTACACTTGGTAAAGTTTGCTTAATATGATCTGTTTATATTATATTGATATTGGCATCATTATGAGTAAATCGTGGGAAATAGCTTTTTTATTTATTGGCCAAACACATATGCAGACCCTTAAACTTGTCCCTAAATTTCATTTTGACACTCCAACTCAATCTTGTTCCATTTTAACCCTTCAACTCCAATTTTTATGTTTCATTTTGGCACTTCTAAGTGATGTGGCAGAGAGTGTGCATCACACATTTTTTAAGAGAGTGAAAGACAAAAAAAAGTATTTTTTAAAAAAATAATAAAAGATTACCCTTCAACCCTATTTCTTTTTATGTACCATTTAACACAAAATACTAATTTTATGATTTCTTTATTTCTATATATGTTATTCAACTGCAATTTTGAATTTTAAAAATCGACGATCATCTGTTAATTATTGTAAAAAATTAAAACTGACGGATTATCATTGTTTTTTTAATAAAAAAACTAACAATTTCTTTTTAAGAGTTTTTCTATATTTTTGCGTGAAAAATAACCGATGAAAGTGCGTCGATTTTCTTTCTTAAAAAAATCAATGACAACCCAACGAAGTCTATCGAGTTTCAACATTTTTTTGTAGTGTTATTAATTAGCAATGAACATGAATTTTTTTTTTACTCGTATTTAGTTGAATGAAAAATTAGAAAGCTGATATTTGAGTTAGTCCAAGTAGACTAGATATGAAAAAAAAATATATGTGATGTTATTTAGATTAACTAATTGTTTTTTTAAAAAAAACCAACACACTTTCACCGATTATTTTTTCACACAATAATGTACAGAAACTCTAAAAAAAAAAAAAATTTTAAAAAAATGATGATCATCCATTATTTTTTAACACAATAATGGCATGTGAAGTATACACATCCACTTTGTTGATTCTTTGGAAAGAAGTGCCAAAATGAAACATAAAAATTGGAGTTGAAGGGTTAAAATGGAACAAGATTGAGTTGGAGTGCCAAAATGAAATTTAGGGACAAGTTTAAGGGTCTGCATATGTGTTTGGCCTTATTTATTTGCATATGGCAGTTGTGTATATATATATATATATATATATATATATATATATATATATTAATCTGTTAGCTTATCACTATTATGACTTATTGTGGGTTGTATATTTATATTTTTTCCTTTAAGGTAGTCGTCCTACTTTGGCTTGATTTTATTTTATTGTATTGATTTCTGCTAATTGATTCGTGCTGCCTTAATTAAAATTGATCGGATCTTATTACTCGTTTATATTTGGTAAACTTTTGCCTGATTTGATACTCCATTTGTGTAAAAAATAGTATCTCATTAATTGCCCAAAAATTATTTCTTTTCCTTATTGTTGTGCCCTCTCATCTAGTATTAAAAATATATTTTATCACGTGTTAAATAACCAATGGAATAAATGTGCTACTTGCCTTAATAATTTCCATTATGGCTGGCAACGGGACCGGAACTGGGACTACCGGAACCGGAATGGAATCGGGCACCACGGGCCGGAACCGGGACGGACCGGAACCGGTAATTCCGGAAAAAAATCCGTGTACCCGTCCCGGATCAGTAACGGACCGGTACCGGACCGGAAACCGGGTCCAACTATTATAAATTATAATTTTTTTATTAAAATTAAAAAATTAGGAACATTACACTTAAAAATTTATACTTTTAAAGTTTTAAATACAAACTTTTAAAAGTATAAAAGTTTAAATTTCACAATTTAAAACTATAAAAGTTTAAACTTCACCCTTTAAAAGTTTGAAAATTTAAATTCAAAGTTCAAACTTTAAAACTATAAAAAGTTTAAATTTCACACTTTAAAAGTTTGAAAAATTAAATTTAAATTATAAACTTTAAAACTATAAAAGTTTAAATTTCACACTTTAAATTTTAAAAGTTTGAAAATTTAAATTCAAACTTTAAAACTATAAAACTATAAAAGTTTAAATTTCAAACTTTAAATTTTAAAAGTTTGAAAATTTAAATTCAAACTTTAAAACTATAAAAGTTTAAATTTCACACTTTTAATTTTAAAAGTTTGAAAATTTAAATTCAAACTTTAAAACTATAAAAGTTTAAATTTCACACTTTAAAAGTTAAATTTGAACTTTTGAAGACAATAATAAAAAAAAATTAAGGCGAATAGCCTATACTTTTATTAATATTAATTAAATAGTACAAGTTGAGTTACAAAATATTAGTAGAGTATTAAAAAATCTAATCTACACAGCCACCTTCTAGGAAGGGTTCTGTTTGAATTAGACCTCGAATTATTATACTCATACTAATAGACATTTAAATTTAATAGTTCATGCTACCAAGGAAATCTTTTTTTAAATCATTTAACATTTCTCTAGTAACATGCTCTGGAATTGGTTGATTAGCTAGTTCTTCCATTGCATCAATGCCGTCATCACTAAAATCTTGCATTATTTCATCAACGTTATTTTCAAATTTGGTCGGTAAAGGTGGACGACCATAACTCCTTCTCGCGCTATTAATCCAATCTCTAAATAGTACGGATATCTCTAAGTTATCTGCTGCTAATGAATATCTATGTTCTCCAATTTGAAATCTTGTTGTACTAAAAGCGCCTTCCAAAGCTACTGAAGATGCTTGAATAGCTAACACATCTCGAGCAACCGATTGAAGTTTTGGAAATCCTTGGCCGCGATTGCTCCACCATTCTAGAAGATCAATAGTAGTAGGTTCTATATTTTGATTAATATATGCATCAAAATCATTTCTATCATTATGAGAAAGTTCAATAATACAATCTATCATATCATCAATATCATCTTCATTATTATATCTACTCCTAGAACTTTGAAGCTCTTTGTTATGTACTACATTCCTTATATTAGAATTATACAAGTCGTACAATTTTCTAGCTTCAATTTTTATACTATCTTTAACATCTTGACAACTAGGTGTTTCATCATATTCACTATCAATACCCAAATTAAAATATATTTTATCAATCATTCGTGATACACCTTCATCTTTGTAATGTGGGTTTAACAAACAAGCAGTTAAATAAATTTGAGGAATAGTAATAAAATATTTTTTAAATTTTTCAATCATTTTCTTAACAGATTCTTCAAAACTTGGTTTATTTTTGAATTTATAAAATTTACTAGAAATAGCACAAATATTAGGTAAAACAGAGCAAATAATTGGATAATAAAGTGCAGATATTTTTTTTGTAGTTAAATAAAAAACTTTTAAGAATTCTATAAGTTCTTTTATGTCATTCCAATCATTATCATCAACTCTATATGTCATATTTGAATTATAAGCATTCCAAACCATTTGTAAAGGTTTCCTATATTCATAAGCAACTTCAAGCATTTCAAATAAATAATTCCATCTAGTACACACTGATTTGGAATTTTTCTAGGTGGAAGATTAAATTCACGACAACGATTTTCAAAATCTCTACGTCTAGACTTAACTTGACATTTAAAAATAAAATGACATGCAGTTTCAACTTTTGTGCAACCATCATCATACATTGCTATACCATCTCTAACAATCAAATTATATATGTGTGCATCACACCTAATATGAAAACCATCAATAAATAGGGCAAAGAGACTGTTTTAGTATTTCAACAGCAGTTCTATTATTAGAAGCATTATTTAATGTGACACTACTTATTTTATCACAAATTCCATAGTTTTGCAAAACATCTATAATTGTTTGAGCTATATAACTACCGGTTTTATGCATTTCACAACATTTATAACCTAAAATACTTTTTTGCAAAGTTCAATTTTCATCAATCGAATGCACAGTAATAGTGAAATTGTTATAATAAAATAAACAACGAAGATATTGAAAATGTTGAGCTTGATAATCAAAGATAGCCTTTTTAATTGTATTTCTAGTAAAATCTTTAAAATGTGAATTATACACAATTTGAATATAATGAATAAAATCGGGATTTTCAGCAAAACTAAATGGCAAACCCATAACAACATTCATTTTAGCTAATTCTTCAAGATCTTTTTCTCTACTATATGACCGTTGTTACTAGAACCAGAAACATTAAAAGGATTTAATTGTGTTTAGACCATATTAGAGTCCTCTACTCCTACATTTTCAGGAAGGGTGGTACTATTTTTTTTAGATTCGGCTACAGCTTTAGCATGCAAAAATTCATTTTTACAACATGACATTAAATGATTACTCAAATGTCCCGTCCCACCCTGTTTTCCTATAGTTTTATGATTCATTCTATGTTTACATTTATCACAAATAGCTTGTGTTTTATCTTCATTCTGAGTCATAAATTGCCACACAATTGATTTTTTAGCGCGTTCTACCTTAGTCCTAGGATGCATGGGGGGAATGGGAGCAGGACAATGAAAGGGAGCGGGAGCCGGGGAAGAGGGATTGGGAGTGGGACTAGTAGCCGATGGTGGCTCAGTTTCATCATCATCATATTCATCAACATTATTATCAAAACTATCAACATAAGCATTAACATCATCATGTTCATCATCTTCGTGTAATTCCTCTTCAAAATTACCAAATCTTCTTTGTAAATGTTCATGATAAGGATCTAATCCACTATTACTATCAATATTAAAAACAGTTTCATCAACATGCGTATAATCATCCGTATTTATTCTTAATTGAGAAGTTTTTTTAGTTTTAGATTGAGAAGTACTATCGATTTTTTTATTTTTCTTGAATTTTGAGCTAGATAAATTAGTGAACGAATTAACTATGGTTGTTTTACCCTTTTCAATAATGTTTTTTCCGAAATCCATATTCAAATATAACAAGTGAGTAAATTATATATAATACGAAAATGATTTGCAAAGTTTTAAACATAAACAACTAAATAAGTAGAGACTAGAGATTAATTACTCACAAAATAAATAATTAAATGCAAACAAATAAATAACTAAATGAAAAATGAGTTGGAACGAATGTACCAAACGTCTACTTAAAAAAGTAGATGTGTATGACCGGAAGGCGAAAATTGAAAGTTGAATTTTGAAGCTCCAATTTCCAAAGACCAAATTCGTAATTTTAACGAGAATAAGAGAATTTAGAGAGTAGAGAGTAGAGAGATTAGAAGATATTTTTGTGAGTGAAAAGAATGAAAGATTAGGGGTATTTATAGTTTAAAAAAAAAAGATGAAAATGTAGTTTTAAAAAGTTTGGGGTATTAAAAAAAGTTTGGGAGGTAGGGAGGTGTAAAGGGGGGTTATGGGGGTGAAAGAGCCGTTGGTGGGACCCAAAACCCGTTGCCCAACGGTTCTCAACGGCTATAATTTGAAATTTCAGATTAAAAAAAAAAATAAAATTGAACGAACTAGACCGGAACCGGACCGGACCGGGACAGACCGGTAAATCCCGATTTCCATCCCGTTACCCCTCCCGGACCGGAACAATACCGAATCTAACCAGTACTATCTGGAACCGAGACGGAATCGGTAACGGACTGGAACCGGTACCGGTACCTCCCGGTTCCGTTACCTCCCGGTTCCGTTGCCACCCTTAATTGCCATGGACTATTATGCAAGCATGTTGGAAAAGATTGAACAATTAAATAAATTGCAGAATTTAATCTCATTCGTTAACTTTGTTAAAATCACCTATTTTTTAATCAACTTGTTAATATTTCATGTTATTTATATCATTATTGTCTCACCTAGTTTAACAAATCTCACATGACAGTATGCACTATACTTAGAATTATGCCCATATGAATTACTTCAGCATGTTAATTAGATAGTTGATTTTAATAATACACCAGTTTCAGCATGCTAATAATTTTAAAAGGAGTAAAATCTGAATCCCTTAAGTACTGATTTGTCCTAATTGTTATCTGTTAATGTGAGCTTTATTAATAATTTCAGCATGTTCACATTTAGAAGCCATGCCTATAGAATTGAATAAATAAGTTTAGCATGTACTAGCCAGATTAATTAAATTCAGTTTGTTAAATTTATATTTTAAGAGCCGTAGAATGACTAATAATCAATTTGTAATAGATTCAATATTGTTAAAATTAAAACTGATCTGTCTGCTGATTCCTGCTAATAATAATAATCTGTAACATATTTCCTGCCATTTAAATTAAATTGACTATTTCTAGCATGCTTAAGTCTGTTTTAAACACCCAATTTGCCCCTGATCAGTTGCTTCTTAATAATAATTTCTGCTGTAAATCAACTGCTTTGCCACTTAAGATGGAAGTAATTCTATTTTTGCATGCTAATCTGCCCTGTTTAAATATGCCACCAAATAAATTCTGCATTTTGAATAGTGTTTTGCCACTTTGAACCAGCTTATAAATCAGTGCCTGTTTGAAACTGTCATATTCCAAATTAAAATTAAGTTAAATAAATCTTTGGCCCTTATAATATTTTGCTTGTTATTACAAAAATTAATTAATGGTTCATGTTTATATGTTGATCTGATGCACTCTGCTAAAAAATATATTTTCTGTATCTATGAACCCTTTCTGCCACCAGTAAAATCAGTTTAATTGCATTTTTGTATCTAATACTTTTGCCCCTCTGAAATTAATTACTGTTATAATATTTGTTTGTATGCCACACGTAATACGAGGCTTCACCTTTATTTGCTTAATGTTCGTCCAACGTGTTTTGCTTGGTGTCTAGAGAGCCTAATTAGGTGCTTATATTTTATTTTAGTCTAAAACCTTTCTAAATATTAGTCCAACACTTATTGGACATTAAGCGGGGACGCTTGGCACGTTTTAGGATGTTATGCATGCGGAAGGTGGGGTAATGAGTAGTTAGGCCCTTACGGAGATGATGAGAATCAACTCAGATCAGTTTCCCTGGTTGTTTTTCAACTCTAAAACCTCTAGTTTCGGTTGGTTCCTTCCCCAAACACTTAGATTCGAATACATAACCAAAATATGCAAGAATCTACTAAAAAAAACCTCTAATCTCATGAAACTACATCAATAACTCCTCCCACTTGTTAATATATTCACGAAATACTCACAAAACTTCTGAACCATTTATGGTATGATAATGTTATGGTCATATTTAACTCCTGAATCCATCTTCATTAGCAGGATATTCATGGTAATTCATGTAAGAATACGCTGTGTAATCATTGATGAAATTAGGTGTTTTATAATTTATAGTAGCCATTTGATGAAATCTTTTTTATTTTTATTAGTATTAAATAATTTTGTAAAAAATCAAAAAGTAATATTAAGTGATGGATGAAATGATTGCAAGAAGAATGTTTTGCGTTGCTCTCAGGCTCCGACTCTTAGGTCTCTAACATGGGCCCCAGTTCCGCGCCTGGAACCATGACTTGTAAATTAGACAAAACTAAAAAGTCAAAATGCGTAAAATAGCATTTAATCGTGTTTTGATGCCGCCGATTTTTGATTGATAGAACCGGTAACCGGTCTTTCATCTCCCCCTGCCGCCTCACTTCGCCACTCCACTCTCCCCACGAAACTTAATTTTTACCCTAACCATTAAAAAGTAAAAAGTTTTATTTTATTTTGAATTATTGGAGTAGTAATATATTAAGAAGTAAAAAGTTTTTATTTTATTTTGAATTATTGGAATAGTAATATTTTATTTGAGTTGGATATCTCTTGAAATAATTACTGTTTTTTTTTTTTTTTAAAAAAAGTAGGAATAAGGTTATACACACAACTATCTCTAAATTTTATTTGTCAAATTACACTGGACAAGTTATTGTTGTTGTTGAGCAGTATTTTAGTTTTTTTTTTATTTCTCACCTGATGTTCGATACCTGTATTAGAGTTTGACTGTTTCGGATTCACGCTGCATAGAACACCACTTGAAGAAAAACACTTTCTAGCAAAGACTTTTTCATACCCAAAACTTGAACCCAAAAACAATTCCATCCACTGTATTAACCACACTAATATATTCTTCTGTGTTTCCCATTGTATGATTATGCCTTTTAGGTACATTAACCCCATGTGTATAACTCATAAGAGATACTAAGATTTAGATAGATAACATATCGGATATGCTGAATTTAATTTGGCCTAATTATATAGTCCAAAGTGTTCGTACACTACAGTCTCACTTATGTGACAATCATCTGTTATTTATTTTTTCTCTTAAAGAGACATCATATTATGTTATTATAAGACTTCTTGTTTTAGGTTTGAAGCCAAAATATTTAAAAAACAAACAATTTAAGTTATATATACAATAAATATTCAAATTAAGAATTCTTCAGATATCGAAATATCATTTGTCTTAAACTTTGTATTCTGTATATATATATATATAAATTCATGTTGACCTGGTTGTCATAATATATTAACTTTAGATACATATTAAATTAGAATCTACAAATTTAAAATTTTGGATTAATCTCGAAAACGGAGATTTCTTCTTTTGGATGCTAATGTAGAATACTTTCGAAGATAAATTTGGGACATGGATATTCGTATCTAGAACAAAATGTAGTGAGTTGATGTGACAGCCTCGTGTAATTATTTAATTTAAACTTAATAAAAGGACATGATAAATCTTCTTGGACACTCCTCCATTTACATTTACGTTTACAGGATTCTCCTCTGTTGAGAACACTATTATATTATTCATGATGATGGCTATTGGAAGGATATATACAAATGAATCTCTAACATGCTTAGTTTTGATGAGGTTTATGAATGTCATTATAATTATATTGATGATGAGCAATCACTCATTAATACGCGCATATTGGAGAAATATACTAAACTCTAAGGATGTGTTCGATATAAAAAAAACAAGTTGATTTTTTACTTATTCTCTTGTATTTGGTATATAATTAAAGATATTATTCTAATAATATTTGTATATAATTTAGATAAATACAGTATGAAGGGGAAGGGGTGAAGATGGGAGTGGGGTGTTGAATGTACTTGTGGTACTTGTTTTATCTACTTTCATTAGAGAATTAGTTTTCCGTATTCTAGGAACTTGTTTCCTAGAGAAAATATTTTTAAAAAAAACTTTAACCAGCTGAACATGAAAAAAATCGAAAAACATTTCATATTGAATACACCCCAAGTTGTAACCATCAAATTAAATGTTCTAATGGAATATAATGAATAAGATCTCTCATTTCTTAATTAGTAGTTTTTGAATTCGAATCTTATAAATAAATAAAAAGAACCTATAGAGAGTTCTACCTTGGAGGCTTGGACAACACGAATATGTATTAATCGAGATTGATGTAATGTAAATATCAAATACCAACGGAAAGAAAATGAAAAGTAGGTGATGTCTAAGATTCACCTACCAATTGCTTTCAAAAGCTAAATAGAGAAACGTTAGCCATTGAGGATATATGATAAAAGAGCCTAAATGTCTTTTGTAATTCCCTTACTTTATGTAAGCTCATCATTTTCATTTATATATATATATATATATATATATATATATATATATATATATTAAAAATAATAATTTTATTCTAAATATAAAAATGATGTAACTTTAATACCCTTAGATTGCTACCATAGCTCAAATTCAAGTTGCTTGAGAAATGACAAAATGGACGGTCTTAGGAGGGTATATTTGATGCTAAATTACTTGAGTCGAATGTCTCTTCAAATAGTTACTTTATTTTTTAAAAAGTTCGAATAAGGTCAATGTATACGTAACTATCTCCAAATTTTATTTGTGAAATTACATCGTACATGTTGTTGTTGTTGTTGTTGATTGGAGTAGTATTTTAGTTCTTTTTTCGTTTTCACCTGGTGTCCAATATCCACATTAGAGCTTGACTGTTTTAGATTCACGGTGCATAGAGCCTCATTCGAAGAAAAACACTTCGTAACAAAGACTTCTTCATATCCAGAACTCGAAATCGATAATTATGGCACAAACAATAATACTTCTATATTCTTCTGTTTTCCCATTGTGTATAAGAGATAAGATATCGGATATACTGGATTTAATTTGGCCTAATTATATATCCCAAAGTGTCGTGCACTACATTATCACTTATGTGACAATCATCTGTTATTTATTTTTTTCTCTGAAAGAGATAATCATATTATGTTATTATAAGACTTCTTCATTTAGGTTTAAGCCAAAAGATTAAATAAACAAAGAATTTTTAAGCTATATATCGTCAATATTCAAAATAAGAAATTTTGATCGCAATAGCTTTTGTTCATTAAAAATTTATAAATATTCATGTTAATATTTAATCTAATTATCATTATATATTAACTTGAGATCAATTTAAAATTAGAACGTACAAATTTTAAATTTGGGATTCAACTCGAAAACAGGGTGTTCTTCTTTTGGCTCCCAATGTACTATAATACTTTCGAAGATAAATTTGGGACATGGCTACGCATAGAACAAAATGTAGTGTGTTGATGTGTCAGCATCGTGTTATTATTTAATTTGAACTAAATAAAAGGATATGATTATATACCTAGGTAGTAGTCCATATATAATAAATCTTCTTGGACACTCCTCCATTTACATTTACGTTTAAAGGACTCTCCTTTGTTGAGAACACAATATTATGATATTCAATTATTCATGATGATGGCAATTGGAAAGATATATACAAATGAATCTCTAACATGTTTAGTTTTGATGAGGTTTATGAATGTCATTATAATTATATTGATGATGAGCAATCACTCATTAATACGCATATTGGAGAAATATACTACACTCTAAGGGTGTGTTTGGTATAAAAAAAGTTGATTTCTTACTTATTCTCTTGAATATGATATATAAGTTAAAGATATTACTCTAAAAATATTTGTATATAATTTAAATAAATACCGCGTGGAGGGGAAGGGGTGAAGATGGGTGTGGGGTGTTGAATGTAGTACTTATGGTGCTTGTTTTTGTAGAGAATATATTTTTAAAAATCTTTAATCAGCCGAACATGAGAAAATTGAAAACATTTCATATTGAATGCACCCTATGTTGTAACCATCAAATTAAATGATTCGATGAAATATAATGAATAGATCTCTCGTTTTTTAATCAGAAATTTGAATTTCAACCCTGTGAATTGAAAAAAAAACTTGTAGAGGGCTCTACCTTGCACAACACGAATTCATATTAATCGAGGTCCAAATATATGATCCAAAGTAAATATTTTTAAACAGTTATAATACATATATATATTGCGCACATAATTCATTTTTAATACATACTGCAGATTTATAATAGTGCTATTATCTATTGCTATAAATGATAATACATAAAATGTATCGCTATAATCGATAATTATTATTAAAAGGTATGCATGTAAGTAATTTTTCCTAAATTAAAACTATAGTTGTATATCATAAATACACAGCGCACGTTTGCTATATTGTGTAGTTTTCCCTTCTTTTTTAAAAAAAAAAAAAAATTTAGAAAGTTTAGATAACGTGGAAGTTGAATTGAAATTGGATTCCATTATTAATGAGTCCCATTAGGAATTGGATTTATAAATCATTACCTTCTCCAAATAGGTTTCTATGTGACCCTTTATATAAAGGGGTATTGAAAAAACTTGTATACCAAAGTTTTTCAGAATATATTTTGTTGAAAGTAAACTGTTTTGTTTGTTGTGAGTTGAATTATGGTGATGGGATCATGGGAGTACTTAATCGGTTTGCCCTTGGGTTGAAGAGGGTAGTATCAAAGTGTAAGCCTGAATTCGGAGAAATATCAATGCTCATAGAGATCGAAATAAAATTGTTGTTTGTGTTGATTGTTATGTCCGTACATTAGTACGCCCTATGATAATAATCATAGGAGGTTTGTATATATTCGATAATAATAGAAAACAGTCGAAGCTGCTTTCCAAGTCCAAGTTGGAAGAATTAAGAGAGGCAAATCAACAATGGAAAGAAAAGAGCGTTGATGGAAGAATTAAAGAGGCAAATCGTTAACCGTTAAATGAGTCAATTTCTATATATAACTTTTTCTTCTATGATGCTATTCTTCAAGTTATATCCATTTCTTACATGTTACCGAGGCTTATTGAATTTTATTTGTGCTAGGTACAATTCTTTCTTTTACTCTATCACACTATTATAATTATATTTCCTATTTTACAATGTCTTATGAAAAAATTTAACACTTGTGATTTTTGTTGCTTCACAAACTTACTTTGTTATTATTGGATGTGTAATTACGAGTTGATGTTCAAATGAATTATGATTAGTAAGCTAATAGAAGGGGGTGAATTTGTTGTTTGAATGGGAGAGATGCATTTTATATCTATGCCTGAATGTGTTATTATAAGCTGTTGTAGTAGTGTTTTTTTGTGTTATTTTGATGTTTATATGAATCTTTGATTAAGCAAATAGAATGGTTTGAATTGGAGGCCAAAGATGCATTCTGCGAATAAAGCAACAACTATTGCTGTTTCTTTTTAGCTACTATGTTTTCATATCTATCATCCTTAGAGCCGTCAAAACCGGCTTAGGCTGGCTCCAACCCAACTTGTTATTGGGGTAGGGTTGGGATAGAATTTTTCAAGTCCATTTAAAACTAAGGCTTATAAGCCCGACACATATAAGTACTTGGCCCTTGTGGCTTGATCGGGGTCGACCCATGGACCAAAACTTTTTATTTAAGATTAACTTACAATAACCTCACTAGTATATAATATAATTACTTAAATACAAATTATGTCATAATATTTTGAATCTTACCAAATTTTGGTAAGTCTATATACATGTAACTCAGCATATATGGACTCAAAATTAGGTTAATTTGTTCTAGATAAACTCTATTCATGTTGATTCGCATGTATCTAGGTTAGGTTACATAAACAAATCTCACGCCTTCGCCTCCCTCCTATCTTTGTGTCACGACCCGAGCCTATACCCTGGACGTGGCCGGCATTCGAGAACCATTGTTGGTCCCCAAGTGAACCCTCATCCTGGCTGACTTTAAGCGGAAGACTAACTCAAACATACAAAGCTTAAAAACTGAATAAATATTCATGAAACTTAAATAGAAAGCTTTAACTCAAAAGAAAACTCTGAATAAAATAAATTATTCAAATCACAATAAAATAGGCAACTTAAATCTTTAAAACATTTAATAAAATAAATGATACACACTTCTCAACTATACTGATTATTTATGAAGCCTCTAACTGATAAATATGGAAGTTGGGACAAGACTCGCGACTTCCTAACAAATGATATAACTGAAAGGTAAATGAAATCCTTCGGAAGCAAGAAAGCTCACCATAGCTAACTCGAACTCTCGAATGTATCAACGAAACTCTTGTTGATGATCCTGAATACTTGTGTCTGCATCATGAGAAGATGCAAGTCAAATGGCTCAATACGTGGAATGTACGAGCATGTAAGAGGAATTCTAAAGCATAATATAAGCTTGAAACTTGATACAAAGGAAACATACTTACCTCTTCTCAAACTTACTCAACTCAAGGAATACTCAAGGAAACTCAAAACTACTTAACTTACTCAACTCAGAAGTACTCAAGGATAAGATACTCAACTCAAAGATATGATATTCGACAATGGGTACTCAACTCAATATAAAGCAACAATACACATGCAATATATAGAAAGCTTTATAAAACAGCAAAAACAACTTAGTTCGTTAAAGAAAATGCAATAACAAACTCAAATTTACTTATATAATAAAGTAATATAGTTTCTGTGGGAGTTTCTCTAACCGACAACCATCACTATGAGCCTAAGTGATGGTACAACGTTTTACCTCATGTTGCCAAGGATCGCCTTATACCTTGCCATCAGTATAGAACCTGAACTACTAAGTGGATCCACTAGTCTATGCTAAAAAACACTAAGGAATCATCTAAAAAGTATGGTCCTTTTTCTGCCCATGATGGCTACATAGTTTATAGGGGCTTGATTTAATATGAACTCGCGTCCCCATATCGGTGTTCAATACTACTCCCAAAATATACTTAGCTTATATGTTTTTTTAAAACAACTTCTTCTCTGGTTTGAGATAATTGCTCAAACTTAGCTTAAAAAGCTTTCTTGGAATCGATGTTCCCATATCTTGCTCAAAACTCTTTTGGAAATCTCAGTTTCCTCTCATCTTAAATGTGAAAACATTTACTCTTAGGAATATTTAGTTCCCATATATCATTTTAAAGAAAATTAACTTTACTCTTACTCTTTACTCAACTTTAAAGCTTAGGGCTTAAAACAAAGTTAAAACATTTGTAAAAGACTTCTTAAAATGTGATTCATGCCGAATTATAGACGTGAACGACTCAATGCAAGGTTTTCAATAACCATAGATAGAACTCAAATACATGCAACTCAAGAACTTCAATGATACTACTAATTTCAAGAATGTTCAACTCAGAGGGTTCATGCGGAATTATGAGCATTAAATACTCAACTCAAGGACTCAAAGATACTTCTCATCTCAAGACTGCTTGACTTATAGGGTTCATGCGGAATTATGGTCATGAACAATTCAACTCAAAGACTTCATGGGTAACATGTAATAGTCCCATGATTAAGATTATAATCTCGGAAGGGTTAGGAACTCGATACTCAAGACTTAGAACTTGAAGATACTACTCATTTCAAAGATACTAAACTGATGGAGTTTATGCGGAAGTTATGGGCATGAACGACTTGACTCAAGGGTCAAAATATCAATAAGGAACTCAGGTATACGACTCTTCTCATTTTCTGAATTACTTTCTCAAAACTTAGTTCAAATCAATAGTTGACCTCAAGGATTCACAATTGAACTCAAAGGCTTTCTTGAACTCTATTCTTAACTCTCTCTTGAATGTGAATTATGAATTCAAGAGTTATGCTTCATGGTATGGAGGATCTTGTAATGATAAAGTAGACTCATGAATACATTATCCTCACTCGTACTCACTTGCTCGAGTCTTGAAACAAGTTATTAGAAATTGTAGAAGACTCCTCAAAAGGACTTAAAGGACTTTCTTAGAATGTTCGAAAGAATTCTCAAAAACTTAACTCTTAACTCTACCTTGAACTTGAATTATGGATTCAAGGTTGTGATTTGTGATAAGAATGATATCGTGATGTTTATGAGTGTTTGTAGAACGATCAAGAAATCACTATCTGGAAGCAAGTCCGCGACGCGAATATGAATTAAAATATTTGGTCGCGAATTAACTTTTGAGGCAGAGAGGTCCGTGACCTCTCCGCGACGTGAAGACAAACTTTATGAAATGGGGAAGCAGGTCCGCGACATGGAACAAGGTGCTAGATTCACCCGACTTTTTCCTTCTTCGCTTTATAACCCCAATTCACCTAAATTCGATTCTTTTGCTCAACTTTTCTTTAGATTCAGACAACCATCACATGTACACAAGAATCTAACTGAAAACTACTCTATAAATCTAAACAATAATCTCAAGAACTCCTAAATCTCAACCCAATTCAAGAATGAAAGCAAATTCAAGAACACGTATAAATAACATCAGATTTTCAACTTTCTAGAATGAACTTAGCACTAAAATTTACATGATTGGCGTGTGGGTGAACAAACCCAACACTATGGAAGCTTACATACATGAAAGAATCATCTTCTTGAAGAACTTGAAGGAAAATCTTGAAAGATGAACTCAAGCCTTAGCATTTCGTGAATCCCTGAGCGTAGAATTTTTGGAGTGGATGAGAGGGTTTGATTTATGAAAAACTGGTTTTCTACACGTTTAGGGCAATTTAGATGATCTCCTAAGGGTTTTTAGGACTAAAATACCCTTAAAGAAATAATTAAAATGAGTTGGAAGTCGGAATAATTTTTCACCAGGCAGTGAGGTCCATATTGGCTCCGTAACGCGGAGCCATCGCGGAGCTGCTGCCAGGTTTGGGCGTCGTTAGTAAATCAGTCATAACTTTTTACTCATAGCTCGGAATTTAGCAAACTCAGTGGTGTTGGAAACAGGACTCGAAGGGCTTTTATTTTCTATCTTGTAGCTCACCTAATTCATCTTATACTAGGAGTTATGGTCATTTGAAATTGACCCAAAACTTAAGAAAAACTTAAGAATTACTTGAATGAACTCTCTTTAGTTCTTCTTGGAACTCAAGGTGCTACATCTAGTGACCTTAATACTCAAGAAATTTTAAATTCCTTGCAAAAATCTCATTCAATATGAAGAACGGTTCGAGTCTCAGTTCAAAAAAATTTCTGGGGTGTTACACCTTGTCTGCACTCTCTTATCTTGCTCGCATATCTGATATGCAAGATACATGCTAAATATACTAGATTTTTTGCAGCTATTGAATTGTCGTGTTTGATTTGAAAATCTTCTCATTTTCTTGATGTTATAGAATTATAAGTTTGAAAAGGAAAAGAATGAAAAAAAAAAAGGGTTGGCCCGCCCTAGCCCTCGGCCTTCTAGGGTTGGGTTGGATTGGGCATTTTCAAGCCCTACCAAATGAAGGGCCGGCCCGCCCTAGCCCTTCAAATTCCTTGGCCCACGAGGCTTGGGTTGGGTGGGGCTGGGCTGGCCCTTTTTGACAGCTCTAATCATCTTATTGATGTGGCTTTTTACCTATTACCGTTTTAGGCCCCCCATTTTTGTAATAATAATAGAATTGTTATAAATATATTTTAACAAGAAAATAAATTATATTTGTTTAGTTCATTTCGAAACATTAAAGAATATTTTTTCTTTTTTGTCAAATTTTAAAGTTAACTTACACATGTTTAAGACCACAAGATTAAAAAAAATATTTTGGTAATATATATATATATATATATATATATATATATATATATATATATATATATATATATATATATATATATATAGTTTAAGACCATAGAAAAATTAAAGTTTTTCATTTTTTTATTAAAAAGAAGAAGTAAAAAAAAATTAAAAAATAGAAGTTAGATGTTAGGCCTCAAATTAACTTTGAGTTGCCACTACTAACAAGTTATTCCACTAGATAGTGATTGGAGTTTGAAATGTAACTTTTCTATTATTTGTGATTTACCTCAAATTCACACTAGGATAGAAGTTATTCCACTAGATAGTGATTGGAGTTTGTAATGTATTTTTTCTATTATTTGTAATTTAACTCTAATTCACACTTACAATTGGGTAACTTTCTGTTTTTGTTATGTGTTGACAGTATGCGTAGTATATTTTTGCTATGTGTTGACGGTATGTGTAGGGTATGTTGAGATTGATGCTTTTGCTGTTGAATGTAATTAGTTTTAGGAATCTTAATAGAGTGGATTGATTATCTCAAATATGTATTTTGAAGTGGTAAGTTATGTTTTGAAGTGGTAAGTTATGTGAATTTAGCTCTTGCAAAGCATTCTTTTGTGTGGAAAAAAACTTCTCCATTAGTGCACTATGTTGAGTCAGTATGGAGTCGTGGCCCTAACAACGATTTGGAATTGCTCATATTTTTCATAATAGACGCTTAATTATAAATTGAAAGAACAATACCTAATCCTCCGAACATTACAAATGCCCAAGCACTGGTATGAAAAGCTGCCTATTTATGTTTTTCCCTAGATAGATTGCTCACATTGTTATATCCACTTGAAACTCCAAGCCCATTATATTTTGTAAATTATAAGAGAATTGTTTTGAGTTCATATTATGTTAAAAGAGAAAAGTCCATGGTGGAACAATTTTTGACAGGATTGTTCAAGCCCAACCCTCTTCAAACAGCAAATCAAACATTGTTTGTACATGTAAAAATTTCATGAGCCTTTTGTTTGGACATTTTTATTTAATTTGTATCCCCTTTTTAAAACTGTTTAAACATCTAGCCACTTTGGAATAAGTCGTACGGTGTTTGAATTTTAAACATCTAACCACTTGGAATAAGTCATAGGGTATTTAAAGTGCTCAAAAGAAATTGCCGAACTTTGTTATATATACATAAAGTTGAGGCAAAACAGACTTAACTTCAACCATGTTTTTTTAATTTTCAATCATATAAAATTGGGTAAATTATAGAAATCACATGCTTTTAAGGCAAAATTACAATCTATCCCTTAAAAGTTTATAATTACAGAGATCCCTCAAACGGATACAATAATATAAGCGTTGATACATTAATCTGATGTGTGAGATACATTATTCGTTAAGTAAGATACATTACATTTTATACATGATATACTAATATGATGTACATTTTATACATGATACACTAATTTGATGCGCGAGATACACTAAAATGTGCTGATACATTAATCTGATGCACGAGATACACTAATTTGATGCGTGAAAATGAGGGATTTTGGAGATTTGTAAAACTTATAGGGGATAATGGTAATAAGTAAACAAAAAGGTGAGATTTCTGTAATTTTTCCTATAAAGGGCAAATTTAACAACATATCATCTGCATATATGAAGTTGTTTTGAAATGTTAACCTACAAATTTTTATGCACTGCAACTATGATTTAAATGGTAAATCCAAAATCAATACCTATGAACGTGGATTTGAAAATTAGGATCTTACACAACCGTAATTGTAAAAAATACATAAACTTATACCATGCTGGATTAGAAATATATTGGGCTTTTTGAGGATGAAATTGGCCCATCTGCATAATGTGTAGATGAGCTCACTTATATAGTAAAATGTATAACTTACATAAATCCCATAGTTTTAATATGAAATTACAATCTATCCCTCATTAGTTTATAATTACATAAATCCCTTAAAAATTAACACAAACCGGATACATAATATGTAGCTCGAATACATTAAAGAGTATCTCGGATACATTATAACATAAACCGGGTACATACTATGTAACTAGGATACATTAAAAACTAGTTTGGATACATAATATGTAGCTGGTTATATAAAATACTGGCTCGGATACATTAAAGAAATAAGAGATTTTACTCGTTTTTTGAAATAGAAGGGAATATTGAAAATAAGGGAAATATAAGACATGTATTTTAGTAATTTTTCCTAAAAAGGCACAATTGGTGAGGAGTAATGAATTCAAAGGCCTAGGATGGGCTCAATTTAGTATTGCTCCTCTAGTTTTTAGTCTTTCGATTCTATTTTTACTTGTTCTTGCTTATATTTTTATGAGAAAATTTCAAAAATAGCAAAGATAATAGACATCAGAAGGCTTTATAGCTATGTTTCGGTAATTGTGCTTCATAACTATAGTTTTGTTTGCTACGGAGGCTACGGTTTGTATATTTCACTTGTATATATACAAACAGGGTAAGTATATACAAATGGAGGTTGCGGTTTATATTTTTCTCTTGCGAATATACAAACAAGGGTAAGTATATACAAATTTTGTATTTTTTCATTTAGGAATTTTTCAGAACCCTGTTTGTATATTTCATCTATCAATATACAAATAAGGTAATTTATTATGAATTTTTCACAAATCGTATACATAGCTAGGGTAAGCATATACAATTTTCAAATTTATACAATCAAGAACCGAATTATACAAATTCTGGATTTATACAATCAGGAATCGAATTATACAAATTCTGGATTTATACAATCAGGAACGAACTATATAAATTCTAAATTTATACAATTAGGAAACTGAATAGTAAAATTTCACGAAACTGTAGCTAAGGATTAAAATTAATCAAAACTATAGCTATATTAGATGATATAATACCCTATATGTTTGTCATTTCGCGTAATTTTTCCTCTTTATATTCTATTGTAGTTAATTACCATCCTATTACAATAGTTGTTTTTGTTACTATTTGTTATTCTCAATGCATCTGTTACTTTTATTTTTCTCAACTGCTTTGAACAATTTTCTTTAATCGAGCGTAAATAGGGAACAACCACTCTATCTTTGAGGTAAAGGTAGAACTTGCATACACTTTACCCTCTAAAATCTCATTTTATGAGATTATTACGGGGTATGTTGTTGTTGTTGCATAAATCTAACCTTTTCTTTTGTATTATTGCGTCGTAGGACATTTTTTTATGAAACAATTTAGCTAGTCATAACCAGTTGCCACGATGCTTAATTTTTTACATAACCTCAAAGAAAATTGTTTTTTTTTTCATTAATTAGTGGTTGACTTTTAGTTGTTTCAAATCAATTTGTATCATTTACAGTCATAGGGTTTCTCTATTTGCTAGAGGAATTTAGGGACTTATTTGAACAAAATGTCTGGAATATAATGGCCTTAAAATCAATGATGACAAATGTAGAAAGTTGTGATAAACTTTCATCATGATTTATAGAAAAAAATTGCATTGTGCATATGCTGATATATCAAATAGAAAATCTCAGTTAAGTTGTTAATAATAAAACAGAAGACCCACAACTTTACGTATTTTTTAAATATACTTTTGGAATGGGAATATATGTGTTATAATGATGCAACTATGAGGTAAGCCTCTCAACCACACCTATGTTTTTTATGTTTGGCCAAAATCAATGATATTTTGCTTAATTATTAAACGTAGCAGTATTTTAGTTTTAAGAGTTCACAAAAATTAGTGTGCATAATAGTGAAATATATTATATTTGCATACATGCATAATAATTGGAGTATTCATGTGTATATAATATTTTTATGGCAGAATATATTATATCCGTATGCATAATAATAATGAAAATACACTATATTCATACACATAATAAATATAACTATATATACACTGATACACACATGTTTTTGCTATAAAACCCCAAATTATCCTCTGTAAAAGATAGTTAGAGGACTGAGTTAGCTAAGTTATGTAATTTTACATTTATGTTTTCGAAAACAACCCCCCCCCCCCCCCCAAAAAAAAAAGAAGCTCCTTATTTCAATTCAAACAATTTGTTAAATTATTTTAGCAACTTATGGAGGAAGAATTTCAAGGTATTTTGAAAATTAGTGAACCAAGTCATTCTTGATCATTTTTTGACTTCTTAATGGTCAACTTAATTTTGAAACCCCCCCCCCCCCTCCCCTTTTATTTTTTTCCAAAAAAATATTGTCTAAGTATCATCATCATTATTATATAAAAATTTTATGGCTTGTTGGGCCTTTTATTTATTAAAAGCATTCAAAGTATTATTTTTGGTTATAGATTGGAATGATTTTTTTGGTTAGTTTTTAAGGAAGAGTTCTCAAAAATTGGCTAGAAAATTTTCCCCAAAAAAAAGAAATTTTAATTTATTTGTTTTAAAGTGAAATACATGTTAACATAATTTTAACTTTCAAATTCCATTTTGAAATTTCAATTTTAGAAACTCTTTTTTCTTTCTTTCAAATTTCCACTAGATCTATGTCCAAATGATACTTAAAAAGGAGTAATTATTCTTTCTTAAATGGATCAATAAAGAATAATATCATATAAAATAATGGAAAGAATAACATGTATATCACCCATTTTCCTATTTTACTTCAACGTACACTAAGCATGGCGGTTAAAAGATTAAAAGAAAATAAGTCAACCTTGACAAGTGAGATATTTTAGATAGAATATATGATAAAAGTAGGACCAGAATTAAACACTAATATATAGTCTATTACAAATGTCAACCCACCTGAGGGGTAAAAATATATAGTATTGATTTTTTATTCGATGTTTGATCTTCATATTAAAGTTTGATTAAATTTGAATTCGTACTTTGCCTGAACCAATTCTAAGGGCGATATCTTCAACATTTATTCAAAATCTCTGATTAAAAATAGAGAAATCTAATTCATTTTCCCACTAGTCATATTAATTTAGTGATAGGACACCTCCCATAAGTCAAAAATATTTTTTTATTTGTTCACATTTGACATACTTATTAATGGTTGAAAAAAATGGTGGACTTCCTTTTACTTGGCAAATTCATATAATAAGTCATTTAATAGACTAAAAGTCAAAACTATTAAAGATTAAATGGAGAAACAGTCGTACAAGGCATTGAAATTGTGAGTCAAATAATGTCAATATCAAAAACAAAAATTCTTCTCTAAATAAATATCTGCATTTGAGGCCATTGCTCTTAAAGTAAGTTGTTATTATCAATAATATTTCAAATATACAAAGATTTAATTGATAGGGACTTCACTACTTTAGTTTTGATATTATTTCATCAGATACACTTAGCATTTTATATAAATTGTACCATTAAAACCTTACCATGGTTAAGTAATTAATTAAGGAGATGGAAATGAACATTAATTAATCATAGTCAGGTGATATATACAAGAATATGTAAAAGACATATGTCATGTTATTATTGATTCGATATATATAAACTTCGAGTGTAGAATTTTTTCACTATCAACAGAATATGTGTTAACTCCTACTAATGTCATGTTAGAGTATTAGAATTCCAGATCACGAACAAAGAGAGAAGAGAAAACCCTAGTTTGGAGAGATGAACAAATAGAGGGAAAAGAGATATTTTCTCTTCTCTCTTTGGTCCTGAAAAATCTGATACTCTAATAGAACGTATATAAATCACTGAAAATAGAATTATCAACTAAAATCAAAATATATCATACGAATTTGATTGTATATCAGATAAAGTTCGATATCTATCATGTTATTATTGATTTGGTATATAAATCAAATGCGGATAAGTTATTACCATCAAGAAATCATGTGTTAACTCACACTAAGGTCATGATATATTTATGTAATTATTTAGTTGATAGATTCCTAGTTAACATGAATGTACTAATTGATGCATTTATTCACTAGAAGAAAAGGAAACCAAGAAGAAGTAAAAGACAATTGAAATAAAAAAACAGTCGTCTAAAGCACGCATGGTAGGTAAGTGCAATTCTATATACTAAAATCATGTAAAATTAAAACTTTAATATTATTTGAATATTGGAAGTTTCATGATGGTATATATATTAGTAGTAGATTTATGGGTCGGGGTACGTGTATTTATATTTATATTTGCACGTGTTACTTTTCACCTGAGGTAGATAATAATACTATACTTATCATATATGGAGATGTCCATAAAATTAAAATATGTAAGTGATTTTCAAAATAACTATAAGAGGTAACTTATTATTTACTCGTGTAAAAATAAATAAAGGTATTTGTCATGATTCATGATCACATATAATTGAAGTTGAGTTAAATTGGACGGAATGTACACGATTGATGGTTTAATTTACTATTGGTAAAAAAATTGAATTCGATGACACAATGTGGATCTTTTTCCGCTATTAACAAGATCATACTAAATTTTTTGAATTTGATGAATTTAAATATTGACTTGATGTGTATTTTTTTCCTCTGTCTTAACAACATAACACTTGGATCTAAGTTATATTTTTATCTGATTGAAAAAAGATAACTCGATGAACGAAATATACTGTGTTAACATTATGGGAAAGAAGGTCCATTCCTTTAGAAGTGTTATAATGTAACAAATCTATGTTAATTAGTACAAGTATTAGTAACTGATTTTATGTTTGATTCTTTAATTTAAACTCGTAATTTATAATTTACATAAAAATATATATTTATCATTGCTTCGAGGCTCCTATCAATTAAATAATAGAGAAAGACTTCAAATTGCTATCCTTTCGTAAAGGATGTGACTACCTCCACTTGGACCCCCCATGTTCTAAAAGATTTCTTTCTTCTTTATTCTTCTTGTTTTAAAAGAATTAAAAAGGTCACACTCACTTGTTCACACCTGACATATACCCTCTGATTTTTCCTTTTTTTTTTTTTTTTTTTAGATACGAGGGTATCTCAATAGATTAGTTGATTAACTATTTAAATTTTCATATGATTGCGTAGTAAGAATTTGATTCTCCATTTTGTAGTGATTTGAATTGAAGTGATTGATTATTTGAACTTTCACTTTATTGATGAGAATTCAATTAGCAATCTTGCAATCCTCATCGATCCCAAATATTTTATTTTATCTTTTAAAAAGAGGATGGAGATTGAAGAGAGACCATCACTTCATGTTGTTGACCTACTTGTATATACATATCTCACTGGCCTTATTTCCACTTGTTTTGTCTTCTTTTACACCTCATATTTGTGTCACCACTACATCATCATTCTCTCTCTTTTTTTAAAAAATAAATAAATTTAAACTATGTAGAGGGTGACAGCAAGTTAAGTATTTCATTATTTTTTAATTTCATTTTTATCCTTTTCATAGCTCTCGACGGCCTTTAGTTCTTTTGTTTTTTTATTGACTCGAATTCGTAATTTTAAGATTGAAGATATGAGATATTTATCATCCGAATAATTTTTTCTTATCAAATATTTCATTCACTTACCCTCAGGAGAAATGCTATTTATAATAATAATTATATAGAGAGAGACGGGGGGGGGGGGGGAAGATGCTATATAACGAACGTTTGTATATTTTACTTCGATTATTGAAGTTTTCTTATCACCATCATATACAAAACTATAGAAAATTGTGGATTATTTAGTTCTTTCCAGATCAGAACCTTTTTGTTTTACGGTACGAATTTATTATATTTAATCAACCAACGAGTATATACACAATCATATGTATATCCTTATAATATAATATTTAGATAATATACATATAAGTACTATGGTAGCTCCAAAAATAATGATGGTATAATTAGTAATGTAAATATACTGCGAATTCTACATAACTTCCGACAACCGAAATATAAAGGAATTTTATTCATGATATCCAAAAAATTAATGATGGTATTAGTAAATCCTTTACTATCATGATTTGGTGTACCCCTTTTACTTCATAATATAGTGTTATGATTTAGAAATTTAAAATGTGAAATTCTACTTTTTAACTCTTTTGTACACCTTTATTTCATGTATATATGAACGATCGGAAAATTTAAGATTGAAAATAAAATATTTGTAAATTAGCTAATTATTTATTGAGTTTAAGTTTTTTACGCGTTGGTGTGAATTATATTGTATGCTATCTAGTTAATAATATATTGAGTGTAATTTCATAAGTGAGATTTTAAGAAGATATGCACGATGTATGCAAATATTATCTTATTTTTGTGGGGTAGAGAGGTTAATTCAGATAGACCATCGTCTCAAAAAAATAAATGTAACCGATCGATGCAGGAAAATAAAAAAGAAAAAGAGACGTAAAACAAGTGTAGCGACATATATTAATATATATATTGGAGACAAAGAAACTATGTGATACCTAAATCATATTACTAGAAGTACATCAACATTCGACAACCTACTAATCTTCTACCCTATTAATACTCAATCAACATACTTTCATTTCTAAGGTCATGTCCTCAGTCAGCTGAAGCTATGAAATGTCCTTTCTAATCACCCCTCCCCCAACTCTTCTTCAGCCTACTTCTACATCTTCTAACTCATGCTCCAGCCAACCTAGTCTCGCGCCACCTCACACCTCCTTTTTATATGGCTAAACCATCTTAGCTTGCTTTCTTTATTTAGTCCCCCATGAGACCACTCCCACCTTGTCTCATATAATTTCGTTCTTAATATATCATATTTCTCCAAGTATGCTCACTCATCTATTGAATCATTCTTATCTCTACCATCTTCATCTACTGAATGTGGACGTTCTTAATTGACCAATACTTTACTAATATAATGGTATTGATCAAACCACCACTTTGTAGAACTTATTGCACCATCAGGATATCAAACAAAAAAAACTACAAGTAATTAGTGTGCTTAAATTATAAAGTTTGAAATCTTGAAATTAAAGTAATACTAATTAATATTATCTGTTGTAACAGATAAAAATAAATCTAATGGTGCAAACATTATTTACACTAATTATTTATATTACTTAAACTCTTATTTAATTAAGTCTCTTTTCATAATTACATATGATTTGTCCATCCAAAGAACAAGAATAGTATCTTTAAATTTCATGAGACATTCTATTATTTTGTCCGCCTAGTTATGTCTGTTGATAGTTGCCTCTTCACCAGAACACTAATAAAATAAGACAAAAACTAAGAATCATTACCTTCATCGATTTGTTATAAATGTCTATGATTAGTACTCCATGATGCCTCTCAAAATCTTAATTTCACATTACATAAACCAATAACATTAAAAAGTTTATCAAATTAATGTTGTGACATAGTATATGCTCATGATTTCAGCATTTTAATTAAATTTACCCCAAAATAAATTAAAGAACCTAGTATGCTCCAAAGTGATTATGATTCCACCCATGCTTTAAATAGGATGCGATTATTGTGTTTTAAGGTAAACTTGGGGATATTATTTTATGAACTATAATAATTATTACAATAATAAACACCATACAATTATGTGGCCACATATAGTGAAGGTTATACTTCTTAATTATTAACACATATGGTACGTACCAAAAAAATTAATAACAATGCTTTTAAAATTAACACATTTATTTAAATTTAATGTTGAAATAATCTTTTTCAATACTCAGTCGAGATTATTGTCTAACCAGGCTGGAAGCTGTTTAATTATCTATGTAATTTTTTTATAAAAAAATATTTCTATGTTATTTAAAGAAGGGAAAAGGTAGAAGTACCTCCCTAGACTATGACTCAAATCTCAGAGACATACTTTAACTAAACTAGGTCCTATTACACCCTGAACTCATTTTTTTTTTTGTAATTTGGTACACCTTTTGGCTTATGTAGCACACCCCGTGACTCCACGCAGTTGAAAATGTACAAAATTACAAAAAAAAAAGAGTTCAAGGGGTAATAGGACCTTAGTTTAGTTAAGGTATATCTCTGGAATTTCGGTCATAGTCTAGAGGGTACTTGTGTCCTCTCCCTTTAAAGAAAAAAAAACTACTCCATAATGACATAGGAGGATCCAACAAGAGGGTTGTTGAGATCATAACAAGTACCTTAATTTTGTGCCTAGATCGATAACATACTTTGTTTATGGGTTTTCAACTAATATTTACTAGTTTTTCCAATACAAATATGTTTCCAAAAATTAATGTGTTTCTCTCACATAACTTCTGAACCATCTATGGTATGATAATGTTATGGACATATTTAACTCCTGAATCCATCTTCGTTAGCAGGATATACAATGATAATTCATGTAAGAATACGTTGTGTTATCAGTGATGAAATAAGAAGGTGTTTTATAATTTATAGTAGCATTTGGTGAAATCTTCTTATTTTTTATTATTAAATAATTTTGTAAAAAATAAAAAAATAAAGTATTAAGTGTGGATGAAATGATTACAAGAAGAATGTTTTGCGTCGCTCTCAGGCTCTGACTCTTAGGTCTCTAAAGAGGGCCCCAGTGTATCTGCACGCGCGCCAGCCGCGTGGACCCATCGTTGACCTGTAAATTAGACAAAACCAAAAAGTCAAATGCGTAAAATAGCATTTAATCGTGATTTGACGCCGCCGATTTTTGACTGATAGAACCGGTAACCGGTCTTCCTCCACCACCTGCCGCCTCACTCCGCCACTCTACTCTCCCCACGAAACTTAATTTCTACCCTAACCATTAAAAAGAAAAAAGATTTATATTTTATTCTGAATTATTGGAATAGTAATATTTTATTTTAGTTGGATGTCTCTTGAATTAATTACTCCGTTAAAAAAAGAAGAAGTAGGAATAAGGTTATACACATAACTATCTCTAAATTTTATTTGTGAAATTACACGGGACATATTATTATTGTTGATTGGAGTAGTATTTTAGTTCTTTTTTTGTTTTCCACCTGATGTCCTATCTATATTAAAGTTTGACTATTTTGAATTCACGCTGCGTAGAACACCATTCGAAGAAAAACACTTTCTAGCAAAAACTTTTTCATACCTAGAACTCGAACCCAAAAACAATCTCATCCACTATATTAACCACACTAATATATTCTTCTGTGTTTCCCATTGTATGATTATGCCTTTTAGGTACATTTGCCACATGTGTATAAGAGATACTAAGATTGAGATACATAACATATCGGATATACTGAATTTAATTTGGCCTAATTATATAGTCGTACACTGCATTATCGCTTATGTGACAATCATCTGTTTTTGTTTTCTCTGAAAGAGACAATCATATTATGTTATTATAAGACTTCTTGTTTTAGATTTGAAGCCAAAAGATTAAATAAACAAAGAATTTTTAAGTTATATATATAGTCAATATTTGAAATAAGAAACTTTGATCACAATAGCTTTTGTTCATTAAAAAATTATGAATATTTATCTTAATATTGAATCTAATTATCATTATATATTAACTTGAGATTGATATAAGATTAGAACGTAGAAATTTTAAATTTTAGATCCATCTCGAAAACGGGGTGTTCTTCTTATGGCTCCTAATGTACTAATACTTTCGAAGATAAATTAGGGTCATAGCTACTCATAGAACAACAAAATGTAGTGAGTTGATGTGTCAGCATCGTGTTATTATTTAATTTGAACCAAATAAAAGGATATGATTATATACCTAGCTAGTAGTCCATACATGATAAATCTTCTTGGACACTCCTCCATTTACATTTACGTTTAAAGGATTCTCCTTTGTTGAGAACACAATATTATGATATTCAATTATTCATGATGATGGCAATTGGAAAGATATATACAAATGAATCTCTAACATGTTTAGTTTTGATGAGGTTTATGAATGTCATTATAATTATATTGATGATGAGCAATCACTCATTAATACGCGCATATTGGAGAAATATACTAAACTCTAAGGATGTGTTCAATATAAAAAAAATAAGTTGATTTTTTACTTATTCTCTTGTATTTGGTATATAATTAAAAGATATTATTCTAATAATATTTGTATATAATTTAGATAAATACAGTATGGAGAGGAAGGGGTGAAGATGGGTGTGGGGTGTTGAATGTACTTATGGTGCTTGTTTTCCTAGATAATATATTTTTAAAAATCTTTAATCAGTCGAACATGAGAAAATTGAAAACATTTCATAATGAATACACCCTAAGTTGTAACCATCAAATTAAATGTTTGGATGAAATATAATGTATAAGATCTCTCGTTTCTTAATCAGAAGATTTGAATTTGACCCCTGTGAATAAAAATAAAAAAACTTGTAGATGGCTCTACCTTGCACAACACGAATTCATATTAATCCAAATCTAAACATATGATTCAAAGTAAATATCAAATATCAAATGAAAAAAAAATACAAAACAAAAAGTAGGTGATGCCTAAGATTCACTCATTCACCTACCAAGCTTTCAAAAGCTAAATAGAGTACCTTCCGCCATTGAGGATATAAAATTAAGAGCCTAAATGTCCTTTATAATTCCCTTACTTTATGTAAGCTTGTTTTCATTTTAATATATATGTTTCAAAAATAAAAAAATTATTCTAAATTTAAAATGATTTAACTTTAATACCCTTAGATTGCTACCGTAGCTCAAATTCAAGTTGCTTGAGAAATGACATGATGGACGGTCTTAGGAGGTTATATTTGATGCTAAATTCATTGCAACTACCTTTAAGATTCAGAGAACATAATTTAGATGATGGCTTTTGTGAACTAAAATTTGTGGCAAAAGATATTTGAAGACATTGACTTCCACTCCTAACCCAAAAAATGAAAAATAAATAAAATAGAATAAAAAATCTAGTCCTTTTCTAGAACAATTGTAAGTTTATTAATTTATCCCCCTTTTGTTTTGCTTAAAAAATAATTTTGTCCACATCCACGTTCAAAAAAAAATTATGGTGTGACTTGATAAGAGAATATAATGAGCGTTTCCATGAGCTTTATGTAACGACAACACAACATATCAAGTATAATCTTACGATTTATGATAAGAATTTGAAGAAAATAATACATTATATACGCTATCTTATAAAGATAAATAAGAAGAAACAATGTTATTTTTAATTGATCCTCTATTCAAATTGTTTGTTCATGAATTGTGTAATTAATAATTTTTATAAATTATACACATCGGCCAAAGATTATAGTGGTGTGTGACGTGTACGCTTTTGTCTATTACTATCAATGGTATATTGACTCGACAGAGTATGAGAAAGCTTATTTGGCATTGTTAGCTTTTTTGAAGCAAATATATAACCCTCAAAATTGAAAATAATTTAAAGTCAAAAGTTAAAGTGGGAGTAATAAAAACATTAGTGCTGCTGACTATAAAAGATAATACTAAAAAATTAAAACCATAAACAATTTATTCTTCAAAGTTACGAGTGATAAAATTAGCTCATAAAAATACGTTTCGTCCAATTCGCCCATATTTGAGTTGGTAAATGAACTCATCCCATTTCACCCAAAACCAATTTCAGCTCATAAAAATTGAGCTAATATGTAGCTCAAATTAATCCATAGGAAATCTTATTAAAATATCTTTTTATTATTTTGATATTTCATATAGTGTCATAGTAATACGAAAAAACAAAAGTTTTATTAGGTACTAATTTTAAAAATATACAAGAAATTAAAATTTTATACTCCCTTTGTTCATATTTATATGTCACCATTTTGGATTTCAAGTGCACTAAAAAACTAAGCAAGTTTACTATTCTATCCTTATTTAACTTTTTGAACCTCAAGTTTTCAATCAATGAATATGAATTGATTTTTTTGATTAATTAATTTAACCAATGAACATGAATCATTTACTTAGCTTTTCTAAGTTGGTCAAATATATATTTTCAAGGCTAATAACTCACAATGATAATTTATGCATTGATTTATGAAATGACAAATATTATTGACCAACTATTTATAGAAAGGGATGACATATAAAAAGGAATGGAGATAGTAAAAATTAAGTAGGTTGAATCATGACTCACTTTTTAGTCAATTTCAACACAACTCATTTCAAGTCAAGTAATTTTAGAACAGATGAATAATTTGTTAATTTATTAACTCATCCTATTTTAACATGACAAAATTAAGCCAAATTCACCTATTTAACACTCTTACCTAAAACCAAACAAATTAAATAAATTCCGTTTGGCTAAGCATGAAATTAAATTTTGATTTCTAAAAAGGTGTGTAACCCTTTCATTTGTCTAATCAGTCACAAAAAAGTCAACCAATATATTGTGGTCATTTTTGAATTTCATTAAACTAGGGGTACTATAAATAGTCATATGCAGCGAAACGAAGTCATTTCATTTTTCTGTTTAATTTTCTTTTCCAATTAACAAAAAAAAAACACAAGAACCAAAAACAAAGCAATTTCCAGAATAAGAATCTATCTCTACTTGAAATATATTTGGTCAAGTTGGAACATATTAAAAAAAAATCTCTTCTTTGTTTTTCTTCCTTTTATTTTTTTTCGATAGAAAATCGCGATGGCAGAAGAATTTCAGATAGGTAGAGGAAATTGGTGGGAATCATCAACTTCAGCTTCATCAACAACAACATCATCGTCTAGAAATAAGTTTATCGATAGCGGAATTTCATCATGTACAACGCCTTCAGCATCGAGTACAACTGGTCTAAGCAGCATGGCGAGTAACTTTGTTAATTGGCCGACAGAAATTCATGAGGATATTAAAGTTAGATCCGAAAATAGTTCTATGGTTTTTTCGGGCACTGATTCCCATAAACGTTACGCCTCCGAATCCCCTGTTGGCGGTGGAGGAGGAGGAGGAGGAGGAGGGGGAGGCGTGGGGCAAGACGTTTTATCTGTTGATGATCCTAATTTACAAATGATGGGGTTAGGTTTATCTTCTCAAGGACTTGATTGGAATCAACCTTTCTTGTAAGTAGTATAATTATTTTCGTAAAGTTAATGTTTTTTGTTGGTTGGTTTCATTATCATAAAATCGAAGCCAAAATTAGCTTTGATTTTAAGATGTAGAACTTATATCGAATCATCATATGATATAGCTATTAGAATTGGGTATATGATTTAAATTTGATAAATTCAGTCTAAAAAATTAGTGATACTGGATTGAACTCATATTCTACATAAATTTTTGTGTTCCGACCATAGGAGGCGATGAACCCCTTTGTTGAAAAATTGAATTGTATATCTATATATATACGTTTAATTATTTTTTTTGAAATATATATAGTATATGTTGAATCCTCTTGATTACTGATACGATTTTTATTTTTTTCTTCAGTCGGAGTGAAAAATCCGGGAGTGGTTTCCGTTCGTTAATTCAAGAAGGGTTGAGTTCAAATGCAAATTATCAACAAGAAGGAACATGTCATGAACAAGATCATAATAATTGGAGTACGCAAAAAATATATCATGGGAATTCTGATGATTCTTCAGTAAATGATTATAATAAACAATTATTTAGTGGTCATAATAATAATCTTGAAAATTCAGCAGTACCTTATGGAAGTCCATCAAATATGTTACAAGGGTTATTAATTTCTGACCTTAATAGTCAACAACAAGAATCAAATAATATTTCAAGTGTTAGTAGATCTTTATATTATAATCCTTCATATAATAACCAACCAAATTGTGATGTCAATATTCCTACTTCTTCTTCATCTTCTTCTTGGTCTAAATTTCCTCAATTTCTCCCAACATCGGATCCTGCAAAAGTAATACAACAATGGTCACTGTCACAGCCGCCACCACTATCTCATAGCCAGTTGTCACATTTCTCTGGTGGCACGCCTTTTTGGAATGCCACATCAGCAGCCGCGGAGGACGTCCGATCGGGTTTCGTCCCTCAGCTCCCCACCAACCCAACGGTTGATGAGAAACCAAAGGTAATTGAATTAATTTTTACTTTGTTTTCGCATTATTTTATGTGATTGTGTTTGATTAAATTCAATACCTAAGAAAAGAATAATGATTCTTGTCATGTCCTAATATTTCGTAGAGATAAAACATGCAAAAAAAAAAAAAGTAAATTAATTTTTTTTTAAATTAAGAGTTCTCTTAAATCTAGAATTGTTCATTCTTTTTGTATTAGACTAAAAAAAGTAAAAAATGTCATACAAAATGAAATAGAAGGAATGCACTACTTGAGTTTCAATTTATATGATATTGTTTCACTAAGCAAGGATTTTAATTTAAAAGAAATGAGATTTTTAAAAACTAAACAAGCCTTAATTAGACACTTGAAAGTAATCTAATTGTGGAAAAATGGAAACTCTAAGGTTATAAAATGGTTCCAAATATAAAAAGGTATAGTAACATTTTCTTAGGAACAGACTATAAAAGAAAGTGTATCATATAAATAACCATCGAAAAAACAATAATTAAAACTCAATTATTATTATTATTTGCTTATGTGTGGATTTTGATTTTCTCAATATTGGTACATTTTATGCAACAGCATACAGGTGAAGTTAGGAATATAAGCACAATAACAAAGAAAAATAGCAGTGAAACATCAAATAAGAGACCAAGGAATGAAGCACCATCTCCATTGCCAGCTTTTAAGGTATTTGAATTAAGTTAATTAATTAATTAATTAAGGACCAAATGGGACATTTTGTTTATTTGTTTATTCGATCAGAATTATAATTATGAGAATATGTTTCTTTGTTCTTGATAATTTTATTTATTTTTAGGTGAGGAAAGAGAAAATGGGAGACAGAATCACTGCACTTCAACAATTAGTCTCACCTTTTGGAAAGGTATATATATAATTACAAAATTGCGCCTCAATATTTTTTTCATTTTCACTTTAATAGAAAGGGTTATATGAGATCTTTTGGATTTAAATGGAAAGTAATTGATAAATTTTAGTGTTAAAATTGATTTTATGAATAAGCATTTATATATGTATAGATAGAAGTGTGAAAACAATATTTTGAAAATAGAGAGAAAATATTATGGATATAATCGAAAAATACATATTCAAACTAAAAGTGTTTATATAAGTTTAAAAGCAATAAGTTAGGGATTATTTAAGACTTTTGTTTGATGTTGAATTATAAGCATTCTAAATGTTTTCAAACACATAATATTTTTTTTAAAAAATAAATATTTAAGTCAGTCTGATCAATTTATAAGCTTACCAGCCTAAACATTATTTATAAGACTATATCATCAAAGCTCATCATCATAATCTCCGTCAAGATTACTGCCTTAATCCTATCCTATCATCTGTATAATGAAATTCATCATTTATTTACGATTTTTTTGGGATTTTTCTTTCTCCTCTATATATATCCAGAGACATGTGATTAATTTTCTGAAAATACAAAAAGGACATTTTATTCATTGATTAAATTTCTTTTTTGTTTTTAATTTCCACAGACTGATACAGCTTCTGTGCTATCGGAAGCAATCGAGTACATAAAGTTCCTCCATGACCAAGTTAATGTAAGTTAGTTTTTTAATTAATTATTTAATTAGAGCCCTTAATTATTTGTTTTATAAATTTTGTATAGCCAATTAATGAACATAAGGAAAAATTCAATAAAAATGGAGAGTAAAAGAAAATATTGCATGTTATATATAGTTAATTAACGACTTCTTAGGCATTAATTAATTCTTTTTATTTTTATTTTTTGTGTGTCACATAACAGGTATTAAGCACCCCATACATGAAAAGTGGAGCTTCCATACAACATCAACAGGTAAAATTACTATTTAATTTTTCAGTGTAGCTTAAAACAACATTATTAAGGTTGTATATTTTATTTAACACATAAAATTATCATGTATATAGTAATACTTCATAAAAAGTGAATTCCTTGAAAATACGACGAGTTACCTGTTATACTAGTAAGTACATGTGCATTATATTTTTTTGTGCAATGTCGATGTATAAATAATGACAATATAAAAAATTCCATTAACCATTTACTTTTAACTTGTCATAGCCGGCCTTATTTTCCATGTTATTGATGATGATCTCGTATATAATGAAATCTATAGTTATTTTTTTACGTAATCTGATAGTGTAAAAATTATTCGATATATTGTACAGAGTACTGGTGATAAATCCAATGTAAATCCAGAAGGAGGAAAACAAGATCTTAGAAGTCGAGGATTATGCTTGGTCCCAGTGTCTAGTACCTTTCCAGTAACTCATGAAACAGCAGTTGATTTTTGGACTCCCACCTTTGGAGGAACATTCAGATAATCAAAGACAAAGCATATTATAGTTGTGCGAGTTTAAGTTATATACATCGTCAGTATAAAGAATTTTTTATACTATCAGGTCATTTTTATTTGTTATAGCAGATAATTTGTCTTGTTTTTTTCAAGATTACAAATGTAAGGACGTACGCTTACCATGTAGGTATCTTTTGAATCATGACCTGATAGTGTAAATGATTCTTTATGTATACTGACGATGTATAAAACTTAAAAATTTTTGTTATCAAACCCTAGAAAAGTGGGGGATGAAATGAATAAAGAGGGCAAAAAAGAAATTATTTAGTATTATTCCAGGTCCATAGCAGGCTGATGATGATGGAAAAAAGAAAAAGAAAGAAAAAAGAATGATAAAAGAGAGGGAAAAAGAAAGGACCAGCTCAGGCAAAATGATGCAACTTTGGCCAATATTTTTGGACCACTATGTCTATATGTGAGTATGTAGGGGTATACTGTGGTGCAGTGGTGAGACTGCTTCGTCTTTAATCAGAGGTCTCGGATTCGAGCCTTGATATGGAGAAACTCTTGTTGGGAGTGCCACCCCCGAATTAGCCCTGCAGTGCATGATCCAAATTTAGTTAAACTCTAATACGGATTTTGAACACCAAATGAGAAACAAAAAAACGTTAGAGGTATGAAAAAAGATTATTATTATTATTTTTGGCCTAATAATGCTAGTTATTAGTTTACAAAAAGGAATTTTGTTTGTAGCTAAATTTAGTTGAAATGAGGGATAAAAGGAGCTTTTAAAACTAGCTGTTTGTATCTATTATTTGTGCATATAGCTGGCACTAGTTTACTTTAATTTAAAACAAAAGAAATGAGAGGAATAATTGAAGTTTCAATGTGAAAGATATATAGATTATTTGATTGGAAATATAACTTTTCATTTGTTTATATGTGTCTGGAATAAGTTAGTGGAACTTTTTAGTGAGTTTCCACTTTTTTTGTTTTCTATTTTACTATATTGATGAATGAGTAATGGAGGGATGTAGGTGAAGGAACCATATATATATATATATATGCTTCTGTTTTTATAATCAAGTGTGAGATTACACTGAGTATATTGTGTTTTTTTTCAAACGATTACGATAACTGCTTTCAACTTTAGGGAAAAGAGAAGTTAGAATGATGAAATCATTCCGCCTTTATTATCAGAAATTTCGAGATTGATTTTTGACATGAAGAAAATCTTTATCAAGAGTATTTCACCTTAAATAATGAGTCATATATATGCATGACATGAATCTTAAGTAGGCGAGCTTGTGAATTTTGAAAACCATAAGATTTAACAAAAAGAAAAGAAGAACTCAATTCCTCATTCCCCTTCTCCTTTAACTCTTATTTAAAGAATGAAAATAGAAAAATAGAAAAAAGAGTAGGGAGAAAGTCATAAAAATCAATCTAGAACTAGAGGAAGAAAATGTAAGATCTAACTTTTTTTTATTAAACTGCGTGTCTAGCTGAATATCACAATATAATGGCGAAAGAGGGAGAACTAGATGTATGTATATTTGATCGCAAAAAAAACAATATCTATATAGAATTTAGAAAGACTAAAACAAAAAATGAAAGAATATATAGGAAAATAGCACATATGTTAAATAGGTTTTACTTGGTGATTATCATAATTAGTTACTTAGACTTGATAATGTACTATAATTTTAACCTAGCTAACACTAGCATATTCACAACCTTGGTGATATATAGATTATAGGCTGCTTTTAGCATTGTCATGATGTACTTTGGAATTATCAATATGAAAAAATGTTTAGGCAAACATTATTAGCTTTACTTAGAAGCTTAATAAACACAGAAAGATAGCATCTATGCAATCATCATAATCATTGTGCTTTTGTGAAGTGACAATTTTCATATGCTTATGTATTAATCCAAATTCTCTGTTTTACTTTTATTTTCCAGTGTAAAAAATTATTTTGTTTTTCTTTTTAATCTTAGATAAATATTATTGTATCTTGTCATGTAGATGCTTGTTCTCTTGTTCCTCTCCAAAAAGCATGGCTCTAAAGGTACATGGCATAAATTCCATCCAATTACGTACCACAAGTCCACCTAGAATAAAAGAACATAATCAAATTAATATATCAAAAACTATGCTAAATTTTGTCATGTTATGTAATTGATAAAAAAAAAGTCCTACATATATGTTTTTTTTATTTCTCTAGTAACTTATGGATTTTTTTCAATTTTAGATCACATCTAAAGAATCCTTATAAAGCAAAACCAAAAATTGAGAAAACGCTAGACAACGACAACAATATATAAACACAGTGAAATTTCACACAGAGGAATCTGAGAAAAACAGGTGTTAGGTGTAAACAGACTTTTACTCATACCATGGAGATAGACACCCTTGACTCAAGAATGAGAAAATGATAAATTAAAGAACGCTCTAAAATTTTGTAGAAGTTAGACCTCAGTCTAATATTTTGTCAATCTCCAACATTTTTATTTTAAAATAGGGATGTTCGACCTCAGTTTGTACTTGGAAGAAAACAGTTCCAAAATTCTTCTTTAATTAAATTTCCTACCAAATTAAGAGCATAAATTCTTGTTGAAGTTTAATTTTTTGTTAAAGAATAAAAGAGTGCTCCACTGCATTATTTGAGTAAAGTCAAAATGTAATTATATATGTCTATGCAGAAAGTACAGTAAATTAATAGCGATATACGGTGTTTCTATCGTGTAAGCAAAGACATAAGCAAAGGATCATTACTTTAATGAGGCTTAATTAAGCACCTAATTAAGCTAGTAAGATGCCACTAACCTGATTTTTTAGCATAATATTAAAATATCAACCTACATATGCGCAACTTACCTATCATTAATATTCTCAATTTATAATTTTAGCCAATTGAATATTCATTTAGTTTGATTTCCCACTTGATATTCATTACGCTCATTAGAGTTCGATTACATTCAAATTCATGTATTGCAGAACTCAATTTATAGACGATACTACCAACAGATTTTTTTTTCATTCTCAAGGTGTAAATCCAAAATGGCTTATTATAAATGGCGAAATTCCAAACATCCCATGACAATCAAGGTTTGGTTAAGAGAATATTCATTATTCAAGAGGAATAATGTGCAAGTTGGACCGTTAGTTTTTTAAATATTGAAAATAGACTAATAAAAACACAAAGGAATAAAGAGTTCCTCAATGGTTAAAGATTTGTGGCCTCTTAATAAAGCACATAATCTTAGATAGAAAATTGAAAATGATGTGCAAACATTTAGGGTGCATTCGCATGAGGAAACTATATTTTTTTCATGATATATAAGCAGGGGCGGATCTATGAAAATGCCAGACTAATAAAAAACTCTAAATACATAGAATAATATATATATAATATTTATATAAATATAAAGTGCCACCCAAAGAACAATGGTTAAAGATTTAGTGTTGCGGGTCATTTGTACCTATTTTTTTGAGAAATTTGCTGCAGACGTTTTTTAAGAAAAAAAAAGGCACCAAGCACGTTTTTTAAAGGAAAAACAGCTGGCATATTATTTATTTTTTTTATAATTGTTATTGACTTAAATTAAATTAATTACATTATTACTCCTTTGACTTCTCACTTGCTTATTTACTTGTAAAGTTGACTTTGATTTTACATGTTGCTACGGCAACTGTGGAGAGAGCATCTTCGTCAATGAAGCACATAAAAAATGAAGTGCGGAATAGTATTGGTAATCAATATTTAAATGATTGTCAAACGTGATGTATTTATAAATGTTAGTAATCTGCATTATCAATCGTTTTCAGAAAACTCGAAACAATTGTAAATGAATGATGAATATTTATAATATTAGTAATATTATTGAAAGTTTTAAATTTGTTAGCTTCATGCTTTTAGTGTGGAGTGTGGATTTGTAATATCTTATTATTTATATTTTATTGATTAATTTATGATATATATCGAAAAGACGAATAATTTAATTAAATATAAAATTAATTTAATCGATAACTCTATTTGACACCCACGAACTCTAAATCTTGAATCCGCCACTGTATATAAGTGATTTTAATTTCTTATTTATTTTCTTGTATATGATATGTAAGCAACAGATAATATTCCAAAAATATTTTTTTATAATCTAGACAAACACAATGGACGTTGAGGTAGGGATAGTGCAGGTGTGGAGGGAGCTGCCTTGGGGTGGGGGTGAGTGGGTAGTGGACTAAAGAGTACTGTTGAAGGATGGAGAGGAGACAATCAGTATTCGATCACTTATGAAATTTGCTTTCCCATTTTTATTAGAGAAATTTTTCTCTTCATTTTTAAGGAGCTCTTTTTTCTAGAAAAAATATTCTCAAAAAAATTGATCAACTAAATAGGGAAAACCGAAAAATGTTTCCATTCCTATCAAACACACCCTTAATGAAAATTAATTAAATTTGGACTGGACTGAGTGAGGGAGGCATGGGCCTAGGATGCTGATTCATAAAGCCCGTGTAGAAGATCAAATAGCTCTATTTAGTGAAAAGTCCAAATTAGCAGAAGTCATGTTTTTTTTTTCTTCAAATTGTTGATGACACTTGGGCCGACCAAGGTCCATTAGCTAATCCAGACATGGAATGACATAGGGCGTAGTCACACATAACTCAGGGTGGTCAGTCAAGCATCCATCATCAAAAAATTATAATATATATAGAGAAAACTATACAAAGTATATAGATTTAAAATTTTATTCATATAGATATATCAAATTCCGGACACCCTTAACGGAATTTTTGATTTCGCCACATAGTTGATGTATACCATGGGGCAAGTACACAAACCACCGTTTTACATTTCAAATATGTGAATCTGAACTTAATCGGTCAAAGCATAATTTCAAATCTTGAATTTAGACTTCAAACATAAGAGTTTGAAGTTACGCTTTGATAGAAGTTAGAACCCAACTTCAAACTCATATGTCATAATTTGAACTTCAACTTTGAAATATAAAGTTAGGTTCCAGGTAAGATCAACTTCAGGCTCGAAGTAAGCAACAATTACAATTGATTCAGTATGAAGTTTGTCAAAATTGTAACAAGCCAAAACCTAGTGCAATCCCTAAACTCTTACCTCTTGGGCTTTGGCCAAATAAAAAGATATAAAATTATTAGATATTTTGGATGTAATGACATTAACTTAGTTATCGTTAAAGAAAAATTTTGTTGCTACAAAATATATCTTTTATCGGAGTCATGTCAGTTTGTAAGAATGTGAATTCTTTGACTTCTAATCCATGTTCAATTATATCCAATATCTCTATTGAATAATCCAACTTTCACATTTTATATTTATGTTTTAGTTACACACATTTCATTTTTTCTTCCTACAAAAGTCATGGAATTTGAGTGCCTAAAAGAAATAAAACCCTACATCTCACGTTTTTGTCATTAATTACTCATATTATTTGTTTTAAAGTTGCTTTCAAAGTAGGTATGTCTAGGTTGTTGGTGAAAGTGGAGCTTCTAATTCAAATGTAATAGGTCAAAGTCAATGTTGAGTCCCAAGTAAGGGAAGGAAGGAAAAAGATCTCGTGCGTGGGATCATTTTTCTCGTAAAACCGGATTCTGATGGAAATGAAAAAGGTGTTTGCAACTACTGTAAGAGAGAGTATTTTGCTGACACAAAAGAACATGGTACGACGTCAATGCTAACTCATATAGCTAAATGCCCAAAGATGCCTTATAATATTGATATTAAACAATCAAAATTAGCATTTCAACCAATAATAGGGGGTTGATGAACTTCCTTTGTATTTGTTGAAAAGGAAGGTTTTAAACAATTTATGAAAGTAGCACAACCTTGTTTCCACATTCCTTCCGTACCACTGTGACTCGTGATTGTTTTGATCTTTTTGATGAAGAAAAACATAAGTTGATGGCTGTTTTTAAGGAAACACAACAGAGGGTGTCTTTAACCACGGATACTTGGACTTCCATTCAAAGAATCAATTATATGGTCATTACTGCTCATTGGATTGATAAGAATTGGACTTTGCATAAACGAATTATCAATTTTTGTCCAATCTCTAGTCATAGAGGTGAAGATCTTGGAAAGTCTATTAGTAAGTGCTTACATGAGTGGGGATTGCATCGAAAGGCAAGAAGAGATCAAGAATGTTGTGAAGATGAAAATCTTGCTAAAAAGTCTTTATGCTTGGATGTTCCTACAAGACTTTGTCAAGTTGGTGTTTACTTGAATCAATTGATATCAAATGAAGATCATGTTTTGGCTAAAATGGCATGAATAAGATGGTTTTCATACCATGTGTTTTGGATCCTCACAAATTTAGCACTCTTGGCTTTGCACTTAAGAAGATGTTTGGAGAAAAGGGGCTTTGTAGAAATTGGTGTGCAATCTTTGTTTAATGAGTATACAAACCCTTTTCAAATGATAAAAATGGCCAATGTTCTTCAAGAATTTTTTTGTTACAAAAACATACATCTCAAAGAGGAGCAAGTTCAAAGTCGAATGAAGAAATTGAAGTTGGAAAATCTTTCGAGATGGCTCGAGATGTGTTGGCGATTCAGTTTCAAGTGTGGCGTCTGAATGATTAATGTGCTTTTCTAGTGTGCCTTGGAGGAGCCACAACCCATAAGTATTGAGGAAGATTTAGATTTTCTTGAGCAACTTGATCCATTTAGTTCATTAACCCTAAATTGGTAATAGTTTTCAAGATTTAAGCCACAACCCATAAGTATTGAGGAAGATTTAGATTTTTTGAGCAACTTGAAGAAGGTAAGAAAAGCAACCTCATTGATGTAAAATTGCTAACTTGTTATCCATGATGACATGTAATTATATCCAATATATCTATTGAATAATCTAACTTTCACATTTTATATTTATGTTTTAGGTACACACATTTCATTTTTTCTTCCTACAAAAGTCATGGAATTTGAGTGCCTAAAAGAAATAAAACCCTACATCTCACCTTTTTGTCATTAATTACTCATATTATTTGTTTTAAAGTTGCTTTCAAAGATACCAAACCCAACAAAAAGCAAACTCTTGGAAATCTGAGAAAATCTCAACAGAAGTCAATAGCATCCTTTTGATTCTCCACAATTTCCCATCCCCACCACAAAAAGAAAAAAAAAACCACTTTCATTTTAATTTTATTTAAAATTATAAATATTTGTCACCGCAGAAAGAAAATCTGTAACTACCTAAACAATAAGAGCGTCATATAAGATAACATAGAAATATTTTTTTTTTTAATGAATAACATAAAGTTCTAAGTTTTTTTTTTCTTACTTTGAAAGTATCTAAGTTCTTGTTAATGTATTAAAGTTCATGATTACCGGTGTGATAAGATGGATAAGATTCATTTATCATTAATTAGAAGTTTCAAATTTAAATTCTACAAATGAATTTTTTTTTTTATAAAGGCATTTCCCCTTAAATAAATTCTACGTGATGTAAATCTAAATTAATCGGAATAGTGAATTTCATGTATAAGATGGCTAAGGAAAATAGTTGATGACTTAGTCATATACTCAAGAGTCAAGATTGGTTATGAAGGTCTCTATCAATTTGAGTAAAACCGAGGAGCAAGAAAATCCTTAATGTGCATGTCATATATTACCGTAGCGAAGCCGAACGATATTTAAAATTTTATTATATATTTTTAAAAGTAATTTTAACCTATATAAGCAATATTATTTTCATATGTATCATATAAATTTTTGACAAAACTCATAACATTAGGGTTGAACTGAAGGATGATTATCATATGAATAATTCCCTCTTGTCTAACGATAATAACTTAATTATTGCTAAATATGTTTTTTAGTTACAATTAACCTTCTTCGTAAATGTCTTTAAAACCTATAATAATATTACTATATTAAATTTAATGATTCTTAACAATATCGATAAAAACTTTAACACTTTTATAAATATTCATATATACGCTAAAATTGTTTTTATCGTAGTAACTCTAGTAGACCAAATATATATATAAAACTAAGAAGAGAGAATGTTATAGACAAAAGAAAACACGTGTTTGACCAAGTAAAACATTTCCAATAAATAGGGGATATATTCCGAGAAAGATAACTATTGTGTGATTCAAAAAGTCCAATAATCTTTAAACATTGTGCTAATAAAACTTAGAATTATAATTAATTAATGTACTAAAATTCCACCACTGATCACATAGTTGAAAGCAACCTATTAGCATATCAAGAGTTTAGACGTGGCATAATTTTTATTTTTTTTTAAAAAAAAACATTATTTTATTTAGAGCTCCAAATAATTAAACCATAATTATAGAATCGGAAGATTCAATGAAATTCCACTTAGGCATTTTTCGTTTATGAGTCGTTTAGGTTTGAAGATAATACACGAAATATTTAATTACCAATTTTTCGATGCAATCAAATATTTGTTTTGTTTTATTTTATATGACATTATTTGATTATGCATGAAGTTGAACAAACAAAAAAATAACTTTACCACATATAAAAAGTACATGTCATAATATTTTTACGACTATAAAAGCGTGATGTTACGGGCAAAATAAAAAAGTAAAAGTTAATTTTTTTAGATATAGGATTATTATTTTTAGAAAGAGTAGCACATCAAATGAGTAAGCATAGGTAAGCAAAATTAATTTCTCTCTTTTGGCTATTATTGACTAAAAAATAAAAGACTTCATCACTAAATATAAGTATGAATAAAATAAAAGAAAAGTCTAGCCAATCATTTAAGTTTTGAATTAAATAGATAGGACAACAAAGTAGATGGAAACTCTGTGACTATTATTATACCTCCAAATATATCATATTACATACTATTTCTATTTCAATATTTATGTGTAGTTTAGATTCAAAAAATAATAATTATTTCATTTTTCATGAATAAATATAAAATCTTTAAGTTTTGAAGTGGAAATTTTCATATTTAGAATTTACATAATAAATATTCTCTCATTTTAATTTATTTGTCTTAAAGAATGTTGCTTTCCTTTTTAAACAACTTTTAATTTCAACTTCTCATTTGACATACTTAAGATCATAAATTTTAAAAATTATTTTGATATATTCAATATATCTTTAGTTTAAAATCATAAGATTCAAAAGTCTTCATTATTTTCTTAAATTTTGTATCAAATTAAAACCAAACAATCAAATTTTTAAAAAAAGTACTCTGAACATTGTCACATAATTTGAGACAAAGTGAGTAATATTCTATATTTTTTAGTTTTCCACTTAGTATCCGATATCCATATTGGAGTCTGACTAATCGAAATTCATAATGCGTAGGGCTCCATCCGGGAAAAATGCTCTCTACCAAGAACTTTTTCATACCTAGAGTTCAAATTCGAGACCGCTGATTAAGATAGAAGCAGACTCATACACGACATCGCATCTTTCGCTCAATAATATTCTGTTTAAACCAAGCAGCATAGATAAGTCCTGGTTGTTGAAATAGACCTGTTTACACAAAATTCAGAACCCAAGTGCCCTTCTTTTGAGGGATATGTACTAATCACCATCTCCCCATAACTACAAACACTAGATTTAGCAAAGTGTTATTCAAGAAGTGGACAACTTTGTCAAAATTCAAAATTGTCCAAAATCTTGCACGCCCCACTTTGTCTTCCAAGTAATTCAGTCACAAAAATGAAGTCTTGGTCATATTGACATGTTATCACAGCACCAACACCCTTTTAACATTTTTAAATTTTTTTTTGCCTTATTTTGTATAACCAAGAAATGAAAAAGGGCTAGTAGCTATGGAGAAATTTCTACCCTTTTTGCTTCTTTGCCTTTTAATTTTTCTTCGAAAAGTTAATGGACAAGGAGATATGATAACTACCACTAAGTTTATCAAAGATGGTGAAACTATTGTTTCTTCTGATGGAACTTTTGAGTTGGGGTTTTTCAGTCCCGGAAATACTTCTACAAATCGTTATGTTGGAATTTGGTACAAGAAAATTTCTGTTATTACTCCTGTTTGGGTTGCTAATAGGTTGGTTCCACTTACTAATAAATCCGGGGCTTTGAAAGTTATTCAATCTGACGGTGTTGCTCTTCAAAATGTTACAAATTCAACTATTTGGTCGACAAATTCATCGAGATCCGTGCAAAACCCCGTTGCCCAGTTACTGGACACAGGGAATTTTGTGTTGAGGGATGCTAATGATACGAACCCAGAGAATTTCCTCTGGCAGAGTTTTGATTACCCTACTGATACGTTGATTGCGAATATGAAACTTGGAAGGGATTTGATTACTGGTTTTGAAAGGTATCTTAGTTCATGGAAAAGCAGTGATGATCCTGCTCCGGGGGATTACACTTATCATTGTGATCCAACGGGTTATCCACAAGACGTTATGCGAAAAGGGGCTGATGTGATTTATAGAGCAGGGCCATGGAATGGTCTAAGGTGGAGTGGTGCACCTAATATGGTGAACAATTCAATCACTTCGTTTGGTTTGGTAATGAACAATAAGGAAATTTATTATAAATATGAACTTGTGAACAAATCCGTTGTTTCAGCTCTAGTAGTAAAGCCTAATGGGAACACTATGCGTTTGATTTGGATTGCGAAGACTCAAGGTTGGGTTAATTACCATTCTGCTGATGCAGATGACTGTGACACTTACAAATTATGTGGTGCATATGGGACTTGTAACATTTTGAGTGATCCTGTGTGTCATTGTTTAGATAAATTTGAGCCAAAGCATCAGGATGATTGGAATAGGGCTGATTGGACGAGTGGTTGTGTCCGGAAAATCCCATTGAATTGCACTGGTGATGGATTTATTATGTATTCTGGTGTTAAACTGCCTGATACACGAACTTCTTGGTTCAATGAGACCATGAGTTTAGATGAATGCAGGGCGGTTTGCTTGAGAAATTGTTCGTGTATGGGTTATACTAATCTGGATATACGCAATGGAGGAAGCGGGTGCTTGATATGGATTGAGGAGCTGATTGACATCAGACAGCTATCTCAATCAGGACAGGATATCTACATTAGGATGTCAGCTTCAGAAATAGGTAATATGCAATTTACTGAGGTTTTGTTTATCACACAATGCTTGTTATCAAGAATGATGTATTGAATAGTTCAATTCTATAAGGCTGATTAATGAACGAAGAGTAGTGCATTTACAGGGAAATTAGGTGTAAACATCCTCAAGCAATGGATCCTTTTGTTGAGAATAAGACTTATATGACCATCTTGTTCTACAATAAAATAATTTGCACAGGATTTAAAAAGTTTATCGGAAATTCTAATTCAAACAACTACCTGAAGAAACTTTTGGATGGAAAATGTTGCAGGTTCTGCTGGATCAAGTTCAAAGGGAGATAAATCTGTTATACTTGCAGTAGCTTTGCCACTATTGTTTGCGTTGATTCTTCTAGGTTTAGGTGTTGGCCTGATTCTTTATAAACGGAGAAGGAGAGAGGATCCAGTGGTTACGACAAGGGGTAAGTGAACATAACAAGTTTTTATCTGTTGAAAAGCCGGAAGTAATTAATGGTTATTAGTTCTGTATTCCATTAGTATCTCTTTTCAAGCTCGTCGTTTGAACAAAGTCTGCTTGGTTGTTCAAATTGCAGGGAGATTTAGTGGTCACAACAAGAAGAATGATAACAGTAATCAAAGTCACCATGAAGATTTTGAGCTACCACTTCTTGATTTGCTTACATTAATCAATGCTACTGACAACTTTTCAATTGCGAACAAGATTGGAGAGGGTGGCTTTGGACTAGTTTACAAGGTAGAAACATTTGATCCTTGAGAGCACATTGAAACCTTAAATCGATTTAACTTTTTTGGTTGAAATGAAAGTAAGTTATACTTTTACAGGGTGTGTTAGAAGGGGGGCAAGAAGTAGCAGTGAAGCGGCTATCAGAAACATCAAAGCAAGGATTTCACGAGTTCAAGAATGAAGTTAACTGCATTGCTAAACTTCAGCATCGAAATCTTGTAAAGCTTCTAGGATGCTGCGTTCAAGGAGAAGAGAAGATGTTGGTCTACGAATACTTGCAAAACAAGAGCCTTGATATATATATATTTGGTTAGTCTTTCACATCCAGTGTGCATCCATTTCTTTCAAGTGAACTTCTGATGTGATTTCACTGAGCTTTGTTTCGTGTTTAGGAGAAATTATAATAAGTTGAAAACATTTGGCAGATGAAGAAAGGAGCGCATTACTTGATTGGCCAAAGCGCTTCAACATTATCAATGGAATTGCTCGTGGACTGATGTACCTCCATCAAGATTCGAGGCTCAGAATCATCCACAGAGACTTAAAAGCTAGCAATGTCTTACTTGATACTGAAATGAACCCAAAGATATCAGATTTTGGGATGGCTAGAAGTTTTGGAGGAGATGAGACAGGAGCCAATACACGTCGTGTTGTTGGAACATAGTAAGATTTAAATCTTTGATTATACATATAGTTATGCACATTCACACATTCATAAAAATAGCTGGCTTTGTCCAGAGTAAAAGCTCCTCTGCCCCATTTAAGATTAAACCCACCCCACTCCGTTGCCATCTCTAAATATGTAATCCTGTCATTTCTTTGTTGCAGTGGTTACATGTCCCCGGAATATGCAGTCGATGGGATATTCTCAGTGAAATCAGATGTATTTAGCTTTGGAGTATTAGTACTAGAGATTGTGAGCGGAAAGAAGAACAGACGATTTGTTCATCCAGACCACCACCTCAACCTTCTTGGACATGTAAGTACTGTGTCCTTACTCCTATGTGTAAAAGGACTTAATTCAAAGTATCTGTTAATGAGTTCAAGAGTAGTATATAAACTATTGACATTGTCAGTGTATATAACTTAAATCGTTTGTTAACGGATGAATCATTATATGCAGACATATATGCTACATAAAGAAGGAAGATCATTAGAGCTAGTTGATCCAAAACTGGTGGACTCATGTAATATATCAGAAGTACTAAGATCAATCCATGTAGGTTTATTATGTGTTCAACAAAATCCAGAGGACAGGCCAAGTATGTCAACTGTGATTATGATGCTGAGCAATGAAAGCATTTTGCCATCAGCTAAACATCCTGGCTTCTTTACTGAAAGGAAAATTGGTGATGTTGATCAATTTTCTTGGAGTACACAAACACCAAGTTCTATTAATGAAGTTACCATCACATTGTTGGATGCTCGATAAGAAGAATGTCGAGTGATTTCTCAGATGATCACTCAACTAATAGTTACTTTCTTAGAAAGTCACTTTCTTTGTTGAAAGAATATTGGAATGTGATTTTATGAGATAACAACTATTACTGCGTAACCATCTGAGAAATCAACCAGAAGAATGTCATAGTTGGTTCCATCTTACATCATTTCGTAGAATTGTATTAAAATCGTCTCCTCTTTTCTATTTTATTTAGTTAGTTAGAAAATTTTGTATTTCAACAACATATACAGTGTGATCTCATTTGTATTCTTTTGTAGTAATATAATTGTCTACATTTTACGTTAGGTCTCGAGTTCAAATTTCTACTACTTTGTCCCTCATTCCTACATTTGATCACTTTTTGGCTTTCATTAGACCTTTTCATCTAAAATTATACTCATCGAGTCACCGTTAGTAGAAAGTCTCTGTTTTTGTCCCTTGACCCGAAAAAGAGCTCCAACCTGATTGGGATATTTTAAGTCATATTCAAAAGTTAAGGGGTACATTTGGACTTTTTGAATAAGGAAATTTGACGCGTGTGTCTACCTTTACACTCTACTAGCAATTATAATAAAAAACAATTTGCTAACGTCAAAGGTATGAATGAAATAAAAGTTCAAAGTAGAGACAAAATTAAAGAACTTGTAGGAAGATCTAGCAAGGACAACAAATTTGTGTAAATCTGGTTTTGTTTGTCATGGTGACGTTAGTCCCACGTCCTAAAAGAAATATAACAATGAATAATTTGATATCCATAAAAAACACACACAATTTTTAAAAATAAAAAATAAACAACTAGCTAGAATCTTCCCTGTTAATTATATTTCCCTTTTTTTTAAAAAAAATACCAGATAATATTTTAAAAGAAATTGAGACAGAAAGAAAGAGGAAAAGTGTGATAGGATGGTGGACTCTATAGTCTATAGCCATGTGTGTGTTTTACTATTATCGTCATCCATTAATTTCTTAATTGACCAAAGTTTATTTTATTATTGATATTGATAAAATGACCAAATAGAATATGTAATTATTGTAATAGTTATTTAACATATATTAAAAAAAAATGTGGCCAATGACGTTGCATTTTATTTTTGTTCCCAAAGTCTTGCTTCAATAGAGAAGCCAACGTCATGAACTAAATTTTGTTCAATAGACATGTCTTCAAATTCACACACTATTTCTATATTGAATAACCACATTGAATTTTTTTTTTGATTAACTAAAAATATATCTAGTTTCGCTTATCTAACCCACCAAACACGTAGAAAATCATAGTAACTCGGTTGATTGATTTCCTACTTTCACCTTGTTGTTGTGTTCATTTTCTTCCATCTAATCTCTCTCATCATTCGCTTAAGATTTATTACCTAATTCAACTAGACTTATTGTTTTTGTGCTTTATTTAATTCGATCAATCATAAGTTGGTTTGAAAATCTTTTTCATAAATCATAACTTGGTGTTAAGAGCAAATTACTTGTTTATTTCACCAAGAACTTTATTTTTCTAACACTAATTATAAAGTGATAACATTTTACGACTTTCTTCTCACTAGTTACATGATGGTTTACAGCCAAATATTTATTCATGATTTGACCGAATTCAAAAGGGTTCGTTGAGTGAAAAATAAAAAAAATGTGATTCCTAACGTGTCCTAACTTATCCTTAAATAAAAATGCATATTTAAAGAAAAACACACCAATTGGTTGCCCCGACCCGTTATAAATCCGTCTTCGCATTTTCAACTAATTCTCCCGCCAGTATGTGTTCATCTTCCTTCTTAGGGTTTAAAATTGGTGTAAAATTCTGTACTCGAAGAGTCCAATCAAAATACGGTGTTCATCTGAGTCACAAATCGGCGCCGTCGACGGCGGGAACTTCGAGTTACGATTATTTTTCTTCCATCAATGGCGAAATGCTGTTGCTATTGGTCCATAATTTCTTGAATTAATGTTAATACAGGTGTTAACTGTGATTTGTTTCTCCTTCCTTCCAATTTTGATTTATGTGTATGATATTAGTGATAGTAGAAGGAAATTTAAATAATGATAAAAGTGATACTTGTTTGATTAAGAAAATTTCTGATCAGAGTTTAAAATCAAAATAGTTTTAGCGAATTTGATTTATTTTAATCTTTTGATTGGTATAAAATTTGAATGAACGAACATTTCAAACTATGTCAGATAAACTGGGATCGATGGAGTACTCTAGAAGGTGAAAAAATGGATTGTAGTGACTGACAAAACGTGTGGAGAAGTACTAAAAGTAAGTCAATTTGGGGATAGATTGAAATCTGTAGATAATATTGTTGTAGTTAAGAACAGTTTTAGGGACTGGCGAGGCTTCATTATATTTCATGAAACTTGTGTTTGGATTTGAGATTGTTGTTCTTGAATTTGATTAATGTGATTACTCTCTTGCTACTCCAACAGTGTTTTTCCATAAACTGAATGCAGCATCAAATTTTGCTTGATGTAAATATCACGTCTCAACTTATAATGGAAGTTACAAAAAAGAAAGTGACTTAGTCTATCAAACGAACCTATGCCTTAGTACTAACTATTACATATGACAAGGAAACAAAATTTAAATGAGATTGAGAAGTAACAGCCAATTAACACTTTCAAATTTACATATGTTCGAAATAGCTGATATACCAAATATTTTTTTACCTCATTTCTACAAAGAATAAAAGAAAAGATATTTTACAACTGCAAGCTTGTTGAAAGCAAGTGAAACAATATTTTCTTATTGGGCTACCAATATTGTGATGGGGGTCTCAGTATGGCTAGACGAGAGTTCACCATCCGGTGCATCTGTTTCAATGTAAAAACCTGGCCGTTTAGCCTGTGGCAATACACCTTTATTGTTTAACATCATAACCACAGAAGACATACTTGGACGATCTTCTGGACATTGTTGGACACATAATAGACCAACACAGATTGATCGTTCCACTTCAGGTGCTGAACAAGAATTCCCTAGGTATTCATCAAGTAGTTCTGTTGACCTGCCTTCTTTATAGAGTTTCCATGCCTGTAGATTACATGATTTATTAACGCTGACTAGATTTGCAGATATCTGTTACTAGAAGATAACATAAGACCAAAGGATAAGTAAAATGAAACTCATCAAATCTACAAGTCCAAGTAGATTAAGGTTGTGGTCTGGATGAGAGAATCTTCTGTTGCTTTTCCCACTCACAATTTCCAATATTAAGATACCAAAGCTAAATACATCTGATTTTACTGAGTATCTCCCGTGCAATGCATATTCTGGTGAGAGGTACCCACTGCATAGAAATGTAAACAAAAAATAGAATTACTAATGCTGGAAAACGTACCTAATATCTCAAAACTCTTCTTAGGTTCAAATTTCTAGCTATCAAGTATAAGGTTCTTACTGTGTTCCAACAACTTGGTTTGTCTTGTCCCCAATGTCATTCCCATCACATATTTTTGCAATGCCAAAGTCTGATATCTTTGGATTCATGTCCTTGTCTAACAAGATATTGTTAGCTTTCAGATCTCTGTGGATTATCCTCAATTGAGAATCTTGATGCAGATACATAAGTCCTCGAGCTATGCCATTGATAATGTGAAATCGTTTAGGCCAGTCTAATACCTTGCTTTGTATGTCATCTGCCAAATAATGTTGGGTCATTAACACACTAAATAGGTTTAGTGGAAGGTAGTATTAAAACCTAAAACAAAATCAGTTCCTTGCTGATGGAAACATAATACGAGAAGTTTGAACTACCAAGTATGTAATTATTAGGCTCGTATACAACTGGGGTCTTAGTTCTCTCCTTACATTTTTTTTCCTGCTTTATGGGGATTTTGAAGTTGGAAGAAAATCAGTGTATGCCTATAGGCATCAATTCACTGAAATGCAATTATTATTCAAATGCATGATATTGGATTGAGAAGTTGTACCAAATATAAATGAATCAAGACTCCCATTTGGCAAGTACTCATAAATCAACATTTTTTCTTCCCCTTCAATGCAACAGCCAAGAATCTTCACCAGATTCCTTTGCTGAAGTTTAGCAATATATAAAACTTCATTTTTGAACTCTTTTTCTCCTTGTGTAGAAGTTTTAGACAACCGCTTGACGGCTATTTCCTGTCCTTCAAGTATGCCCTAAACATCACAATCTCTGCATGTTAATATTTTCAATACCTAAGTTGATCAAAATCTCCGTTAACAAATTTAGGTCAAATGTGCCAAATCTCTATTATAAGTTCATTATATTTTCAGTTTAGCCCTATGATAATCTTCTTTAAAACTAAAACTAAAGTCTATAAGAAATATTCGCCCTTTTGATGCGGGAATTAGTTGCCACTTGTCACCATGGAAAGATGAACAAATAAATGACTACAAAGAACAAATGACTCTCTTCTTAAACAAACTATATCCTCAACACTTTAATCTGCAGTTCCACCCAAAGGGTGATGGGTTACTCTTGCAGCACTTTCTTGAAAATGCTAAAGGCTCTATATTGGCTAACTTGGGACAACACTAATTGAAAAGCTAGACTAGTGGTTCTTGGATACATTCTGAGAAGGACATCCCCCATATCCCAACCTTTCTTCCCTTAGCTATTGTATATAGGTCTCCTTTTGGTTTCACAAAGCAAAGGCTTATACCTTTGATCATATAACTCCTATATTGTATTTAAATAAGAAGGTTTACTCTGAAGACCCAGGTCTTAAGTGTATATACCTTGTAAACAGGTCCAAAGCCCCCCTCTCCAATCTGTCTGTCAATTGAAAAGTTATTGGTAGCCTTTGCTATGGTAGATAAGTCGAACAGTGGTATTTCAAATTCTTCAGTGCAATTGCCACGGTTGTAATTCATCTTGTAATTGCCATTGTATCCTGACCTTCCTGCCAAAACCAAATGACATAATTTTGCCTATAAGAGAAAGCGAATGAAGTGAAAGTTCTTTTCAGTATAATTTAAATGTCTTTTCCTCTATTTTGCTTAGATTTTAGATGTCAAGAAAAAATTAAGGGGTATCCAGCTTACCTTTGTTTTTGAGCTCTAAAGCCTTCTTCCTTCTTCTATGGTAAACCACCAGAGTAAGGAATACCAGAATCAAACAAACTGATAATGGTAGAATCCAGAAAAGTACTTTTCTTTTCTTTCCATCTGATTGCTCCATACTATCTGCAAGTATCAATTCAACAAACATAAATAATAAATTGCAATTATCCTATCCATCGGAGATGATTTTTATTTTGAGTTTTAAAAGGCTCTGCAAGCCTTTGGAGTACTGCACATCCTTTTTAGTTTGTTGAGGTTGAGTTGTCAAAGTTCTTCAATTCCTTGTGTAATGCAAGTCATAGCAAATGCTTGTTCTATAGTCATCATGCTTGCAGATTTGGCTTATAAATTCATACCAACTTCACTCAAAAATAGTTGCTTTCTGTACTGCTATTATTTGGTAGTTACGGGCTATATATGGTACGAGTTGGCAGTAGATAGTATCATAGTAAGCATAGGCACAAAACTACAGTCTGCTTTATTAAAGTGCCTGCAACCTTAAATTCCTTTACTATCTTCAGGCAATCTATCAAAAAAATAAATAAATTAAGTTGCAACAAGCCAACCTGATTCAGAAGAAGCCATTCTAATGTAGATATCTTGCCCTCCGTTGGGCCCCTGCCGAATGTCAAGCAGATCCTTGAACCACAATAAGCATCCACTTCCTCCGTTGAGTATGTCAGAATTGGAGTAAGCCATACAAGAACAATTTTTAGAGCAGGTATTCTTGCATTCTTCTAGTGTCATAGTCACATTGGACCAGGAATTCCGTGTGTCTGGCAATTTGATATGCGAATACTTCAAAAATACATCTTCTTGGAGGCAATTTAGTTCAGTTCTCCGAACACAGCCACCTGACCAGTCTTTCCTCTTCCAAGCATCACTATTGTTGGGCACAAATTTGTCTAAGCATCCACATTCTGGAGAATCTTGACTGTTGCAGCTGCCATATGCGCCACACAACTTATACATATCGCAATTATCAGCGGGTATTAAGAGGAAAGGGATCCAACCTTGGTCTCCATCACCCCAAGTCCAAACCTGTAGGACTCCATTGTGACTTAATGTCAACCTCACGAGAATTGAAGTTGTGAGGTTATATCCAAAATACACCTCTGTCTTACTTGAATATACTCCAAATGTATAGGAAGGACCCTCTCTTGAGTTTCGGTTCCCACTGAAAGAGCGACCATTCCATGGTCCAGAGCGGTATACTACATCCGACCCCTTCTTCAGGATATTCTGCGGGTAACCAGAAGGATCACAGTGATATGTAAAATCACCAGGAGCTGGATCCTCCTCATTCTTCCATGATGACAAGTACACCTCTCTGCCAGTTACAAAGTTCCTACCAAGCTTCATGCCTGCTAATAGCGTATCCGTTGGGTGATCAAAGCTCTGCCATATCAAATTCCCCGGGCTATCATCACCAGCTTCTTTGACAATAAGATTTCCAGAATCTAGCAACTGCGCTACAGGATTCTGCACAGATCTAGTGGTATTAGTTGACCACACAACATGGCTAGTGCCATTGACAAGGACAAGAATTCCTGGCTTGATTATTTTCAAGATACCTGATCCATCAGTCAAAGGAGCTTCTCTGTTGGCAACCCACACCACTGCCCTAACAGATGTGTTCTTATACCACATACCCACATAGCGATTTTTCGAATTACCTGGACTGAAGAACCCCATTTCGAATATTCCACCAGTTGAAGCAACATTATCATCACCATCTTTCAGAAAATGAGTTGTAGTTATTGTATCTGTAGCGCCAAAGCTTCGGTTGATGAAACACAAACACAGGAGCAAAGATAAGTAAAAACTTTCCCTTAGTAATGCCTTCATGCTTTGAGATCCAGTTTTTTTCTATGTCAAATGCAGCATAGTAATGACACTTTAATTTGTTTTCAGACGGTGAATCTTACAAGAAGAAACTGAACAAACGAGTGTTAAAATAGCCATCACTTGAACTTTCTAACATATGAAAGAGTATTATTTGAAAGGAGTGAAAGGTCTATGACTATGAAAAGTCTTAGCTTTGTAATGAGAGTTGAGGCTGCTTCAAGTCCTGCTGCTTTTAAAAAAAAGTTAATGGCTGCTTTTGGTGGACTTTTGAATAGTATATTTTACGAATAATTTAGTAAAAGGCATATATGTTATGAGCAGTATCAAACATGAGGAAAATGTTGCTGCAGTTCGAATATAATGGGGTCTTCACAAATTGCTATAAGATTTGACTGGATAACTAAGACTAAACGGCGGCTGATGTGGAATTAAGAAATATTATAGGAGGTCAATAGTTCTTCACTTTTGAGCATGAAAAATTAGATAATATTTTAATATCTTGTTAGAAATTGTAATAATTTTATGTCCAAGCAAGTTTGTGATATTTAAACTACGCATATTTAAACTTTAATTACTTGAAATGTGCACTGTGATCCCTTAGCTTGAGAATATCACAAAAAATTGAAATTATTAATTTTTCTATCATTTAATTATTCATGTGTTGTGTTAAGATTGTATAATTATTCTGTATTTTAGGATGATATGCTTTTAAAAAAGTTCAAATATTCATATTTCCTACATAAATAAATCAAAACCACACATTTTAGTCAACAAGATTAAATGTGTTGAGAGTCATACTCACCCCTTATTTTTTTATTAATTCAGTTGCATATTCTTTAAGAAATAATGATCATGATCGACTTGAGTATTTGATCACAATATCTATATTAATTGATGTTTATTTAGGTAGCCTAAAATATTGAAAATATATGGACAACAATGAACGGCACCACCAGACACCTGTTCGCATGAATTACGACGCATCAGTGGCAGGAAAACCCAACTAAACTCCTCATTGCCCTCTCTTTCGTTTTGCCCGATCATCAACCCTTTGTCAAATCCTCTCTCATTTTCATCTAATTCTACTGCCGATATGCATTCATCTCTATCTATGAGGAAGTTCATCTTTGATTCATAAATTGGTGTAAAGTTGTATAATTGAAGTTGTACCTCCATTTCCTTTTTCACTGCTCGGTAATCAGGCGAATCCAATCAAAATTCAGTGCTCCGAATCGGCCAACGCTACCGGCGGCTAACTCGTGGTACGAATATTTTTCTTTCATCAATTACGAAATGCTATTGCTACAATTAACGTTATATATAATCGGTGCACATTGGAGAACAGGGGTTAAGTACCGAAACTTATTGCTCCCTCGTTCCCCATCTAAATGATTGGACATGGAGTAATTGTGATTTGCTATTAGATTATAATATGACAGTCCATGGCTCCTTCAGTGTCGTTATTTTGTTTTTCCCTGAGACAAGGGTCTATCAGAAGCAACCTCTTTATCTCGAGGTAAGGGTAAGGTATGCATACATTCTACCCTTTCCAAATCATGTTGTTGTTATTATAGTAATGACAGTAGAAGGAAAATAAGTACAAGTGATGACTAAAGTGATACTAGTTTGATTGAGGAAATGTCTCATCAAAGTTTAAAACCTGAATTTGATTTATTGAAAGTTGTGAGCTGTATAGAATTGGAATGAACGAACAATTGGGAACGTTTCAAACTATAAAGATGTTGTATAAATTGGGACAATGGAGTACATTGGAGAGAGAAATACTGATTGTAGTGACGGACAAAATCCATTAGTAAAGTACTAAAACTAAAACAGTTTTGCGATAGATTAAAATCCGTAGATCATATCGCCAGGTTAGAACAGTTTTATGGACTGATGTAACGCCATCTTTTTCTATGGAGCTTGTGTTTGGGTTTGAGGCTAATGTTCTTGAACTTGATTTGTTGGCTAACCTCTTCCTTGTATTGAGAAGCAACAGCGAACCAGCAAGCTTTCATCTTTACATATGTTTGAGTCAGTTTGACATAGTTAATACACCAATAAGGCAAAGCCATACACAAAATTTTCACCACATTTCTACAAAGAATTGAAGAAAAGGTTATTAAAACTGTAAGCTTGTTGTGGAAGCGAGTGGACAAATATTTTCTTATCGGGCAGCTAATATTGTGATGGGGGTCTCACTCACTGTATTCTGTGCATATAATTCACCATCTGGTGCATCTCTTTCTATGTAAAAACCAGGCCGTTTAGCCTGTGGCAATTCACCTTCATTGCTTAACATCATAACTGCAGAAGACATATTTGGACGGTCTTCTGGACTTTGTTGGACACATAATAGACCAACACAGATTGATCGTTCCACTTCGGTTGTTGAACAAGAATCACCTAGGTATTCATCAAGTAGTTCTGTTGACCTACCTTCTTTATAGAGTTTCCATGCCTGTAGATTACAAGATTTATTAGCATTTGACTAGATTTGTAGATATCTGTTACTAGGAGATAACATAACACCAAAGGATAAGTAAAATAAAACTAATCAAATCTTACATGTCCAAGTAGATTAAGGTTGTGATCTGGATGAGAGAATCTTCTGTTGCTTTTCCCACTTACAATTTCCAATATTAAGATACCAAAGCTAAATACATCTGATTTTACTGAGTATCTTCCGTGCAATGCATATTCTGGTGAGAGGTACCCACTGCATAAAAATGTAAACAAAATGTAGAATTACTAGTGCTGGAAAACATGCTTAATATCTCAAAACTCGTCTTAGGTTTAAATTCCTAACTACCCAGTTGAAGGTTCTTACTATGTTCCAACAACTCGGTTTGTCTTGGCTCCAATGTCATTCTCTTCACATATTTTTGCTATCCCGAAGTCTGATATCTTTGGATTCATGTCCTTGTCTAACAAAATATTGTTAGCTTTCAGGTCTCTGTGGATTATTCTCAATTGAGAATCTTGATGCAGATACATAAGTCCCCGAGCTATACCATTGATAATGTGAAATCGCTTAGGCCAGTCTAATACCTTGCTTTGTGCGTCATCTGCCAAATAATGTTGGGTCATTAACACTCTAAGTATAGTGGAAGGTACTATTAAAACCTAAAACAAAATCAGTTCTTTGTTGATGGAAAAATAATATGAGAGTAAAATTATTATTCAAATGCTTAATATTGGATTGAGAAGTTGTACCAAATATAAATGAATCAAGACTCCCATTCGGCAAATACTCATAGATCAACATTTTTTCTTCCCCTTCAATGCAGCAGCCAAGAATCTTCACCAGATTTCTGTGCTGAAGTTTGGCAATATATACAACTTCATTTTTGAACTCATTTTCTCCTTGTGTGGAAGTTCTAGATAACCGCTTGACAGCTACTTCCCCTCCTTCAAGTATGCCCTAAACATCACAATATCTGCATGTTAATATTTTAAATATCTAAGTTGATCAAAATGTCGGCTCACTATAAAGGTTTGAGATGCAGAAGAGAAAGATAATTTAACTCATCAAAATATATCCGGAGAATGTTTAGATATGTACAAGTTCATGCACCAGAAGGATATCCCCCCTAAAGACTCTAGACTGACTAACTTGAGCTAATTGTCGACAACAGTTACTGGAAAAGCTAAGATAGTGGTTCTAGGATACCTGAGAAGGACATCCCCCATATCCCCACCTTTCTTCCCTTAGCTATTGTATCTGTCTCCTTTTGGTTTCACAAAGCAAAGGTTTTTTTCATTACACCTTTGATCATACAACTCCTAAATTGTATCTAAAGATGACGCTTTACTCTGAAGGACAAGGTCTTAAGTGTGTGCATACCTTGTAAACAGGTCCATAGCCTCCCTCTCCAATCTGTCTGTCAATTGAAAAGTTATTGGTAGCGTTTGCTATGGTAGATAAGTCAAACAGTGGTATTTCAAATTCTTCAGCACAATTGCCCCCACATCCTGTCCTTCCTGCCAAAACCAAATGATGCAGTTTTGCTTCTAAGAAATAGAAAATGAAGTGAATGTTGATTAAGCTGTGAATATCAGACAACTATGAAGTTCTTTTCACTAATATTTAAATGTCTATTCCTCTATTTTGCTTAGACGTCAAGAAAAAAAAAAGGGGATCCAGCTTACCTTTGTTTTTGAGCTCTAAATCCTTCTTCCTTCTTCTATGGTAGATTAGCAGACTAAGGAATACCAGAATCAGACCAACTGATAATGGCAGAATCCAGAAAAGTAGTCTTCCTTTCTTTCCATCCGATTCCTCCTGATCTGCAAGTATCCATTTAAACTGAGACAAATAATGAATTTCAATCTTTCTCCAATCCATTCGAGAGATGATTTCTTATTCTGAGTTATTAAGGGTTCTGCAAGCGGATGGGAGAGATGATTTCTTATTCTGAGTTATTAAGGGTTCTGCAAGCCTTTGGAGTACTGCATATCAAGTGCTTGTTCTATAGAAAACTAAGTGCTTACCAATTAGTTCTAAAAAATTGAACAGGGTCTAACCAATCATATTCTTGTAGATTCAGCTTATTAGTTCAGACCAACTTCACTCTAAAGGAGTCGCTTTCCGTTCTACTATAATTTGTTAGTTCCTGGTTATATATTTGTAGGAGCTGGCAGTTGATACTACTAGATGTTTACAAGCATAGGCACAAAAATACAGTCTGCTTTCAGGTAATCTATCAAAATTCTTTAAGTAGCAACAAGCCAACCTGATTCAGAAGAAGCCATTCTTATGTAGATCTCTTGCAGTCCGTTGGTTCCCTTCCGAATGTCAAGCAGATCCCCGAACCACAATAAGCATCCACTTCCTCGTATGTCAGGATTTGAGTAAGCCATACAAGAGCAATTTTTTGAGCAGATATCCTTGCATTCTTCTAGTGTCATAGTCACATTAGACCAGGAATTTCGTGTGTCTGGCAATTTGATACGCGAATACTTCAAAAATACATCTCTTTGAAGGCAATTTAGTTGAGTTTTCCGAACACAGCCACCTGACCAATCTGCCCTCTTCCAAGCATCACTATTGTTGGGTACAAATTTATCTAAGCATCTACATACTGGAGAATTTTGACTGTTGCAGCTACCATATGCGCCACACGAATTATAAACCTCACATTTATCTGCTGGGATTAAGATCAAAGGTACCCAACCCTGTTCTCTATCACCCAAAGTCCAAATCTGTAAGATTCCATTGTGACTTACTGTCAACTTCACAAGAACTGAAGATGTGAGCTTATACAAAAAGTACACCTCTGTCTTACTTGAATATACTCCATATGTATAGAAAGTACCTAGTCTCGAGTTTTGTGTTCCACTGAAATATCGACCATTCCACGGTCCAGAGCTATACACAACATCTGAGCCCTTCTTCACGATAGTCTGTGGGTAACCAGTAGGATCGCAGTGGTATGTATAATCACCCGGAGCTGGATCCTCCTCATTCTTCCATGATGACAAGTACACCTCTCTTCCAGTTATAAAATTCCTCCCAAGCTTCATGCCTGCTAACAGCGTATCCGTTGGGTGATCAAAACTCTGCCATATCAAATTCCGCGAGCTATCATCACCAGCTTCTTTAACAACAAGATTTCCAGAATCTAGCAACTGCGCGACAGGATTCTGCACCAATCTAGAGGTATTAGTTGACCACACAACATTGTTAGTTCCATCTACAAGGACAAGTCGAGACTTAATTATTTTCAAGATACCTGATCCACTCCTCAAAGGAGCTTCTCTATTGGCAACCCACACCACAGTCCTATCAGATACGTTCTTGTACCACATACCAACATAGCGATTTTCCGAATTACCTGGATTGAAGAACCCCATTTCAAATATTCCACCAGGTGAAGTAATATTATCATCACCATCTTTCAGAAAATGAATTGTAGTTATTGTATCTGTAGCACCAAAGCTTTGATGGATTGAATACAGACACAGGAAAAAGAATAAGTAGAAACTATCCCTTAGTAATGCCTTCATGATTTTTACATCCAAAAAAGTTTATTTGATTTAATTAGATATTTTTGTTTTTCTAGAAACACTTCTATACATCCCCTTTTCCTTTCCGTGAGACTGGCCAAACTTTTTAGACCGCCCATTGTTTTTCCCTTTGTACTACCTCCCCTCAAAATTGAAAGTTAAAGGATCTGCTTGACCACCTTTAAAAATTTACATTCGTTTCAAAAAGAATAATCTTGTTTGACTTAATACGAAATTTAAGAAAATAAAAAAGATTTTTCAATTTTGTAATTCTAAATTGAAGTTATGTAGATGTATCAAAATGTCTTTTAATCTTATGTTCTTAAACATGTTATGTGAAAAACTGAAATTAAAATGTTGTCAAAAAAGAAAAGAGTCATTTTTTTAAAACAGACTAAAAAAAGTAGGTAATTCTTTTTTAAACAAAAAAAATATAATTTTATAAATTACATTTAAAACTATGGATGACTACTTTTTATATTATAACAAAACTGTTAATATTTGAATATTTTCAAATGCTTAATAATGGGGTAGTCCTTTTAATGAATACTTTTATTAGGCCACTTGAGGTTCTAATCATATACCTAACCTCAACTAGTGTTCATGGAATATGACTCTTGGTGGAGCCATCAATGGTATAATTGGAGATCTGCACAAATAGAATTTTTTCGTGTCTCGTGCAAATTGACCTTATTTTAAAAAGTTTTGCAAAAATTTGCAATTAGCATTACTTAGCAAATTCAAATTTCAAGTTGATGAACAGAATTTGTCTGTCACAAATTCTGACAGGTTATCAGGATTTAACAACCAAAAAAAAAACTGGATAATTATGTAAAAATTTTGCCAACATGTTTTTTCACTTTAAAATTGGTTTAAGCAACTCCAAATTTGATATTCAATTTTTTAATACTAATTTCAACAATTTTCAATGGATAGATTCAACCTAAAATTTCAAAGCTCAGTAGATACACTTTGTCTTATTTTTAAAGCTCAACAAAACCCATTATTAGTGTTCTTTGACTTTCTTCAACTAAATCAATTCAAATAATTGGGGTTAGATAATATAAATTACTCTAATAGTGTAAAGAAAATTACGCATGTAGAATAGCAACTATTAGGAAATAGACCATTAGAATTGCATTTAAGTGTATAGTTTGTCCATCAAATAGATTTATTTTTAATTTTTGCTCCTAGTAATCTAACTTATGCCTAGAGGTTGTGGTGTAACTAGAATTTTTACTAAGTAGGTTCAAAATATGAAGAAGTTTGCACGAAAAATTCTAAAGGGATTTAACATCTACTATATAGACATAAAAATAATTCTAACCATGTGTAAACATTGTAATTTTTCACCTAAGAAAATTCGGATGAACCCTTGATCCTATCTAGCTCCGCCCCTTCTCTCGAAGTTAAGGACAATGATATGTCCAAATGATTACAAACTAATATTGCTTTGTCTGAGAATGTATGTTAACGTCTTATGGATATCTTAATTAATATTGACTCTATTTTCTATGTTGGATTGATTACATGAACACTAATCAGACATCCACATGCTGCTATATTAATTTATATCTATAGGTGCGTCCAGAATATAATACTACTTTCATATGTTAAAAAGTACAATCATTTCGACTACTTTTGACGCAGTTCAAGTGTTCAGCTTGTTATTAAAACAACCTCAAAGTTCGAAACATTAATTAAACTATATTAAACTCCATACCATTGTGTCCTATAGTCAGGCCATTAACTTCATAAATCTATATGGAGATGCATGTTTCAATTATTTGTTCATCTCCAAGAAGAAATATTAATTAGTTTTCATGAATGCATTACTAAAGAATGATTTTTACTTGTTATTGCTATTGTACTTTTATTCTATCCATCAAACTTTTGGTGCTACAGATAGTACTATAACGACGACTCAGTTTCTCAAAGATGGTGATAAAATTGCTTCACATAGTGGAAGTTTTGAAATGGGGTTCTTCAGTCCAGGTGATTCGGAGAATCGCTATGTGGGTATATGGTACAAGAACATATCTGTTAGGACTGTGGTGTGGGTGGCTAACAGAGAAGCTCCTTTGACTGGTGCATCAAGTATCTTGAAAGTAATTGAGCCAGGAATTCTTGTCCTTGTCAATGGTACTAACAGTGTTGTATGGTCAACTAATACCTCTAGATCTGTGCAGAATCCTGTTGCACAATTGCTGGATTCGGGGAATCTTGTTGTGAAACAAGCGGATGATGATAACCCAGGAAATTTCCTCTGGCAGAGTTTTGATCACCCAAGTGATACACTATTACCAGGCATGAAGCTCGGTTGGAACTTTAAACTGGCCGAGAGGTGTACTTGTCATCATGGAAGAACGAGGAGGATCCAGCTCCCGGTGATTATACATATCATTGTGATCCTTCTGGATATCCACAAAACATCCTGAAGAAGGGTTCAGATGTTGTGTATCGGTCTGGACCGTGGAATGGTCTTCATTTTAGTGGGGCAATTAGCTCAAGAGACGGTCCTTTGTATACATTTGGGATATTCTCAAGTAAGACGGAGGTGTATTTTGGATTTTATCTCACATCTTCGGTTATCACAAGGTTGACACTAAGTCAGAATGGTGCATTACAGCGGTGGATTTGGGGTGACCATGCACAGGATTGGATCCCTTACCTCTCAATACCCACAGACAACTGCGATGTTTACAAACTCTGTGGCGCATATGGTAGCTGCAACAGTCAAAATTCTCCTGTATGTGGATGCTTAGACAAATTTGTGCCAAAACATAATGAAGATTGGCAAAAGGCAGATTGGTCAAGTGGCTGTGTTAGGAGGATTGAACTAAACTGCCTCTAGGGAGACATATTTTTAAAGTATTCGCATATGAAATTGCCAGACACACGAAATTCCTGGTCCAATGTGACTATGACACTAGAAGAATGCAAGACTATATGCTCTAGAAATTTCTCTTGTATGGCTTACTCAAATATTGACATACGCAATGGAGGAAGTGGATGCTTATTGTGGTTCAAGGATCTGCTTGACATTCGACAGCTATCTAAAGAGGGACAAGATATCTATATGAGAATAGCTGCTTCTGAATTAGGTATGTTTGTTACTGAAACAGTTAACAATGATTTGTCATTTGTAACTTGAAAATAAAAACCTAAATTTATGGTTGCTGACACATGGGATTAAGCAAACATACACTTAAATTTCAACTGTGTTTATACTTGTAAGTATCTACTACTAGAACAAAATATCAAACTCTTGCGTGCTGTATATATATGTATAGCTAGGAACTAAAACTTTAGTAGAATAAAAGGCTACTACTTAGATTGAGGTGTTGAATTTTAAAGCTAAATCTATAAGCATAATGAGTTATTGCATCTGTCAGCTAAAAATCTAAGACGAAATAAAAGAGGAATTTAGTTGGAAAAACTCATTGAGAACTAAACATATGATTTGCAGTACTTCAAATGTTTGCAGAACACCTCTACTAAATGTCAACAAATTAAAAATGACGTACCGTACTTCAAAATCCAGCAGAATGTTGTAACTCAATATCAGTTATCAACTCCCCCAAGTGATCAACAGGTAGAGACAGTCAAATTTATTGATTACTTTGTTGGAATGGACCTTGCAGATAGTCTGGAGAAATCAGATGGTGAAAAAGGAAGAGCACTATGCTGGATTCTTCCATTATCCGTTGGTTTAGTTCTGGTAATCCTTAGCATATTGCTGATATGCCACAGGAGAAGGAAGAAGGCTTTAAAGCTTAAAACAAAAGGGAAGCTGGATAGGTCACTTTTTTGCCTGATCGTTGAGCAAAATAGAGGAAGTGAAATTCCATTAGAAGTGAAGACGGTCTTTGCTGCTTTAACACAATTCAATCAATTTCCTTTTAGCTGCAGAAAAATCGAGATACAGCGGAAGTATCAAGCAGGATTACAACAGTGGTAGTTGCACTGAAGAATTTGAGATACCACTGTTTGACTTATCTACCATAACTAAGGCTACCGATAACTTTTCAGTAAACAGAAAGATTGGAGAGGGGGGCTTTGGTCCTGTTTATAAGGTAAAAACACTTGTTTCATGAGCAATTTTGTACAAGAAAAATACCAGCTTATCACACAAAGTCTACATAACTGACAGAAGCTTCCTGGTCCTCCAGAGCAAAGCCTTCATCTTTAGTAGGCAAAATGTAATGAATTAAGTATATGCTGGAGCGTTTTTTGACCTAAACTAAACTGATTCTCATAATTTCTCCAGTCCTTTTTAGTGGGAAGCATACCTTACTTTGTACCTTAAATACCTTTCAAGTTAGATATTTATTTAACTTTTTGGGAAAAAAGATATAAAATATATCGGAAACAATCTTTCTACCTTCAAAAGGTAGGGGTAAGGCTGTGTACACACCAATTACCACCCTCCCTAGACCCCACTTGTGGGATTACACCAAGTATGTTGTTGTACGATATTTAAAATGTTTAACTTGCAGATTTTGATGTTTAGGGAATACTTGAAAAAGGACAAGAAATAGCTGTCAAGCGGCTGTCTAAAACATCCACGCAAGGAGAAGATGAGTTCAAGAACGAAGTGGTATATATTGCCAAACTTCAGCATAGAAATCTTGTGAAGATTCTTGGATGCTGCATTGAAGGAGAAGAAAAAATGTTGATATATGAGTACTTGTCAAACGGAAGTCTTGATTCATTTATATTTGGTAATAAATTCCCATACCAATATTGTGTATACTGAATTATCTTCTCCCAGTTTCGAATCTCCCATCAAATAAGAACAAAAAAACATGTAAGGAGTGAACTAAGATCTCAGCTTTATTAGAGCCTAATAATAATGTACACAGTAGCCCAAATTGATCTTTACATTCAATACGTGAATGGACGGATTTAGTTTGATGTTTTAGAACTACTTTCTATCTATAGCTTAGTGAACCAACAAAATTTGGCAGGTGGCAGACAAAGCAGGATATTAGACTGGTCTGAGCGATTTCACATCATCAATGGGATTGCTCGGGGACTTGTGTATCTGCATCAAGATTCTCAACTGCGGATAATTCATAGAGACCTGAAAGCTAATAACATCTTGCTAGACAATGATATGAATGCAAAGATATCAGACTTTGGTATAGCAAGATGCCATGAAGAGGATGGTAATGAAGCCATGACAAACCGAGTTATTGGAACATAGTAAGAATCTATTACTGAGTAGTTGGAAATGCTTGAGATAGTTATGTTTTCCAGCATTAGTAACTATATTTTTTGTGTACATTTTTCTGCAGTGGGTACCTCTCACCAGAATATGCGCTATATGGGCTATACTCTGTAAAATCAGATGTTTATAGCTTTGGTATCTTAGTACTGGAAATTGTGAGTGGAAAAAGCAACAGACGATTCTCTCCTTCAAACCTTAACCATAGTCTAATCGGGCATGTAAGATTTTTATGTATTTTTCTTATTTATACATTGGTGTTAGCAACTACAAGTATCTTGTAAGGCTAGTGATGCTTATAAGCTTGTAAAATCTACAGGCATGGGAACTCAACAAGGAAGGTAGGTCAATAGAACTACTTGATGAACGTGTAGGTGATTCTTGTTCTACACCTCAAGAAGTGGTACGATCAATCGGTGTTGGTCTATTATGTGTCCAAGAACGTCCAGATGATCGTCCGAGTATGTCTTCCGTAGTTCTAATGTTAAACAATGAAGGTACGCTGCCTCAGGCTAAACTACCAGCTTTTTACATGGAAGGAGATGCATCAGATACTGAATTACATTCTAGCCAATTTGCACATAGTACAACGGATGACACCCCGTTAGAAATTAGATGAAAAACAGAGAACACTAGTAAACTTGTTTGAAACAATTTCTTTCCAAGCTTGCAGTCTAACAAAATATAGTTAACCCTTCCTCTCAGAATATATATTTGACATTTTATCCACCCATAACATCTCTTTTTTTTTTTGAATGACATGCATTTACGCCTTTTAGCATTTCTTAACGAGTTGAAGGAGATGTTACTGGAGATCTATCAGTAGCTAGCTTTTTTGTTTTTTTGCATAGAATTTGTTTGGAGACCGAAAAATATGCTACTTTTAACATAAAGGGGACTAAGAAAAGCAATAGCAAATAAATAGGAATCCAGCAAAAAGTTAGTAACTAGAAAATTTTACCATAAAATATATAAAACATAAATTTTGACAGAATCTGCAGTTCATCCATGGTAAGACAACGTACCAAGAAGTAAAAAGAAAGCAAAAAGGCTACTTAAGAAAATAAAAAAGAAACGATAGAGGAGTTTGTTCAATGAAAAAGTGTTGTTGGTTCGTAGCATACTCAGCTCAACTGGCTCTAAATCTGATCGAAAAGGGAAAACTTCTTGAACATCACGGCATTTATTCAGTTTCACCTCGTTAAAGCTCTTATCTTGCAACTTGTAAAAGTAAACTTTATAGTAATCCTTCATCAAAGTAATGTCTGCATTATAAATCCCAGAAGGAGTTGGAAAATTTGTCACCTCCTTTATACTTTCAATGCCTACTTCCTTTTTCAACTCCCAAACATGATTCTCATTCTCGAAAACCCAAAGCCCTATCCCTCTTGGTGACAAACAGGTAAACCCAAGCTTCCCATTATACTCCACAAGTTGGTTATATCGATAATCTTCATAATCAAAAGCTTGATTTGGAGGTGAAAATCTGGGGAAAGCCTCTTCCCCATTGTAGTCTAGAGCCATTACTAGATCATCGCATAGTTTGAAATAAACCAAACCACTTGCATTAACTGCTGGAGCAAACATGTCAAAGCACAAAAATTCAGGGACTAACAAATCTTTTGCTTGCTTCCACTTCCAATGTTCTGAATCAAAAACTTCACGACGATAGTAATCCTTTCCTAATACTCTGTAATGATGATAAGAAGTCCTAGGTGATGACAACCTTATGATCTTGAAATGCAGAGGATTCGATTTCAGCACAATGAGGGCAACTTTGACAGTTTCAAATCGTACTCTAGGATTCGGTAGTTTTATCCATTGTTTAGTACTTGGCTTGCAAATATAATATCTATATCTGCTTCCAATTCTTCTAACACAACAGAGGATGCCCTGTTTTGTGGAGGCGACTACCTTCATGTCAAAATCTCTGCAAGGCATTGCTGTAATATCATTAATAGGAAGATGAAACGGGGTTTTAGTATCCCCCGAACACCCATCCATTGATACAAATTCTGTAACATGCTTGTTATTTAAGAGAGTTTGGACAAAATATCCAGAAATATTTTGGGTTCTTCGACAGAATTGTGGCATGAAATTCGATTCGAAAACTATATCATGACATTCTTTATTAACGGCCTTGCATGCATCTAGTGTTTTCAAAGATGTTCGAGTTAATATTTCAAATATTATTTCCGAAGGAAGTGGAGAAGAAGAAGAAGAAGCCATTGAATGCATGGAAATAGGAGAAAAAATAATTCTATGGTCTATTTATAGAAGCTTGAGATAAAGAGCATTCCAAAATTGAGTAGGAAAAGGAGGTGAATATTTACACAAATTCAATAAGAATTTGGAAATTAATTAATAGCTTTTCCTTTTTTAATTCCTGAAGGATTAGGAGTAGTATAAATTTAATTATTAGGGTAACAAAATCTTGTAAAGAAATAATTATAGCATTTTTTTTTGTAATTAAGTTAATTTTATGGTAATATCACAAATACATAATACTACCTCCGTCCACTTTTATTTGTCGTGTTGCGCTTTTCAAAAGTCAATTTGACTAATTTTCAAAGTTAAATTAGATTACATTAATTCAATATAGATATTCAAAAACTATACTAAAAGTATTATAAATTGCAATTTCTTGCATATCAATATGATGAAAAAATACACCGTAAAACGTTAGTCAAAGTTCTTATAGTTTGACTCTAAAAAAAACCATGAGAGGGAGTATATATTTCTCTACTCTTTGTTTTTTGGGGAAATTGTATGAAATAACAAACTATTAATTCAAATTAAATGTTATAGCTATAGTTTATTTTAATTGTAATTTGCAATAAACATCCCTTTTTTTTGCCATCTGATTCGATATACAATTAGCCATTTTATACATTTCAGTATAAAATGCATTTATGTTTGTATAAAGCGAGAGAAAATTATATATACAAATACAATACATATATTTTCGTCTTATACACTTATAATTATATAAATACAGATCTTATTATACAAATTACAATGCATAAATAAATTTATACAAAACTGAACAATTTGTATAAAATTGGATGTTTGTAGCGAATTATACAAATTAAAAGCTCCATAGCAAACATAAAATTTGCTATGGAGCGCAATTATGCAAACTATAGCTATAACATACAATTTAAGATTATGGTATTATTATTTTTCTTATAAAATATTAACATAGTTAGAATCTTATATTAATCAATTAAATCTTAGCCATTAATTTTTATCTGTCATGTGTCTCACATCCAAGCAAGAACTTGGGAAAATGGAGAGGAGCAAGATCCTTCTTGAATTTAATTATTAGGGTAACAAAATCTTGTAAAGAAATAATTATAGTATTTTTTTTTTGTAATCAAGTTAATTTTATGGTACAATGACAAATACGTAATATATATATTTCTCTACTCTTTGTTTTTTCCTCTTAGTTTTTCTCACATAAAAAATTGGATCCACAAAATTTAAGATGAAAGAATATAGTTTAATTACACTCCATAACTATAGTTTGCTAACTACGATTCTTAGCTACATGTTATAGGGAGGAGAGTGTCGAGCGAAACTGGGAGAGAGAGGAGAGAGGCGAGCGAGAGAGGGGTAAATTGTATATGTATATCGGTTAGATAATTGTATATTTACACATGTATTTGTATATTCTGGCGAGAGATTGGGAAAGGGATGAGAGAGGCGAGCAAGATTGGGAAAGAGAGGAGAGAGGCGAGCGAGATTGGGAGAGGGGGGAGAGAGGCGAGCGAGAGAGGACAATAATTTATATAATTCACATCTCGTTTGTATAATTCACGTGTTTTTGTATAATTAGGTAATATAAAGTCTGGAATTATACAAATATAATAAAACTCGAAATAACGAATTGATACAAACATAAACGTATGAACATTAAACAATTATACAAAATATATTATACAAATTACATTATATAAATTATATTATACAAAATCCAAAAACTACACGTTTATACAAACTTTAAAAAGTTATACACAAAAAGATTGAATGTATATAATGACAAAATTGAAAAATCAAAGGAAATCATCGTCATATACAAATACAAACAATCGTATACAAATACAAATACAAATCAAACAAGAATTGTTAGCTGCGAATTATACAAATGTGGTGAATTATACATATACAAACGTGGCTAATTATACAAACTCAAAGTCAGCCCACGTAATTAATGTATAATGTTAGTCGCGAGTGGTAATTATAGCAAACTATAGCTATGATGAGTAATTAAGTAGTATAAGTTTGCTTAACCGCATAATTTTTCCCATATATATCCAAAGGGAATTTTTATCTAAATAAATAAATAAATACTAATTAGACTCTGCATGCCTGCAATGGATCATAAAAAAGTCTACAAGAATTATTCAAATCAGACAACAATATCTATGTAATTTTTTTAAAGAGTTTGATGCAATATAATTGACAGAAAGTTGAGGTAAATATTGGCAAATCATGAATGTATTTTAAAAGAATCCTATTTAAAAATAATAAATAAAAAGAGAGGAGAATGCTTATACACGACAAAGTAGCAACATTAAACTTAAACGATAAAAAAAATGCCAGTTTCAATGTTTCATAGCTCGCGATTCCATTTTATATATTATTGGTTCAATTTATCAATTTTTTATTTTTAATAATTCAATTTTTAATTTAATCGATTACAAAATACTCCTTAATCATATACTATACACTATATTCATAAAATAGAAATCATAGTAAGAATAAAAGTACGAGACAAATTTTTACACATTAATCCATATCTTTTTTTGCTTCCATTTCTTTCTTTTTTACATAATTGTACCTTGCATTTTCGATGGGGATATCAATATCCACCGAGTGTTTTAATCATGACAAACTAATTGACAGTGTTCAGGGAAGCGTGAAGCGGAAAAAAGCGATAAGGCCTTCACGCTTTAAGCAATGAACGCTTTAAGCGATGAAACGCTCACATACTCATTCTAGAGGCTCGCATCGCTTCGCTTCATCACTTCGCTTTGCTGAACACTGCTAATTGAATCCTTGAAGTGAAACATATACTAAAAACATCGTATATAAGAAAGTATTAGGTAAAATATAAATATATTATATGGTAGTGCCCAATAACATCAAAATCGCAACACATTGTACATTTTAAATACAAAAATAATTTTGTTGTTCAAATTTTGCAGGTACGTAGAAAGTTAAAATTATTTTACGTTCAGTTAAAAAAAGTCATTTGCATTGGCTAATTTTGGTGTTTACTTTTCCATTTTAAATTTAGTGTTTCTCATTAGCAATTTTAATGACTTATATCGTACATACTATTTGTTGCATGCATGTGCAACACACGTCTAAAAATACTTTGAATAAAATACACTGATTAATATGAACGTCGGTGCATGGAATTGAAAACGTAGCATTTATATAGTACCAAAATGAATCATAATCTGAGAGGTCCATTTTTATTTTTATTTTTACTAAATATTGATCATTTATAAACAATGCTGATCAGATGTTACATCCCTAGTTGGGACCAGACGCTCAGTTTTGGACACATGAGTACTTGAAGTTACTATGATGAAAAAGAAAGGAATGCAGTATTATTATTATTATTATTTGAATAGACAACGACCTTTTGACTAGTCTTTTCTTTCTGAATGGAGATGGTATAAAATCCAAATGCAGAGTCTAAAAAATTCTGAGAACTAACCCAAATAGCCGTACCACTAGATTAAATTAAAAATAGTTACATTGAGATAAAACGCTTTCTAACAAAGGTGACTTCATAAGACTGAAACCCAAGACTTTTAATTAAGAATGAAGGAGTCATATCACCACAACTGTGTCAGTGATTTGATGTTGTTGTTGTAAGCAAATAAGATAGAGCATGGCCCCAACATCCATGTGTGGCTGTAATTAAATTCAACTATTCATTATAAACAAATAATCTCAAAACCAAAGAATACGATGAGTATTAATCAAACCAGCCAAGCTAAGGTGTGTTCAAATAGGACTCAGGTCATGTGTCATCAATATGCTGCATGAACTGGTCATAAGAGTCGGAAGGCAGACTTGCTAAGCACTTCGACATAGAGGAAAGACAACACAACGTCTATTGGATCGCGAAGCATGAAGGAATTGCTAAGGGAGAGTTTTCACTTATTCTTGCTCATGTATTTGTATTTTGTTCAACGCAGCATTAGCGCTACAGATACCATAAGTACAACCCACTTTCTGAAAGATGGTGATGCCAATATTACTTCACCTGATGGAACCTTTGAAATGGGGTTTTTCAGTTCAGGTAGTTCCAAAAATCGCTACGTGGGTATGTGGTACAAAAGCTTATCTGTTAGGACAGTGGTGTGGGTTGCCAACAGAGAAGCTCCCTTGACCAGTGGATCAGGTATCCTTAAGGTTATTGAGCCAGGACGTCTCGTCCTTCTCAATGACACTAACAATGTTGTATGGTCAACTAATACCTCTACATCTGTGCAGAATCCCATTGCACAGTTGCTGGATTCTGGGAACCTTGTTGTGAAACAAGCTGGTGATGATAATTTCCTTTGGCAGAGTTTTGATCACCCAACTGATACACTATTACCAGGCATGATGCTTGGTTGGAACTTTTTAACTCACAGAGAGGTGTACTTGTCATCGTGGAAGACCCAAGAGGATCCAGCTCCAGGTGATTATACATATCACTGTGATCCTTCTGGATATCCACAGAACATCCTGAAGAAGGGGTCAAATGTTGTCTATCGATCAGGACCGTGGAATGGTCTTCATTTTAGTGGAACAAGAAACCCAAGAGGCAGTCATTTATACAAATACGAGATATTCTCAAGTAAGACACAGGTTTATTTTGGATATAAGCTCATATCTTCGGTTATCACAAGGTTGATACTAAATCAGAATGGTGCCCTAAAACTTTGGACTTGGGGTGATCATGTATCTGATTGGATCCCTCAACTCTCAATACCCGCAGATAACTGTGATGCTTACAAACTATGTGGCGCATACGGGACTTGCAACAGTCAAGATTTTACTGTATGTAGATGCTTAGACAGATTTGTGCCCAACAATAGTGAAGCTTGGAAGAAGACAAACTGGTCAGGTGGCTGTGTTCGGAAAACAGAACTAAATTGCCTTCAAGGACATAGATTTTTGAAGTATTCGCATATCAAATTGCCAGACACACGGAATTCCTGGTCCGATGTGACTATGACACTTGAAGAATGCAAGAATACCTGCTCTAAAAATTGCTCTTGTATGGCTTATGCAAATCCTGACATACGCAATGGAGGAAGCGGATGCTTGTTGTGGTTCGAGGATCTGCTTGACATTAAGGTGGTTTCCGATGAAGGTCAAGATATCTACATAAGAATGGCTGCTTCTGAACCAGGTAGGTTTTGTTGTCACTTAAAGATTTTTGATGGATTACCTGAAAATAGTAAAAGAATGTATGGTTGCAGTCACTTCTTTGGAAACAATTGATAGGTATTTAGTTTTCTGTAGAACAAGAAGTTGAGATGCATGTGGCTTGAATCAAAGAAAAAATCTTCTCAAAATTAAAGAGATTTATAGTAACATTCAAAAATTAAAAATGACTTGCATTATATTGAATTCTAGAACCCTTACAACTCAATATCAACAAATTCAAAATGATGTGCAGTACTCCAAAGGTATACAGAATCTTTTTTAATTCAATATAAAAATTATCTCCCCCGTGGATTGGACAGAAAGTGAAATTGATTATTTTTGCGGAATGGATACTTGCAGATAGTCTGGAGAAATCAGATGGAAAGAAAAGAAAAGTACTTTTCTGGATTCTACCATTATCAGTTGGTCTGATTCTGGTAATTCTTAGCATGTTGATCTTCCATAGAAGAAGGAAGAAGGCTTTACAGCTCAAAAGGAAAGGTAAAATAGGATAAATCTCATTTGTCTTGACATCTTAGCAAAATCAAGGAACATAATTCAAAGAAAAGTGAAGAACTTTAATATTTGGTCTGGATCACAGCTTAAACAAAATTCACTTCGTTTGCGGGCAGGTAGGTCGGGACGCAATGGCAACTACAAGATGGATCATAGTGGTAATTGTGAGGAAGAATTTGAGATACCAATGTTTGACTTATCTACCATAATGAAGGCTACCAATAACTTTTCAATAGACAGAAAGATTGGAGAGGGGGGCTTTGGACCGGTTTACAAGGTATAACTGGTGCACAGGCAAAAACTTCTTGATCCTATAGAGTAAAGTTTCATCTTTAGATTCAGTATAGAAGTTGCATGATGAAATGCATAATGAAATAAAGCTTTGGTTTGTGAAACCGAAGGAGACATATACAATAGCTAAGGAAGAACAAGGATATGGTGGAACACAACTGATTGTCTCTTTCTAATTGGAACACAATTGACTCTGTGTACTTCCTACATCAAGTAAGGTAATGAAAATATTAACATGCAGAAATTGTGATGTTTAGGGCATACTTGAAGGACGGGAAATAGCTGTCAAACGGTTGTCCAGAACTTCTAAACAAGGAGAAGGTGAGTTCAAGAATGAAGTTTTATATGTTGCAAGACTTCAGCACAGGAATCTGGTGAAGATTCTTGGTTGCTGCAGTGACGGGGAAGAAAAGATGTTGATCTATGAGTACTTGCCGAACGGGAGTCTTGATTCATTTATATTTGGTACTATTCTCCATCCAATATTGTGCAAATTAAATAAATAATTGTGTTTCAGTGATGATGCCTATAGTAATACTTCATTAATTTTTTTTATTTTGAAGTAAAAGTAACTAGTAGTACTTTGGTAGTTTTGTTCCAATTATGAAAGCCCCATAAAGCAGGAAAAATATTGATAGACCAAACCTGTTGTGGGAGTATTTAATACTACTTTCTCCTATAACCAATTAGTCAGTTAATGACCCAAAAAAAAATAATTTGGCAGATGACACACAAAGCAAGGCATTAGACTGGCCTAAGCGATTTCACATTATCAATGGTATAGCTCGGGGACTTATGTATCTGCATCAAGATTCTCAATTGAGAATAATTCACAGAGACCTGAAAGCTAACAACATTCTGCTAGACAAGGACATGAATCCAAAGATATCAGACTTCGGCTTGGCAAAAATATGTGAAGAGGATGACATTGGAGCCATGACAAACCGAGTAGTTGGAACATAGTAAGAACCTTCCACTGGATAGTATTATTTTGATAAGATTTACTGGATAATAATTTGAACCTAAGAAGAATCTTCAGTTAGTTAAGGCATGTTTTCCAGCATTACTAATTATAATGTTGCGCACATTTTAATGCAGTGGGTACCTCTCACCGGAATATGCATTGCATGGAAAATACTCAGTAAAATCAGATGTATTTAGCTTTGGTATTTTAGTATTGGAAATTGTCAGTGGGAAAAGCAACAGAAAATTCTCTCATCCAGATCATAACCTTAATCTACTCGGGCATGTAAGATTTTACTTGTTTTATTTCTTATTTTTTTGATAACCGAGGTGTTAGAGCCAACATACTTGAGCCGAGGGTCTATCAAAAATAGTCTCTCTACCAACGAGGTAGTGGTAAGGCCTACATACACACTACCCTCCCCAAACTCCACTAGTGGGACTATACTAGGTATGTTGTTGTTGTCGTGGTGCTGAGGCCAGCTTGCGCACACCTCAACTTATTCCACGGGATACCTGCAAACTCCCACCACCAATAGGTACCGGGTAACTCTGTCTAACAAGGTTAGGACTGATGGGAAGAAATTGCCTAGTGTTTTTTGTCTCTGCTGGAATTTGAAACTGATCATCGACCACTAGGTCACACCCTTGGGTGCAGTTGTTTAGTTTTATTTATTCCTTGGTGTATGTTATATACTAGTAACAAATATCTTGTAAAACGACCCCTGCTAATAAGCTTGCAATATCTACAGGCATGGAAACTTTATAAACAAGGTAGGTCAATAGAACTACTTGACGAACGCCTAGGTGATTCTTGTTCAACATCTGAAGTGGTACGATCAATTAGTGTTGGTTTATTATGTGTCCAACAATGTCCTGAAGATCGTCTAAGTATGTCTTCTGCAGTTCTGATGTTAAACAATGAAGGTGTGTTGCCGTTGGCTAAACAACCAGGTTTTTACATAGAAGGAAATGCACCGGGTGGTGATTTCACTCCTAGCCAATCTGCACAGATTACAGTGAGTGACACCCCCATCACAATACTAGCTGCTCGATAGAAGATATTGGTTCACTTGTTTGCAACAAGCTTGCAGTTGCAATGATCTTTTCTTAATTCTCTATAGTAATGTGGTGAAAAAAATTTGTGCATGATTGTGCATTTTTAGGTGTATCAACTATGTCAAACATATGTAGGAAGCTTGCTGACTGGCTGTTACTTTGATTTGTGCAGTATATCTGACACTACGTCTCACTTTGTTTGATTGAGTATTTTTTTTGGTTAACTTTCTATATAAGTCGAGTGAAATATTTCCATTAAGCAAAATTTGATGGCTGCAACTAATTTATTAGAAAATGTTGTGGGATTAATAAGGAAAAGGTCACATTAATAAAGTTCAAATCATTAGTCTCAAACCTGAACACAAGATTTAATTAGAATATGATGACGTTACACCAGTCCCTAAAACTGTTTTGTTATGTCATATGTGTGTGCTTATTGGATAAATTTTAGATATTATGTTTCTTCCATAAAGAATTGACCTCAGAGTTCTCAACCACTTCATTGACCACTAGGTCTCACCTTTGGGTGCAGAAGGTTGCATTATTTTCGCAGTATATGACCATCTATCCCGAGGCAAAGATGTCTCATCGTTTTTTGCAGTTTAGTTGTTACTTTAACTGCAGTATTTTGTTCATTTTCTATTGTAATTCAAACTTGACATCCAAATTGCTCAAAGGGCAAAGAGTTAAATTTGCTCAACCATATGAAATGGTCTATATATACTCTTCATTAATTATTGGCGTCAATGGTGTCTTAAAATTGGGTTATATTTGCCCTAATTGACCAACAAAACTGATTAGCACAGCTTACTACAACTTTTCCATTATATAATGACGGAAAAGCATCACTAAACTACGGAAAACGTCTAGCCTCGTAATTAATTTGGGTGAATCACAATTAATCAAGCTTTGATGCACCAAGCCCAACCAATTAACAAAAATTGAATAGCTAATGCATGTCAAAACTCAAATGACAACAATGTAGATGATATTTTCCATTTCACAAGTATAGCTCTAGCATAATACTAAAACAATTAGAATAAGCAGGAACTAAAATCATCATAAGCAAGGAGAAGAGTACCGTAACCATAAACTCGCCATATTTAGCCTCTGTCGTCATGTATATATTCACAGTCCAGAATTCAATTCAGAGCTTCACCAAACTCAACGTTGCATTAATCTAGCCATAGATCTCAGAGAGTGAAATCGGAGCGGGAGGGAACGCAGAGAGGAATTTAGAAACAAAGAGGAGAAGCAGACATTGAACGTAGAGAGAGTAGAGAAAGGGAAAGCCGAAGCACAGAGAGAGGACACTTTTCCCACAATAATAATAATAATAGCATTTTGGTCCCTAATTATTGGTGAATTCTGTTTTTGGTCCTCCTAATAGGTGATTTAATACAACGGAAAAGGGTCAAATATACTATGTAGGCATGTAGTATAGAAAATAGTTCAAATATACCCTTTTTTATACTTTCGATTCAAATATATTTCTACCGTTATACTTTGGTACACATAATTCCCTAATTTTAATGGAGGAACGCATGTCAGCTTAAAAATCAAATAACTTACTTTCCATTTTACTTATCACTATGTTTAAAAATAAATTTTCATTTTTACTTATTAACATATCAATTAAAGATAATAGTATTTTTTTTCTATTTTTTACCCTCAAGATTAGTTACTTATTCCCAAATTATTTCTCAAGACCTAAAGACCTTCAATTAATATGGATATTGTAATAAATACTCACATTAGTCATTATTTTTTTAAGGCGTGCAAAGTCTAAAATGGATTAATAAAAGTGAACGAAAAGCCTATTTAACCTTTGATTAATTAAAATAATGTGTTTTTGGTTCCTTTAGGTAGAAGAGGTGTTATATTAGCCTTAGAGATGAAATAAATTAATCTTATATTTTATTTGAAATTATGATCCCTTATCAATAACACACCAAATGGTTTAAACATTGTGGTCATGTTAACATATTGGAAATTGACAAATGGGGAACTTGCTAGATTTTTTTGCCTAGCTAGTGTGAGCAAACTCAAATTATATAGATACATATTAAAATGTTCATTGAATATTTATAAATATCTAAAAATAAACCTTTATCAACTCAAGATTGCTTTAGGAATCCACCAACTTTAAAACTTGAATTTGCCACCGCAAACTAGCTAGTACGTATTTCCGAGTGCAATAACATACTATTTTGTAATAATGCATAATAACTACTCCTAAAATAATAGTATTAAGATGCTTAAATAGAAACAGACAATGGTAAAACGTAAAAACCTGATGCATGCATGCATGTGGCAACTTTTCAAAAGTGGCGGGAATGAAAATGAATTTGAAACACTCAGAAATTCATTTTTTTTTAAAAGATATCAAACGTGCGTGAATAAAGAAATGGAGACTCACAAGTGGGGGGGAAAAGATAAATTGTTAAACGGTACAAATATTATCGAGCAAATTATAATAAAATCACTCTTTTGTTTCAGCCAATAAAATTGATCCATTGTGATTAACTGACAAAGACAATATCCAATAGAAAATTACAAAGTATAGATCATGCTTAGCTTTTAAGAAAAATATTTAGTTTTTTCAATATTATTGTCCCACTAGCCATAATTAACCAAACTACTTCTCAATTAAGCAAATAACGCACACAAACATTAGTGGAAATGACAATCATTTTGATGTAGAGTTAGATTTGCTATTTTCCTTAGTAATGATATATAATAGGACTCTGATTGTGATTTGATTGGAAGTCGAAGCATGAATGTGCCAGAAGGTGTTTATGGCACATTCATGCTCGTATTATTTTCTTCCATCTACCTATGTTTTTGCGCTACAGATACAATAACTATGAAAGATTTTCTCAAAGATGACGAGGACAATTTTATTGTTTCACGTGGTGGAGCCTTCGAAATGGGATTCTTCAGTCCAGGTAAATCTAATAATCGCTACGTAGGTATGTGGTACAGGAACATATCTGTTAGGACCGTGGTGTGGGTCGCGAATAGAGAAGCTCCTCTGACAAGTAGAACTGGTATGTTGAAGGTCATTGAGCCAGGAATTCTTGTCCTTCTCAATGACAGTAGCAATGTTGTATGGTCAACTAATACATCGAGATCTGTGCAGAATCCGGTTGCAGAGTAGTTGGATTCCGGGAATCTTGTTGTGAAACAATCTGGTCATGGTGTTAGTGATGGAAATTTGCTTTGGCAGAGTTTTGATCACCCAACTAATACACTATTACCAGGTATGAAGCTCGGTTGGAACTTTGTAACAGGACAAGAGGTGTACTTGTCGTCATGGAAGAATGAGGAGGATCCAGCTCCTGGTGATTATACATATCATTGTGATCCTTCTGGTTATCCACAGAACATCATGAAGAAGGGTTCAGATGCTGTATATCTCTCTGGACCGTGGAATGGTCGTTCTTTCAGTGGATCACAAAACTCAAGAGAATGCCCTTACTATACAATTGGAGTATTTACAAGACAGAGTTGTACTTTGGATATAAGCTCACGTCTTCAGTTATCGTGAGGTTGATATTGAGTCAGAATGGTGTGTTACAACTTTGGACTTGGGGTGACGGAAAACAAGGTTGGGTCCCTTTCCTCTTAATACCCGCAGATAACTGTGATACGTATAAGTTGTGTGGTGCATATGGTAGCTGCAACAGTCAAGATTTTCCGGTATGTGGATGCTTAGACAAATTTGTGCCCAACAATACTGAAGCTTGGAAGAAGACAGATTGGTCAGGTGGCTGTGTTCGGAGAACTGAACTAAATTGCCTTAAAGGAGACGTATTTTTGAAGTATTCACATATCAAATTGCCAGACACACGGAATTCCTGGTCCAATGTGACTATGACACTAGAAGAATGCAAGGATTTATGCTCGAAAAATTGCTCTTGTATGGCTTACTCAAATGCTGATATACGCAATGGTGAAAGTGGATGCATATTGTGGTTAGAGGATCTGCTTGACATTCAGCAGGAATCCAACGGAGGGCAAGATATCTACATTAGAATGGCTGCTTCTGAAGCAGGTATGTCTTTTTGCTATCTAACATGCTTTAATAGAAACACAAGCAGCTATTACAGAGAAAGGGATACTTGCAGATAGTCTGGAGAAATCGAATGGAAAGAAGCGAAAAGTACTTCACTGGATTCTGCCATTTGCAGTTGGTGCGGTTCTGGTAATTCTTAGCATGCTAATCTATCATAGAAGAAAGAAGAGGACTTTAGTACTCAAATAGAAAGGCCAGCTTGATAAATCCCTTTTTGTCCCGACATCTTAACAAAATAGAGGAATACAAATTCAAATAAGAGGCCTAATACTTAAACGTGTCCTTTTTACTTGGCTTCATCTATGCCCTCCAACTTTGGGCGTACATACATAGATGCTTAAACTTATATATAGTTGAACTAGTAGCTAGATACACACATCCTACTTGGCAGCCTACGGGTATTATGCCACGTAGGACGAGTGTGTTTGCTTGTTCAACTTTATACACGTTTAAGTGTCTACTTGTGCACACCCAAAGTTGAAGACGTTAGCATGATAGACAACTAAATGATTGTATATATTAATGTAATTATATAGTGATATAAATTAGCATGATCATATACATTTGTTGTAGAATCATATGAATAAATATTGTGATAGCATAGCTGATTTGGAGGGATAGCAAGGCAGATTTAGAGGGATTCAATGGCAAATTTGTATAGATAGAATAGCTGATCTTTAGGGATAGGAATGGTGAATCTTTAGGGATGTGTAATCTTTATTTTCTCTATATAATGGAAAGACTCTCTCACTTTGAGAGGCATTTAGCTGAAAATTGACATGGTATTAGAGCCTTCTCTTGGTTGTCTTGTTTCATAGAGTCATCTGTGGTTCCTTTTAATTTTTTTTTGAAAATCTTGGTTTTTGGCTACCTCCTGGGAATTTTGTTCTTGGACATTCTAGTTGCTTTCTTGAGTCTTTGTAGTTTTATAGCTATTCAAAAGCATGAATTCACATCACTTTGAATCCTTCAGTGTTCGTTTCACTAGAAAAAATTATTGTTCTTAGGAGTTTCAATTTCAGTTGTTTGTCACCGGCAAAGAACTATGGGGCCATATAGATGGAAGCGATCCTGTTCCTACTGATTCAACAAAGCTAGGTGAATGGAAGATTAAAGATGCTCGGGTGATGACATGGATTCTAGGGTCAATTGACCCTCTTATTGTTCTTAATCTCAGGCCGTACAAGACAGCTAAGGCCATGTGGGATTACTTACAAAAGGTTTACAACCAAGATAATAGCGCAAGACGCTTTCAGTTGGAGTATGAAATTGCTAATTACTCTCAAGGAGGTTTTTCTGTTCAGGATTATTTTTCTGGATTTCAAAACTTATAGGCTGAATTTATAGATATTGTCTATGCCAAAATACCTACTGAATCCCTATTAGTGATACAGGCAGTTCATGAGCAAAGCAAGCGAGACCAATTTTTGATGAAATTACGCTCCGACTTTGAGAGTGTTCGCTCTAACTTGATGAATCGTGACCCGTCTCCCTCTTTGGATGTTTGCTTTAGGGAATTACTTCGTGAAGAGCAACGTCTTGTCACACAAAATGCTTTTAAGAAAGAAAATGATGTCACTGTTGCATTTGCTGCTCAAGGTAAAGGAAAGGGAAGGGATATGAGTAGAACTCAATGCTACAGTTGCAAGGAATATGATCATATTGCTAGCAATTGTAGCAAGAAGTTTTGTAATTATTGTAAACAACAAGGACACATTATCAAAGAGTGTCCCACGCGCCCTCAAAATCGTAGGATCAATGCTTTTTAAGCTAGGATAAATGGTTCCACTGATAATAACTCATCTTCAGGACAAGTTCTTACTCTTGAAATGGTACAACAAATGATCGTGTTAGCCTTTTCAACATTGGGATTACAAGGTAATGATGTTACATCTAATTTTTGGATTGTTGATTCAGGCGCTTCCAATCATATGACCAACTCAACGAGCATCCTAAAAAATGTTCGTAAGTATCAAGGTCCATCACAAATACAGATTGCCAATGGTAGTAATTTACCCATTACCAAGGTTGGGGACATTACTCCAACTTTCAAGAATGTTTTTGTTTCACCAAAGCTCTCAACTAGTCTTATTTCAGTTGGACAATTGGTAGATAACAATTGTAATATGAATTTTTCTCGTAATGGTTGTCTTGTGCAGGATCAGGTGTCGGGGACGATAATCGCGAAGGGGCCTAAAGTTGGACGATTGTTTCCTATACACTTTTCCATTCCTCCTGTTCTATCTTTTGCTTGTACTTCTACTGCTAGTAAACCGAGGTTTGGCATAGCGTCTAGGACATCCAAATTACATTTGTGTTGTCTCATTTATCAAATTCTGGTTTATTGGGAAATAAAAATAAATTTTCAGTTGCTTCCATTGATTGTTCTACTTGTAAATTACGCAAAAGTAAAACTCTTCCTTTTCCTAATTTTGGTAGTCGTGCTACAAAGTGTTTTGATGTCATTCATAGTGATGTTTGGGGCATTTCACCAATTATTTCTCATGCTCATTTCAAATACTTTGTGACATTCATAGATGATTATAGTCGGTTTACATGGATGTATTTTCTTCGATCCAAATCTGAGGTATTTTCCATGTTCAAGACATTTTTGGCTTACATTGAGACTTAATTTTCTACATGCATCAAATTATTAAGATCTAATTCTGGTGGAGAATATATGTCTTATGAATTCAAAAAATTCTTGCTTGACAAAGGGATTGTCTCACAACACTCTTGCCCATATATACCACAACAAAATGGAGTTGCTGAACGAAAAAATCGGCATCTTTTAGATATCACCCGTACTTTATTGATTGAGTCATCTGTACCATCTAAATATTGGGTGGAAGCTTTGTCTACTGCTGTCTATTTAATTAATAGATTGCCATCTAAAGTGCTACATCTTGAGTCTCCATATTTTCATCTTTATCACCAAAATCCTAACTATAGTGATTTTCATACATTTGGTTGTGTTTGTTTTGTGCATTTGCCTCCTTCGCAACGCAATAAACTTTCTGTACAATCTACTAAATATGCTTTTATGGGTTATAGTACTTCACAAAAAGGTTTTATTTGTTATGATCCATGTTCTCACAAATTTCGTATTTTTAGAAATGTTGTTTTCTTTGAAAATCAGTATTTCTTTCCTACGATTGTAGATTCATCTTCTGTTTCTCCTTATCTTCCTACTTTTGAGGATTTATCATCTTCTTTTAAGAGGTTCAAACCTGGATTTGTGTATGAACGACATCGGCCAACTTTTCCTTATCTCGACACTGATCCGCCGCCTGAAACTGCACCACAACTAAAATCTGAAAATTCTTCAAGATCTGGTCCTCTTGAGCCTACTCGGCGATCTACAAGAGTATCTCGTACTCCCAATTGATATGGCTTTTCCTCTACTTTATCCAACATATCTGTTCCATCTTGTTACTCACAAGCTTCCAAGCATGAATGTTGGCAGAAAGCAATGGAGGAAGAACTTTTGGCTCTTAAAGAAAATGACACATGGGACATTGTTTCATGTCCTTCAAATGTCCGCCCTATTGGATGTAAGTGGGTTTATTCAATCAAACTTCATTCTGATGGAACTCTTGATCGGTACAAAGCTCGATTGGTTGTTCTTGGTAACAGACAAGAGTATGAGGTGGACTATGAGGAGACTTTTGCACCGTAGCCAAAATGACTACGGTACGAACTATTATTGCCATTGCTGCTTTACAAAACTGGTATCTTTATCAAATGGATGCTAAGAATGCTTTTCTCCATAGTGATCTTAAAGAAGATATTTATATGAAACCTCCACCTGGTTTATTCTCATCGCCTACATCAGATGTATGCAAGTTGAAGCGGTCTTTGTATGGATTAAAACAAGCTCCAAGAGCTTGGTTTGATAAGTTCTAGTCTACTTTGCTACAATTTTCTTTTGAGCAGAGAAAATATGACTTATCTTTGTTTCTTCGAAAAACATCTACAGGTTGTGTTCTTCTTTTGGTGTATGTAGATGACATTGTTATCACAGGAACTGATTCTTCACTAATCACTTGCCTCCAACATCAACTTAAAGATTCTTTTCATATGAAAGATCTTGGTGCACTTACTTATTTTTTGGGTTTGGAAGTTCATAATGTTGCTTCAGGTGTATTTCTAAACCAACACAAATATACTCAGGATCTAATTTCTTTGGTTGGTCTTCAAGTTTCCTCCTCCGTAGATGCTCCACTGGAAATGAATGCCAAGTATCGTCGTGAGGAAGGCGATCTTCTTCCTGATCCAACTATATTTCGACAATTAGTTGGGAGTCTAAATTACCTTACTATTACTCGGCATGTTATCTCTTTTGCAGTTCAACAAGTTAGTCAATTTATGCAAGCTCCTCGTCATCTCCACTTGGTGGCTGTTTGTCGCATCATTCGGTACCTTCTAGGAACATCTACTCGTGGATTGTTCTTTCCAAGTGGTTCTCCTATTCGTCTTAATGCTTTTAGTGATTCTGATTGGGCGGGATGTCCTGATACTCATCGTTCAGTCTCTGATTGGTGCATGTTTCTTGGAGAGTCATTGATATCTTGGAAAAGTAAAAAGCAAGATCGTGTGTCAAAATCTTCAACAGAGGCTGCATATCGATCCATGTCTACTGTTTGCTTCGAGGTTTGTATGGCTTCGTGGATTACTTGCTGAGATTGGATTTCCCCAATCTCATCCTACTCCTCTCCACGCTTACAATACAAGTGCTATTTAGATTGCTACTAATCCAGTTTTTCATGAGAGGACCAAACACATCGAAGTGGATTGTTATTATATACGAGAAGTTGTAGATAAAGGAGTCATTACTCTTCCACATGTGTCCAGTGATCTTCAAATAGCTGATGCGTTTACAAAATCCATGGCACGGCAACGCCATCAGTTTCTAGTAGGCAAATTGATGCTTCTTGATCCACCGGCATCAATTTGAGGGGGGATGTTAGCATGATAGACAACTAAATGATTGTATATATTAATGTAATTATATAGTGATATAAATTAGCATGATCATAAACATTTATTGTAGAATCATATGAATAAATATTGTGATAGAATAGCTGATTTGGAGGGATGGCAAGACAGATTTAGAGGGATTCAATGGCAGATTTGTATAGATAGAATAGCTGATCTTTAGGGATAGGAATAGCGGATCTTTAGGGATGTGTAATCTTTATTTTCTCTATATAATGGAAAGACTCTCTCACTTTGAGAGGCATTCAGCTGAAAATTGACAGAAGAGCATAGATGCGAGCCCAAGTTGAAGGGGATAATTACGTATTATGCGTAAATAAAAGTTAGAAGAACTATATATCATATTTTTCTGGTATTCACACCTTAACAAAATTCACTTCATTTGCTTTTGGCAGGTAGTTCGGGATTAAATGGCAGCTCCAAGATGGATTACAGTGGTAGTTGTGCTGAAAAATTGGAGATACCACTGTTTGACTTATCTACCATAATGAAGGCTACTAATAACTTTTCAATCGACAGAAAGATTGGAGAGTGGGGCTTTGGACCTGTTTACAAGGTATATATATCTGGCATAACTTATTCTTTCTTACATCAATTTAGTTAGTGAAACTATTAACATGTGGAGATTGTGATATTTAGGGCATACTTGAAGGACAAGAAATAGCTGTCAAGCGTCTGTCGAGAATTTCCACACAAGGAGAAAATGAGTTTATGAATGAAGTTGTATATATTGCCAAACTTCAGCACAGAAATCTGGTGAAGATTCTTGGCTGTTGTATTGAAGGGGAAGAAAAAATGTTGATCTATGAGTACTTGTCAAATGGGAGTCTCGATTCATTGATATTTGGTATTACTCTCCAGCCTACTAAGTGCATTTTATATAATAACTTTATTTCAGTGAACTGATGCCTATAGTAGCACATCTAATTAGGATGTTGATGACCAAAAACATTTGGCAGATGAGACACAAACGAAGGTACTAGACTGGCCTAAACGATTTCACATTATCAATGGTATAGCTCGGGGACTTATGTATCTGCATCAAGATTCACAATAGAGAATAATTCTCCGGGACCTGAAAGCTAATAACATTCTGCTAGACAAGGACATGAATCCAAAGATATCAGACTTCGGCTTGGCAAAAATATGTGAAGAGGATGACGTTGGAGCCATGACAAACCGAGTTGTTGGGACACAGTAAGTACCTTCTGTTGGATAGTAATTGTTTGGTGGATATGTTTTCCAGCATTAGTAATTCTATTGTTTGCACTACATTTTTATGCAGTGGGTACCTCTCACCGGAATATGCATTGTACGGGAAATACTCAGTAAAATCAGATGTATTTAGCTTTGGTATTTTAGTGTTGGAAATTGTAAGTGGAAAAAGCAACAGAAAATCCTGTCATCCAGACTATAACCTTAATCTACTTGGCCATGCAAGATTTTATTTTATTTATCCTTCGTTTTATCAATTAGTAACAGATATCTATATATAAGCTTGTAAATTCTACAGGCATGGAATCTCTATAAAGAAGGCAGGTCAACAGAACTACTTGATGAATGTCTAGGTGATTCTTATTCAACATATGAAGTGGTACGATCAATCGGTGTTGGTCTATTATGTGTCCAGCAATGTCCTGAAGATCGTCCAAATATGTCTTCTGTGGTTCTGATGTTAAACAATAAAGGTGTGTTGCCGTTGGCTAAACAGCCAGGTTTTTACATAGAAGGAAATGCACCTAGTAGTGGTGCATTTTCTTCTAGCCAATATGCAGAGAGTACAGTGACTGAGACCCCTATCACAATACTAACGGCCCGATAGAAGCTATTGTTTTACTGTTCGTTACAAGCTTGCATTTGTAATAATCTTTTCTTCAAGTCTTTGAAGCAATGTGCTGAAAAAATTTGTTCATGATTCTGCTTTTTTGGTGTATCAACTATGGAAGATCTTCTTCATGAAGAAGAGATAGTCCAAAGCACACATGTGTTGGTGGAAGATAACAACAGTGCACGTAGGGTGGATAAATTAATATTTCTTATCAAGTTACAAATTTCATTAGTAATTTCTACTCATATATGCATGATTTAGAGAACTTGAGAGAGATTTATATAATGAATGTAAAGAGAAAGCTGTTGCTATATGCTAGCTGAATCTATTCTGAAATTGAATTCAAGGCCTTACAATTTAGACATACTGCAATACAATTCCTGCAGATTTTGCTTTCTAATTTCTTAGAGAAAAATGGGGAGGATTTTAATACAATTCTGAGAAATGAATGACACTCACAAGTCACAATCGACAAGGATGGAGCCAAGTTGATGCAAGGGGTTCATCCGAACCCTTTCGCCAAAAATTTACACCGTATATATAAAGGTCTACAATTAATTGTTTATGTATATATAATAGTTGTTGAATCGTCTTGACGTTTTGTGTTTACTTCTTTCATATTTTGAAACCCTTAGTGAAAATCCTGGCTTTACCACTGACTATGGATATGGACATGCTTCTATCGAGCATTCAACTGCGTGATGGTAACTTCGTTTATGGAACTTGGTGTTTGTGTACTCCAAGATAATTGATCATGATCTTCAACTTTCCTTTCAGTGAAGAAACCGGGATGTTTAGGCAGTGGCAAAATGACTTCATTGCTCAGCATCATAATCACAGTTGATATGCTTGGCCTGTCCTCTGGATTCTGTTGAACACATAACAATCCCACATGGACTGATCTTAGTACTTCTGATATATAGTATGAGTATACGAGATATGGATCTACTAGTTCCAACATCCGTCCTTCATTATGAAGCATCCATGCCTGCATAAAACGATCCCTCCATTAACAAAGGATTTAACTTATATACACACTAACAGTACAAAGACTTTTTACTCTAGCATTGTAGTTTAACTTGTGATAGTAAGTTAGTTAACAAGTGCTTATAATAGAGATTTACATGTAATTTACTGTCAGCACATAAAATTTAAATGCATTACAAATACTTTTTCTGAGCCTTTTTACCGTTAGGAGTTACTGTACTTACATGTCCAAGAAGGTTGAGGTGGTAGTCTGGATGAACAAATCGTCGATTCTTCTTTCCACTCACAATCTCTAGTACTAATACCCCAAAGCTAAAGACATCTGATTTCACTGAGACTATCCCCTCGACTGCATATTCCAGGGACATGTAACCACTGCAATAAAGAAACTATAGGATTATATAATGCAGCATGTGTTCATGACTACAAATATAATCAAATATTAAATCTTACTATGTTCCAACAACACGGCGTGTATTGGCTCCTGTCTCATCTCCTCGGAAACTTCTAGCCATCCCAAAATCTGATATTTTTGGATTCATTTCAATATCAAGTAAGACATTGCTAGCTTTCAAGTCTCTGTGGATGATTCTGAACCTAGAATCTTGATGAAGATACATCAGTCCTCGAGCAATTCCATTGATAATATTGAAGCGTTTAGGCCAATCAAGTAATGCACTCCTTTCTTCATCTATCAATTGTTTTCAACTTATTACTAAAGGTTTCTATAACAACGAAACCAACCTTTGTGAAATCACAATTGATTGCATTGAAAGAAATGGCCGCTCAGTAGATGTGAAAGACTAACCAAATATATATAATTCCAGGCTTTTGTTTGGTAAGTACTCATACACCAACATCTTCTCTTCTCCTTGAATGCAGCATCCTAGAAGCTTAACAAGATTCCGATGCTGAAGTTTTGCGATGCACTTAACTTCATTCTTGAACTCGTGAAGTCCTTGCTCTGATGTTTCTGAAAGCCGCTTCACTGCTACTTCTTGTCCACCTTCTAATACACCCTGTAAAAGTAGCAGTCCTGTTAGAAATTCGATGGAGTGAATCATCATTTTTTCCTTACTATTGCAATCAAGTTCCTGTTCAGGCAACATCTACTTGCACATTTTGTTCTTATTCCATGGTTGGTAATCTTTTCCAGCTGATATTCCTCTTCTTTGAATTTGAAACCTTTATTTTATAAAACATTATTGGTCTTGAAACAAGGCTCTCAACCTAACACTCATTCCGCTCATCATACTAGCAAAAGCTGCTGTATGTACGGACTCCAAGAGTTAATATTCCTTTCAAGAAAAGCAAAGAAATTAAGTCTCGAGTATCATTACTTGGGGTCTGAGGAATGTTTGTACCTTGTAAACTTGTCCAAAGCCACCCTCTCCAATCTTGTTTGCAAATGAAAAGTTGTTGGTAGCATTGGTTAACGTTAATAAGTCAAAAAGTGGAAGCTCAAAATTTTCCTGGTGAATTTGATTACTGTTATCATTCTTGTTGCTGTGACCACCTAATCTCCCTGCAATTTGAACATACAAGTAGACCTTGCTCAAATAAGGAGCTCGAAAAGAAATACTAGTGGTATACAGAACTAATGGCCACTAGGTGCTTCCAGTTTTACAATAGATAGAATTGGTACTTTCACTTACCTGTTGTTGTAAGCACTGGATCCTCTCTCCTTTTTCGTTTACAAAGAATCAGGCCTACCCCTAAACTGAGCAGAATCAATGCAATCAATAGTGGCAAAGCTATTGCAAGTATGACAGTTATCTTTCCTTTTGATCCGGCAGCTCCTGCAACATTTCCCATCGAAATATTATCAATAGTTGTTTCTAGGAATGCTAGAAGTTTTTGTTTTCTTTTTATATTTGTTGTATTTATGTCGAGGAAAACAGGACGGTCCTTGAAGTCTTATTCCCACAATGTGGACTTGGATTACCTTTGTCCCTCGTATGAGTTGACTTTCTGGCATTGAAGTATAATTGACATGGTTATGAAATTGCATATTAATTATTACCTATATCTGAAGCAGACACCCTAATGTAGATATCCTGTCCTGATTGAGATAGCTGTCTGATGTCAACCAGCTCCTCGATCCATATCAAGCACCCGCTTCCTCCATTGCGTATATCCAGATTAGTATAACCCATACACGAACAATTTCTCAAGCAAACCACCCTGCATTCATCTAAACACATGGTCTCATTGAACCAAGAATTTCGCGTATCAGGCAGTTTAACACCAGAATACTTAATAAATCCATCTCCTGTGCAATTCAGTGGGATCTTCCGGACACAACCACTAGACCAGTCAGATCTTTCCCAATCATCAGGATGTTTTGGCTCGAATTTATCTAAACATTGACAAAAAGGATCACTCAAAATGTTGCAAGTCCCATATGCACCACATAATTTATAGGTGTCACAGTCATCCACAACTGCAGAGTGGTAATTTACCCATCCCTGAACCTTTCCAATCCAAATGATACGCATAGCTTTCCCATAAGGCTCTAAAACAAATGTTGAAATAACGGATTTGTTCACCATCTCATACTTGTAGTAAATTTCCCTACTATTCATAACCACACCGAAAGAAATGATAGAGTTGTTCACCAGATTTGGTGCACCACTCCACCTGATACCATTCCACGGCCCTGCTCTAAACGTCACATTAGCCCCTTTTCGCATAAGGTTTTGTGGATAACCCGTAGGATCACAATGATAAGTATAATCCCCCGGAGCAGGATCATCACTACTTCTCCAAGAAGTAAGATACCTTTCTAATCCAGTCACCAAGTCCGTCCCAAGTTTCATACCTTCCAGCAACGTATCACTAGGATAATCAAAACTTTGCCAGAGGAAATTCTCTGGATTCGGATCGTTAGCATCCCTCACCACAAAATTCCCCGTGTCCAACAACTGAGCAACAGGATTCTGCACAGATTTCGATGAGTTTGTGGACCAAACAGTTGCATTAGTATCATTCAGAAGTACAATCAGACCTGGCTGAATAACTTTCAACACCCCATATTTATTAGCAACAGGAGCTAGTCTATTGGCAACCCAAACAGGAGTAGTAGCAGAGGTTTTCTTGTACCATATTCCAACATAATGATTTGTAGAAGTATCTCCAGGACTGAAGAATCCTAACTCGAACGTTCCACGAGACGAAACAATAGTATCACCATGTTTAATGAATTGAGTTGTAGTTATGGTATCTCCTTGACCACTAACATTTTGAAGAAACACAAAATACAAGAGAAGTAGAATAAATTGAAATATTGTTATATCCATGATAGTTATTTACCTTTTGTTGCATTGCATTCTTCTTCAAAATTGTTAAAAAGAATTTAACATATTCCATCTCTTGTGGTATTCTTTTTAGTAAGATTGTCTCAGATATGACCAAGACTTCATTATTTGCTGGTCAACCCGTTTAGACAGCAAAATGGCGTGGCAGATTTGCTGCCAAAGAATGGAAATACTTTGTTTCAATTTGTATGTCTGATTTTGATTTAAGGTGAAAAACAAACAACTATATTTTAATTTTTTTAATTAACAATTATTTTGGGTAAGTACGACAAGTAAAATGGAACAGAGGGAGTATAAGACAAGAAAGAACTTACTCTTTTCGTCTCAATGTATGTGATAATGTTTGATTAGATACTGAATTTCAAAACTAAAGAAAAGCTTTTGAAATTTAATCTAGAATAAATTTGAGATATTTGGGTCCTAACATTTTAGTAAACGTCAACTTCTAACCTTGCCATGTCTCATTTGACAATTCATTTTCACCAAATGACAGACTGCACAATAGACGTGAATAAAGGTTTAACGAAGAAATGAGTTTAACAACCAGTTTTATTTTTTTGTCTTGATGAAAATATTATGCCACACATTTTTTTAGTTTGGTCTTAATTCCTCGAGAGAATTGGTTTTGTTAGTCACTTACATAAAATTTAGTAATAAAGTATTTCAAATATTTTTAAACTATTCCAGATACATTTTTATTTCCAAGCCTAATTTTGGGACCACATCTACCCTTACTATTAACGGTTCTCCACACAACCTGATTTTAATACAATATAATTGATGACATGGCTTGCTAACATTGAAAAAAATACATAATACATAAATATGTCTTTTAATTTGACAGTAGCTTGCATTTATGTTCTTTAACTTTGGGTGTGCTCAAGTAGATATTTAAATTTGTATAAAATTGAACAAATAAATACACACGTCATATGTGGCATAGTACACATATGACGCCATATAAGATATCGTATAGGGCATGAATTGCCACGTAGGACTCCAAGAAGGACACCCTATGTATACTTGTTCAATTCTATACAAATTTAAGTATTTACTTGTGCACATCTAAAATTGGATTACATATATGTCATATGAGGCAAGTTAAATGACACATTTATATATGGCATAATACATAAATTGGACCCTAAACTTGGCTTCAAATTTTAAGTATGACCTCTAACTTTCATAGTGCACAAGTAGGCACTTTAACTATCCAATTCTTAAACAAAAAAACACGCGAATCCAACAGCCAAATTGTGTGTTATACAAAGGCTCCTACGTGGCTTATTGAGCCATTTGGTGGCTGCCACATAATTAAAAAATTACACGTATTTTAAAATTAAAAAAAAAAAAAGAAATTAAAATACAAAAGGGTAGGGTCGTATTTTCTTTTCCCAATTTGCTCGATTTTCACTCAACATCAGTGAAGCCCTAGCCCTAATTTCTTTGCAAATCAAAGTAAAATTGTGAAGAATTGTGGTCAAAGTTCTTATCTTTTGGATGTTTATGTGTTGTTCTTCCTCAATTTAGTCTGGTTATGTTAATTTTTGCTTTTTGAAAGTTTATCTTTGGTAGAAGTTGTTACCATGAATGAAAATTCACTTTTTTTTATACCTGAATTATTTGCAAACCAAGAAATCTTCATTATAGCTCTTTTTACACAATGACAAAAAAAATTAGAAGCCATTACATAAAAAACGACCAGAAATTGTGCACAAAAAGAGAAAAAAAGCCTGAGTACTAGAATTAGGAAGAAGAAGAAGAAAAATGGGATTTTGATTTCAAAAAAATTAAGATATATTTAAAAGGGATTCATTAAGGGTAAAATTGTCATTACCGCTTTTTTTTTTACTGTTGTGGGCCTCGAAAAATACCCCTGACGCGCCTGAATTGCATCTCAATCACGCATTATGCCAAGTTGGATTCGCGTGTTTTTTTGTTTAAGAATTGGATAGTTGAAGTGCCTACTTGTGCACTTTGAAAGTTAGAGGTCATACTTAAAATTTGAAGCCAAGTTTAGGGTCCAATTTATGTATTATGCCTTTATATATTATGCCAAAAAATATTCATTGTAGAGGGTAGAGGTAGAATATTATTAATTATGTCGTGAGCACTCAATAGCTTTTATTTAGATATTGATAATGAAATTTATGAAAAATCTTTAAAACTCAAGGCGTGTCAAAGATACTGTCCTACGTAAACAGAGGGCCACGGATACACACGACTAAAGAAGAAATCGTTCAAGACGGGATAGAACACGCTTGACTTATTCTAAAGAAAGAATCTTGTTTTTTCATCAGTAATGTCCCACCACAACTCATAACCATGCTACTATTACTTAAGCTTAGTAAAACACAATCAAATAATTCACAAACATGAATATTACTTACATATTCATGTTCATGTTCATGTCTTCAATGCACCAATGTTTTGGTGCTTTAGATACAATAACTACGACACATGTTCTCAAAGATGGCGATGACAATTTTATTGTTTCACGTGGTGGAACGTTCGAAATGGGATTCTTCAGTCCAGGTAAATCCAAAAATCGCTATGTGGGTATGTGGTACAAGAACATATCTGTTAGGACCATGGTGTGGGTTGCCAATAGAGAAGCTCCTCTGAGGAGTAGAAATGGTATATTGAAGGTCATTGAGCCAGGAATTCTTGTCCTTCTCAATGACACTAATAATGTTGTATGGTCAACTAATACATCGAGATCTGTGCAGAATCCGGTTGCACAGTTGTTGGATTCCGGGAATCTTGTTGTGAAACAATCTGGTCATGGTGTTAGTGATGGAAATTTCCTGTGGCGGAGTTTTGATCACCCAACTAATACACTATTACCAGGCATGAAGCTCGGTTGGAACTTTGTAACAGGACGAGAGGTGTATTTATCGTCTTGGAAGAATGAAGATGGTCCAGCTCCTGGTGATTATTCATATCACTGTGATCCTTCAGGACATCCACAGAACATACTGAAGAAGGGATCAAATGTGATATATCGCTCTGGAGTGTGGAACGGTCTTCATTTTGGTGGGGCAATAAACTCAAGAGACAGTACTTTCTATAGATATGGAATATTCTCAAGTAAGACAGAGGTGTACTTTGGATATAACCTCACATCTTCGGTTATCGCAACATTCATACTAAACCAAAATGGTGTAGCACAATTTTTGACTTGGGGTGATGGAGAACAGGGTTGGGTTCCTTACCTGGAGATAACTGTGATACGTATAAGTTATGTGGCTCATATGGTAGCTGCAACATCAATGATTTTCCAGTACTTTGTGGATGTTTGGACAAATTTGTGCCAAACAATAGCAAAGATTGGAACAAGGCAGACTGGTCAGGTGGTTGTGTTCGGAGAACTGAACTAAATTGCCTTCAAGGAGACGTATTTTTGAAGTATTCGCAAATTAAACTTCCAGATACACGGAATTGCTGGTCCAATGTGACTATGACACTAGAAGAATGCAAGAACATCTGCTTTAAAAATTGCTCTTGTATGGCTTACTCAAATGCTGACATACACGATGGAGGAAGTGGATGCTTATTGTGGTTCAAGGATCTGCTTGACATTCGGCAGGTACCCAAAGGAGGACTTGATATCTACATAAAAGTAGCTGCTTCTGAATCAGGTTTGCTTGTTGCTCTTTAGTGTTTGCAGAACCTACATAACATAATCAGTAGCATAATCAACTTCCCCCAGAGATATCGATAGTGAAACTTAGTACTACATTTATCTTTGTTGGAAGGGATACTTGCAGATGATAAGCTGGAGAAATCGAATGGAAAGTTAGGAAAATCACATACCTGTATTCTGGCATCATCAGTTGGTGTAATTTTTGTAATCCTTAGCCTGTTGATCTACCATAGAATAACGAAAAAGGATTTAGAGCTCAAAAAGAAAGGTAAGCTGGATAAGTCCCTTTTTGTCCTGACAGCTAATCAACTTCCATATCTAGTATTCGCAATTTAAATGAATTCACTTTATTTGCTGTTGACAGGAAAGTTGGAACAAAGTGGCAACTATAAGATGGATTTTAACCGTGGCAATTGCGCTGAAGAATTTGAAATACCATTGTTTGATTTATCAACCATAGCAAAGGCTACCAATAACTTTTCAATAGACAGAAAGATTGGAGAAGGGGGCTTTGGACCTGTTTACAAGGTATCAACACTTTATGCCTGTTTAAGAAATACACCGATTTATTCCCAAAAGATAATCATGCATAGTATAGATGACAGACAAAAAAAATTCCGGTCCTTCAGAGTAAAGCTTCATCTTTAGATTAGTGTACTTTCTCATCAAGATAGGTAAAGAAAATGTTAACATGTGGAGATTGTGATGTTTAGGGCATACTTGAAGGACAGGAAATAGCTGTCAAGCGGTTGTCTAGAACTTCCACACAAGGAGAAAATGAGTTCAAGAACGAAGTTATATATATTGCTAAACTTCAGCATAGGAATCTGGTGAAGATTCTTGGCTGCTGCATTGAAGATGAAGAAAAAATGTTGATCTATGAGTACTTGCTTAACGGGAGTCTTGATTCATTCATATTTGGTACTACTCTCCATCCAATAACGTGCAAATTATATACTAATTGTGTCGGTGAACTGATGTCTATAATAGTACTTGAGTAATCTTATTCCAAATAGTCTGTAAATGAGCTAACAAAATTTTGGCAGATGAAACACAAAGCAAGGTACTAGACTGGCCTAAGCGATTTCACATTATCAACAGTATAGCTCGGGGAGTTATGTATCTGCATCAAGATTCACAATTGAGAATAATTCACAGAGACCTGAAAGCTAACAACATTCTGCTAGACAAGGACATGAACCCAAAGATATCAGACTTCGGCTTGGCAAAAATATGTGAAGAGGATGACATTGGAGCCCAGACAAACCGAGTTATTGGAACATAGTAAGAACTAAGAACCTCCTGTACTTGGTAGCATTTTTCCTACCTAAGAAGAATCTTGAGATAGTTATGTTTTCCAGCATTAGCAACTCAAATTCTATTTTTGTGTACGTTTTATTTGCAGCGGGTACCTCTCACCAGAATATGCATTGCATGGGCTATACTCGGAAAAATCATATGTATTTAGTTTTGGTATCTTAGTACTTGAAATTGTGAGTGGGAAAAGCAATAGACGATTCTCTCATCCAGATCATTACCTTAACCTACTCGGACATGTAACAATTTTCATTTTTTGTACTATATCTATCCGAACATATTTATCTACTAGTAACAAATATGTTACAAAACTAAGCTAGCTTGCCATACTAATAAGCTTGTAAAATGTACAGGCGTGGAAAATCTATAAAGAAGGTAGGTCGATGGAACTACTTGATGAACACCTAAGTGATTCTTGTTCAAGATCTGAGGTGGTACGATCAATTTGTGTTGGTCTATTATGTGTCCAACAATGTCCTGAAGATCGTCCAAGTATGTCGTCTGTTGTTGTGATGCTAAACAATGAAGGTGTATTGCCACAGGCTAAACAGCCAGGTTTTTACATAGAAAGAAATTCGAATGAAGAGGAATTCTCTTCAAACCAAAATGCAAATGTTACAGTGAGTGACACCCCAATCACAATATTAGATCCCAGGTAGTGAACAATTAGTTCACTTGTTTGCAACACACTTTGTAGCAGTACCTGTGGCCAGTGGCGAAGCTAGAATTTTTAATAAGGGAGTTCAAAATCTGAAGAAGTAAACATACGAACTAATTGAAGGGGGTTCGACATCTATTGTATATACATAAAAAATAATTTTAACCATGTATGAATAATAATTTTTTCCGCCAAAGAGGGTTCGGATGAACCCCTGACATACTGTTGGCTCCGCCCCTGCCTGTGGCTATGCTTGCAACGTGCTGCCATCGGTCATTGGATGTTTACACCAACTTCAACTAATTCAATACATATCAAGTATTTGTTGGCTTGTTATATCAAAGAACCTTATCTATTGATTTGATGTAAATATTAAATACATAAAACTATTTTTTGTGGACCTTAGATAGCATGTTTGGCCATTTGAGGTCAATTTATAATAATGGACCATGCAACTTGTCAAAAATGACACGAAAAGCATTTAACACTTTAAGGCTTTTGACTTATTATGCTCCCTCCGTCCAACAATAATTGTCCATTATATTAAAAATAGTTGTCTAACAATACTTGTTCAATTTAGAAAATCAAGATTAATTTACCTTTTGTGTCTATTTTACTTTTGTTATTAAATATTATTTATCATCTAACACATTTTTCAAAGCATTAAATTTAATAAAGTCAAATAATAATATTGTATTGTTTCTAAGGGGTGTGCCAATCAATAGTGGACACCTATTATCGGACAAATGGAGTAATAGATTCTACAACACTTGCTTGTCTTGCTTTAACTTTATCATGCAAATTTTTATTTAAAGATATTATCTTTTTTTCTTCCTAACCAAGACATAATTTTGGTATAATACATAAATGTACCCTTAAATTTGGCCTCAACCAGTATCTATGGTCCTCCAACTTTGAGTGTACACAAGTAAACACTTAAACTTGCATAAAGTTGAACAAGTAAACACATGTATCGTAAATACGAAGGACGCGAATTGGCGCATAGAATGTCAGTTAGGATGTATGAGTCTACTTATACAAGTTTAAGAGTCTATTTGTACACCACCATTTTGGAGGGCATAAGAACACTGTATTATGCCATAATTTATGTAGTTCTTGTTCCCTTGTCGATTTCTTATAGAATATAGAATGTTAATGAGACTGCATTTTTTTTGAAAAATTTCTAAATCAAATACTCCCTCTGTCCCAATTTATGTGATTCATTTCGCTTTTCGAGAGTCAAACAGTTTAAGTTTGACCGAGAATTTGCTCATGGAATCTTCAAATTTTTTAAAATGAAATTTATATATTTGTAAACTACATAAAAGGTATTATAAGTCTCAATAATTGATAATTCAAAATAATTAAAAGATATATGAAAAAATTACGGTCAAAGATAGACTTGTTTGAATTTCGAAATTCGAAATGTGTCACATAAATTGGGACAGATGGAGTATCAAACATTAAAGGAATGAAAGTGACACAACTTCAGGAGAAACATAATTATTTTGAAAACTTTCAACAAGAAAACAATTCAATTCTGCAGGCAGCCAACATAATGAGTACCAACAGCTTTAGTTTTTTAATTACCCTTCTAGTTCTGCCCAAATATAGAGAGTGAATCCCCATTATTTTAGGGCAGTGTACAGAAAATACATCCATTTTTAATAATTAATCATTAATTACTCAACTACCAAAGACCAGATCAATTTTCACTGCAAATGAATGATGCAGATGAGACAAATTGCTTCTTTATACAGGAGGGCAAGTGGTGCGTGATCTAAAACTCGGTAAATAATGAATCTGCCTTTCTATCTTTTTCCACTTTATCAATCAAACACGTGACGTGTACCTAACTCCTACATCATGTATTGCCCTTTTTTACCATACATATCTATTGTAGTCATCCACTTATAACAGTAAGTAAAGTAATGAATGGCTAAAAAAAAAAAAAAAAGTAATGAATGACTCGAGTAGGATGCCTTAATCAAATGAAAGTAGTTGTGTGTGACATCACTAATATATCCTCAAACAAATGAATTAATCCAAAAAAATGCACACTTTTTTGGATTCTTATGTTTAATTTTGGAGCCTACAATTGCCAATCAGTTGGAACCCGCCAGAGTTCTGTAGCATAGGTAGCCCCATCTAGTCAATTGAATAAGACTGAAGTATTCAAAAGCTGTTTCTAGTACAAAATTCAAAGTATCTAATTGATTTCTGAGGTTAACTACTCGAAAAGAGACGAAAACAACAAGTCAAATATTTGTTGTTTAGAGAGAAATGTCATCTTATAACAGAAATGTTCTTCTTTTGGTTCTTTTTTTGGTTTGATTTTTCACATTTTCCCAAATATTCCCAAAGGACTAAACAATTTCCATGAAACGCTTTATCTTTTTCTATTTCTGTTCCTCTAATATAGTGTCATTTCTATTCATATTTTCCACTGCTTTAGACACTATATCGAACGATAGCCCCATCAAAGATGGACATACCATAGTTTCAGCTGGTGGAAACTTTGAGCTTGGATTTTTCAGCCCTGGAAATTCCAAGAATCGGTATATCGGTATATGGTACAACAATTTACCTAAAGGCAGAGAAGTAGTGTGGGTTGCCAATAGAGTGAACCCACTGAATGACACTTCTGGCATATTAACAGTCAGTAGCAAAGGGATTGTACTACTCAATGGAAACCAAGATGTGATTTGGTCATCGAATTCATCGAAAAGTTTGATAAAACCAGTGGCTCAGCTTTTGGACACTGGAAATCTTGTCTTAAAAGATGACAGTTTGGTAAATCAAAAAGACTATGCTTGGCAGAGTTTTGATTATCCAGACAGTACTTTGTTACCTGGCATGAAATTAGGCCTTAACTTGGTCACGGGCAAGTATTGGACTATGTCGTCGTGGAAGAGCAGTGATGATCCTTCTCCAGGAGAATATTTGGATCGCCTCGACACCAGTGGTTATCCTCAATTCTTTGTGTGGGAAGGTCCTGCAATAAAGTTTAGCTCAGGAATATGGAATGGACATTTATTTGTTGGAGGACCAAATTTGAAACCAAATCCTTATTATACATTTGAGTTTGTGAACAATGATAAGGAGATCTACTATAAATATGAGCTTATCAATACTTCTCTTCCAACCAGGTTGGTCTTGAATCCAGCAGGCCTGCTTCAACGACTCTTGTGGATCGAACGGAACCAGAACTGGTTCCTTTACTCCACTGGACAGATGGATAATTGTGACCGTTATGCCTTGTGTGGTCAATTTGCGCGGTGCAACATCAATGACTCACCTCCGTGTGATTGTTTGAGAGGATTTCAGCCTAAAAATCAACAAGGATGGGATGCAGCAGATTGGTCTAGTGGGTGTGTACGAAGAACTCCGTTGACATGTGGGACAAGTGACAGGTTTCTGAAGTATTCTAGTGTGAAATTGCCAGATACACGCCATTCCTGGTTCGACAAAAGCATTGGCCTCGAGGAATGCCAAAGGATGTGTCTGAAAAACTGTTCGTGTACAGCATATTCCAATCTTGATGTTAAAAATGGCGGGAGTGGATGCTTACTTTGGTTTAATGAACTCGTTGATATCAGGGAATATGCTGAACTTGATCAAGATCTCTATGTAAGGATGGCTGCATCAGAATTAGGTAAGTCTCCTTATGCTAAGATGAATCATACCGCAGGGGAATCTTAGCAACTCAATTGATTGACTATCTGAACTTTCACCTTGTTGATGAGGGTTCGGTTCCCAACCTTGTAATCCCCTTTCCCATTTCCCATTTTTCCTTCCCCTACCCCCACCCCATTTCAAAAATAAGAATCATACCGGAAGGTTTTCACAAGTCATAATGAACTTTTCACAGGTTCAGGCTATATGGGAAACACAAGAATATCAGTCATTGCAATTATATTAACAGTTTCAGCAATCATCCTTGTTGGTTTTCTATTTTGGTTTGCTATGCAGAGAAAGAAAGGGGAAAGAGGTTAGAAAATTTGTCCATCACGTTGCAAGTAAAGTTATTTCATTCAGCTCAATATCTTTACAAAAAAAAAGTTCAATTTTACAGGAGTAGGAGAAGGAGAAGGAAAGGAAGATATGGAATTACCTTTGTTTGATGTGATGACTGTTTCTGCTGCAACTAATAATTTCTCATCTGCTAATATCATTGGAGAGGGTGGTTTTGGATCTGTTTATCGGGTAACTAGAATTATATTCTCTCTGTATCTTAGTCAAATATATGAATGATTCTCTTGTGGCTTAGACTTCACGTGGATTGTGTGACAGGGAAAACTATCAACAGGACCAGAAATAGCAGTAAAGAAGCTCTCCAAACATTCCGGACAAGGTTTTGAAGAGTTGAAGAACGAAGTTGTTCTGATTTCCAAACTTCAACATAGAAATCTAGTTAGGCTTCTAGGATGTTGTCTTGAAGGGGAAGAAAGGATGCTAATTTATGAATATATGCCAAACAATAGCTTGGACTTCTTCATCTTTGGTTCGATTCTCTTGACTCATTTCATCAAAAGATTCATCTTATCATATCAGCATTGTTCTGCTAATGCAAAATGAACTGATGTTTCTGCAGATGAATGCAGGAAGAAACAACTTCCCTGGGAAAATCGTTTTCGTATTGCATTGGGAATATCAAGGGGCATTCTTTATCTTCACCAGGACTCCAGATTAAGGATCATACACAGAGATCTAAAGACCAGCAACATTTTACTGGACAGTGAATTGAATCCCAAAATTTCTGACTTTGGACTGGCTAGGATTATTGGTGGTGACCAAAACGAAGCAAGAACAAAGCGAGTAATAGGGACATAGTAAGTTCAATTAGATAACTCATTGATGCTTTCATCTTTTCCTCTGTTAGAGTTCCACATTGGTTGGGGAATTGACTGGTTTGACATGGGCAATTCTCCCTCATAAACTAGACTTGAGTTGAGTTAGACTCAAGTGTCATATCCTTACATGGTATCAGAGGCAGGTAAATCCCGGTTGGGGCTCTTGGTCCATGTTGGTGGTTTGCTTATATGAAATTGGACAATCTTCCCCTTGTGAGCTAGCTTTTGGGGTTGAGTTAGGCATGTGTTAAATCTTTACAACTTCCATAAAATCATTTAACCCATATTAAACATTATATATGTCTTTGTGCAGTGGCTATATGTCTCCAGAATACGCAGTTGATGGGAAATTTTCAGTGAAATCAGATGTCTTCAGTCTTGGTGTTCTTCTACTAGAAATAGTCAGCGGAAGAAAGAACAGAACATTTCATCATCCAGATCACCATCATAGTCTTATAGGACATGTAAGCAAGATACAAATCCAGACATTTGCTTTTGTCATTTCATACTACATTTGTATTTCCTACATGTCATTGAAAACTATACTTGATTTTGCTATAGGCTTGGTTATTATGGAACGAAGGAAAGGCTTTGGAACTAATCGATGATTGTTTAAAAGAATCGTTGGTGGAATCCCAAGTGCTAAGATGTGTTCATGTGGCACTGTTATGTGTTCAACGACTAACAGATGAAAGACCAACAATGTCATCAGTGGTTTTCATGTTAAGCCATGAAGAAGTGGCATTACCTCAACCAAAGGAGCCTGGTTTCTTCATAGAGAGAAGTATAGCTGAAACAGATGATTCAAATGAGAAAAGATGTATCAGTGACAATGTTTTGACATTAACAATTCTTCAACCAAGATAGCAATGGCAGAACCAGAAATTCAAGAACCTTCTATTGTATAAAGGTGATTCAACAACTAATGTATATACAATACAGAAATTCTGTTCATCCCTATATGTACAGCAAAATATTTTGACGAAGGGGCTTCAATTGAACCCCCTCTAGACCATGCAGCTCCGCCCCTGATTGTTATTGGACGAGCATTTACTAACATGCTTACACGGAACAATTGTGTATATCTTTCCAATATTTGATTGAGACTCAAGAGCCATCGGGACCATTGTGTCAAGTTGTGCAAATTGTCAGAACATGATGGGAATGGACATATAAGTTGTTACACAGTATAATTACTAATAGTAGATCTGAATGGCTAAATGATAGCCACTGACTTTGTTGAGCAATTATTTCTCCTCAGGACTACAAATCAACATCAAGTCCTGGGGGAGTGTTTCTTTGCAATCACATTCATCATATCTTTTTCCACATCTCTATCACCAAACTCAAGTTTTGTGCAAACTTTTTCCTGGTTTTTCTACCCCCGGTTCAGTACCAGCTTTGGGGGCAACTATTCAGGATTCCCTCTTTTGCAGGTAAGATTCTCCCAGGCAAAGGTAACTTCCTTCCCGAGGTTTTCGGGGAAAATCTATTGAAATTACATATTATGTAATAACAATCTGCATAATAAATATATTTTACTAGAAGTAAAGCCTAAAGGTCACATGGTAATGAGATGGTGTCATTGACAGCGACCTCTAACCTTCCAAGCTGAAGAAATATGTAACTCGTACATAGTTTAATTAGTTAATTAAGTCAATAATAAGTTCTATTCAAGATTTATTTTCTTTGGCTCATAGAAATAAAGAGGAGAAAAGAAAGATAACATAAATGGGGGGGGGGGGGCACTTTTTAAAAAAATGCTAATCAGGGTAGGGCAAGGCGGGTGGAACTACCTTAGCAGGTCAAGACGCCCATAAATCCCAGAATGCCTACCTTCCTAGTTCCTGGAACTATGTAAAACTATGCATTTGATTCTCATTTGAACAGCATACAGATTTATATTCAGAGGTAGTTACAATAAGTAGAACAAGGAAATGTTCTCGAAAACACTCACAAAATAATAATTCAAAAAAATGAAGTCATTGCCAACAGAAAAAGAGGCCGTTCAATCAAGCCAAAAAACAAATCCCTTGATGGTTTATACTCCTAAGGCATAAAGCAGTACAACGGAAGCTCCTACAGTGATTGTCCAAAGATATATGGTTTGAGACAAAGAATTAGCACCACTGCATTGGTCATTAGAACCACTGAAGCATCCAGGTCTACTTACCTTAGGCTCTACTCCCCCTGTGGAAAAGCTACTCTTTGGTTTGCCATTGCTGAAGAGTACACACCAGAAATAGGGGCCACCACCACCGGAGCCACTCACAGCAGCACCAACCTCAGTGTGATTCTTGCTATAGAGAATATCCAAACTCTTGGTATTTCTTATAAGAATATCATTGAATGCTTCAGAAGGTTCGGCATACTTGGATTGACATGCGAGAAATCTTCCAGTTATTTGAGCAAGCGATGACGCCTGCACACCACAGTTAGGGGCAAATTCTTGGGCGAATTCAGATTCAGCAGGTTTCTTTCCATCTGGCCCTCCAACTACTTTACAATCACCTCCGTATGCTTTTATATATTGCAGAGCCAAGCATGCCAAGCCAGGGTTACTGTATAAGGAGGATAATTTATTCGCAGTTCTGTTACTATTAACGGCAGCTACCAGCTCATCAGCAGGATTATCAGTTACCTTGGCTGTAGTTTATCAAGCCAATATGTTAGAGGTTGACCATAAAGGCAATAATAGTGAATCAAGATCGAGAAGCTATCTGCTCGAAGGAATACACATTTGGAATGACTAGGGTAAATTACATCTAAACCCAAGAGGCTTGAGACACATGTCAGTATACATCATTTAGGTTGTGACTATGATTCTAGCACACTCATGGAAAGATTATCAATAGCAACCATATTATCAAGAGAGTTATAAGAAGCAAAAGACAATGATACAAAATTAGGCACCAACATAGTATCCGAAGGCATAAACTAAAGCAACTTGAGCATTGTCCTTCCATTAGTGGGTTAGAGTTCCACATTGGTTAGGGAAAGACTAATGGTTTGCTTATATAAACTTCGACAACCCTCCCCTCATGAGCTAATTTTGGGGTTGAGTTAGGCACATGTGTCATATTGTTGGAATGGATTAGAGTCCACATTAGTTGGAGAATGACTAGTGGTCTCCTTATATGAAATTAGGCAATCCTCTTCACATGAGATGACTTTTGTGGCTAGGTTTCATATCTCTACGGGTATCTTCTCATGTTACCACAAATTACAAAGACCGAAAAGCCCATTTGAGCAGCTTCCCCTAACTATTCACAAAATCAGAATTTGCAGATTGACTAAATAGTTTCTAGTCAGTGCTATAAATGCAACATGCCAACAAAATCAGAATTTGCAGGTTGACTACATAGTTTCTGGTCAGTGCTATAAATGCAACATGCCAACAAAATCAGAATTTGTAGGTTGACTACATAGTTTCTGGTCAGTGCCAAAATGTTCCTATACCATTAGCTAGCTTAACAAGGCAAGAATTACATAGAAACCAATGTTCTATTAGTATGATATTTCTTTAGTAATCCCACAATTGTACAAATAACATATTCCAAATCCTTCCCAATACCTCCCAAGGAAAATCTCAAATTTGGATCCCGAATTGCCAAAGCACAACTTTGCACACTACTACTTAATATTGATCACTATTGAGCAACCAGTTAATATCATTTAACAAAGTCTAGCAAAGTAGATCTATCAATCTCAGAAACTATGCACTTTATATATTGTAACTGAAATCCTATTTGCATGAACTTAAAATCTTTCAATGCTGATAATTACTCAGCAATCAGCACATTATAGTTTATTCAATAAATTATACACCAAAATTTGAAACTCAATCCTTAATTAGATCCAACAGTAAGATAGTTTAAGTAGCAAAACACACACAAGAAACATTAATTCAAAAATGGAAAAAATAAAAAGAAGAATGAAGAATCCTTACTTTGAACTTTAGCAGCAGACGCTGAGATGAAGAAAATGCAAAGAAGAAGAAACCTTTGAAGCATTGCCATTTCTGTACTGAAGATGTCGGTGGGAGTGGGGTGGGTGGGTATATAGAAGAAGCTAGCTGTTGAGCAGAGGAAAAAAGGTCTGTTTGTACGTCTACTTCGATCTGATGTTTTTAAAACTCACCATCATATTCAACTTAATTACTGTAATGCCACCAACTGAATTTTCATTTTCATTTTTCATTTTCAACTGATAAAGAATTAAAAACTAATGTATAATGACCAAACTGCCCTTAAGGTGTCTATGTGAAACAATTTCCTGCCCTAAACTAGAATACTTCTGAATTCTGAACGACTTCTCTAATCTGCATTTACGCTGATAAGTCATATTTTAAACGTAAAGGTTATCTATTAGAGGCAATTTCTTTTTTAGGGCTCGAATCGAACCATCTGGTTAAGGATCTCACCACAACAATATGGTGGTAGTTCTAAACAACTTGGAACATAAGCTAATAGGATTCCCTAAAGTTGATGCTCCTACGTCTATATAGTAAGTTTGTGAGTGATTTGAAATTTGAGTTATTATTATTCATCAAATTTGTTATGGACTTTACTTCATTAAAAATACTTCATATAGCTGAGTACGGAAAAAATCTTGTTGGGAGCTTCACCCCGAATGGGTCTTGCTATGCGCAATTTGAATTTAGCCAAAGCTTCAATGTGGGCTTCAGACACCGAGTGGGAAACAAAAAAAAAACTCCATATAGAATAGGGCTTAGTATCATGTATAGTAACTATGTGTAACATCCGACAAATTTAAAATGAATATGAAGAAGCTTAAAAATTGGAAGTAGTCATTTTTGGAAAAAAAAAAAAAATTAGAATTTGGAAATTTGGTTAAGTATGGGGAAAAGTGAGTTTTTGGCCAAATTTGAGCAGTCATAACTCCTAGCTCAGGATGAGTTAGGAGTATTTCTAGTTATGTTTGCGAAACTTGTGGAATGATCTTTCCAATGCCACCGAGTTTGCTCGATTCCGAGTTCGTATGAGGGAGTTATGCCCTTTAGAAGTTGGGCAGTTGGCAGGGAAATTAGTCCGAAAATTTTAAGGGCATTTTGATCTTTTTCCCTGATTAAGTCCTTGTGTTATTTTGTTGTGTTGGACTGATTTTTGATCAGTTTGTTCCCATTTTCAAAGAGTGAGAGTTAGGGCTTGGGAGGTAAGAGAGAAAGAAGAAGAGAAGAAGAAGAGGAGAAAAGGGAAGATCAAGCAAGGAGATCGTCGTGTTTTCGTCGGGGGTGATCCCTATCAAGGTATGTGAGTTCTTAGTGATGGATTGATCCTTTCCCCCACACACAAAACTTGCTTTATTGTTTGAGAAAAGATTGGTCATGTTGTTGGAGTAGTTGGGTTGTGTTGTTGGTGTTGTTAGTTTGTGTTGTGAAGTTGTTGGTTTGTGTTGTTGGTGGAGTTGGAAAAGTAATTCAATTTTCTATCATATCACATAGGTCATGGGGCACCTAATTCCTTTTGTACTAAGAGTTATGACCTTTTGAAGTTGATTCACCAATAATTTTCAGCTAATTGGCAGTTGTTTCCCATCTACGGTCATGACCTACGGACCGTGGATCGATTGACGGTCCATACTGGTCAACCGTCAATCGAGACAGAAGCTGGGCTTTTTGGGGCATCGATCTACAGTCCATAACCTGACCTACGAACCGTAAGTCCGGGCCGTAGGTCAATACTTAGCCATATTTTTCTAACTGAATTCTGGGGAAGTTTCTGACATGAACTACGGACCTGCAGGACGGACCGTAAGTCCATCTACGGTCCGTGGATGGCGTCCGTAGGTGCCACCTGTGTCACCAGAAATCTGAAGTCACAGCCAAGTTTCCCCCATTCTTTTCTCACCTTCTCATGCATGTTCCTAGGTATTATACCTATGTTTCATAGTTGTTTCCGACACCCCAAAGTACGTCTAAACATCAAGAATTCCTCCATAACATGTGATCAAACACCTTGAATTCATAATTCCAATTCAAGGAAAATTAGTTTCCAAGTCAAGCGGAGTTAGAAGTCAAGTGAAGTTAGAGCCGAGCTTAGAAGTTAAGAAGTAAGTCAAAGCGAGTCTTCAAAGTTTTCAAGAGTCTTTAGTGATCGTTTTAACTTCATCTCAAGACTCAAGTTTCAAGTCGAGCAAAGGAGTATAGAGTTTCAAGTTAAATCAAGAGTTTAGAGTTGAGTTCATTTTCAAAAAAGGCTATTAGGAAACTAAGTATTCCCAAAGGAGTTTTAAATATTTTTACATTTGAGTAAGAGGGGAACCATGTTTTCCAAAAGAGCCTTTAGGCTAAGTTTTGAGTAATTATCTCAACTAAAGAAAGATGTGTTTAAAAACACTTATGAGCCAAAGTATTTTTGGGAGTAATATTGAGCATCGAATTGGAGACACGAGTTCATATTAACTCAACTCTCCATAAGAACCATGCGCCAACATGGGATTTCTCGGGTCATACTTTTTAGATGATCACGAAAGTTAAGCTAGTGGATCCACTTAGTAAAATTAGCTTTCCTATATCACGGCAAGGTATAGGATGGTCCTTGGGCAATGCGAGGTAAAGTGTTGTATCATCACTAGGGCTCATAGTGGTGATTGTCGGTTAAAGAACCTCCCACTAAAGTTATATTACTTTTATATAAGTGAAGTTGAGTTGTTATTGCTTTAATCATTAACGAGCTAAGTTGTTTATACTGTTTTACAAGCCTTATATATTGCATGTGTTTTATTGCTTTATATATTGAGTTCAGTTATTCATGAGTCGAACAGAGCCAAGGTAAGAGTTCCTTTGTACTCTTTTCAAGCTTAAGTTGTGGTTTAGCTTTCCAGCTCGCATACTCGTACATTCCATGTATTGATGCCAGTTGGCCTGCATCTTATTATGATGCAGACGCAGGTACCCAGGATCATCATCCAGCACACTGTTGATCCAGCTGAGCACTCCAGAGTCGGTGGTGAGCCTCCTTGCTTTTCGGAGGACTCGGTTATTTTGCGTTCTTAGTTTTGTTTTATTAGGATGTTGCGGGGCCTGTCCCAACATCCATCTCAGTATTTTAGAGGCTTCATAGACAATCAGTCAGTTAGTTTTGAGTCTCTCCTCTGTGTATATATATATATATAATATTCTATTTTGAGACTTGAGTTGCCTTTTTGGCCGAAATTTTTATCAGTAGGTTATTTTAGAACCTTTCATTGCTTTGAGTTAAGTTTCCGCTGAGTTGAAAAAGTCAGGCCAAGGGTTCGCTTGGGGCCAGCAATGGTCTCCGAGTGCCGGTCCCGCCCAGGGTGTAGGCTCGGAGCGTGACACTATGTTTGATGAATATATTCATTGTCCCCCAAAAAAGTAATGCATGATATAGATACCTCTAACTACTTATGCTTACAAATTTTGCCAATAATTAGTCCACTGATTGCTCAATTATCAAAGACAAGAAGTGTATATCAATTATTTGCCCTGCCTTGATATGAACACTGGCATTACACTATCTCTTTTAGTATATTCCATCATATATACACTAGTACTGTTTGACAAACTAGACAAAGTAAATACATTTCAAAACATCCAATAGTGATTATTTGTCTATCTTGGCTCAAGAACTGTTAACGTCGCGTTGTTACTTAGACATTCTTCATCAGTAGATTCCATTGGATTCCTCTCTGTGAAAAAACCTGGATGCTTTGGTTGAGGAAGAACCAGACCTTCATTTCCCAACCAAAAAACCACTGATGCCATTATAGGCCTATCCTCTGGGAGTTTTTGGACGCATAACAAACCGACCTGGATGCATCTCAACACTTGAGATTCTGAAAATGATTCTTTCAAACATTCATCCATCAGTTCCAATGCGTTGCCTTCAGTCCAAAGTAACCATGCCTATATTACAAACAGAACACATTTATACAAATGTATTCGCAATAGAAAGCTAAGAGTGAATTAAGGGAATGAAGTTGTGTAATGTATGTGCTTACATGTCCCAAAAGATTGTGAAGATGTTCCAAATGATGAAATTTCCTGTTCCTTCTTCCACTAACTATTTCAAGAATGATTACTCCAATGCTGTATACATCTGATTTTACTGAATATTTCCCATCAACAACGTACTCCGGGGACATATATCCACTACATCAATTCAATAAGTTTATGCTCATGTACTGATCTAATATAATAAAGATTCTACGATTTAAAGATGTGTAGAAACTTACAATGTCCCTACTATACTCTTAGTTTCTCCTTCCACTTGATCTCCACCAAATATTTTAGCAAGGCCAAAGTCAGAAATTTTGGCATTCATGTCTGTATCTAATAAAATGTTGCTGGTCTTGAGATCTCTGTGAATAATTCTTAATCTTGAGTCCTGGTGAAGGTAAAGAAGACCTCGAGATATTCCTATAGCAATTTCAAAGCGGTTCTTCCATGAAAGTGAAGCTTTTCTGCTTGGATCTGCACAATGTAGAAATAATCATTGAGTGATACAGAGATATTGAGGACTTATATCAAGTACTATTTAGTTAATGGATCATGAAAAGCAGACCAAAAATGAAATAGTCCAAGCTAGCATTGGGCATGAACTCATAGATTAGAATCCTTTCTTCTCCTTCAAGGCAGAAACCCAAAACCTTGACAAGGTTCCTGTGTTGCAGCTTGGAAATGAGAACGAATTCATTTCTTAACTCTTGAAAGCCTTGTCCAGAATGCTTTGATAACCTCTTTACTGCTATCTCTTGTCCATTTGCTAGGATACCCTGCAATTTCTATCAAGGGTCAAACACGCCATATTAAGTTGGACGTTGAGAATCAAAGTTGATTTACCTTGTAAACGGGTCCAAATCCACCCTTCCCAATCACATTCGTAGCAGAGAAGTTCCCAGTGGCAGTAGTAACAGTAACTAAATCAAACAATGGAAGCTCCATGTCCTCATTTTCAACATCTGGACCTGTCAGTATACATTCGCCCACCACAAACATGATATCAATGAGAATTTGGTAAAGGCAAACAATGTCAGCTAGATAGAAAATTCACCTAGCCAGCACAGCATTTAGACTTGGCAATTTTCTTATAAAGTTGGTAGACAAGAGTGACTCAACTATATTTACCTATTCTTCTTTTCCTTCTTTGGAAGGAAAACCAAGCTAAAAAACTGAGGATAAATGTTGCTACCACTGCTGAAATGACACCATTCAGGACTGACATCTTTCTCCTCCGCTTCCTGTCTGAATATGTTTAATAATTAGTTCATAAGCAGTCTTCAATTTACATATGAGTTGGCCATGAACTGAATGAGTGACTTGCTGACCAGTTTTAAAGAGCTGTGCATTTATATTGAACAACAAAATGAAAATTGTGCAGAGTAGGGTCATTACCTATCTCTGAAGCAGCAACTCTCACAAACAGGTTTTGCTCATTTTGGCTCAACTCTCGAATATCAATGAGATCTCCGAACCACTGTAAGCATCCACTTCCGCCATTTCTAACATCAAGATTTGAGTAGGCTGTACAGTTGCAATCAGCTAAGCATAATTTCTCACATTCTTCAAGGTTAATGCTCTCATTAAACCAGGAGTTTCTAGAATCAGGCATCTTGATGCCCGTAAATTTAAGAAAACCGTCTTGGTTACAATCCAAAGAAGTTCTCCTAACACAACCAGTAGACCAATCTGCTGCAGACTGTTGAGGAACCCTGTGAAGTCATAATTAAGTAATCAGTATAATAGCTATGTGCTTGGCCCAAGAAATAGAATCAAGCACACACATGAGGGGGAGTGTAAAATCATAACTAAGTAATCAAGTGTGTTATTTCTAATAGCTTAAGGTGTGATGATCACTCATTTTAACAATACCTAGGATTGAAACCTTGCAAACAGTCACATGGAGGGGAGTTATTGATGTTGCAACTTGCATAAGGACCGCATAAAGCAAATCGACCACAGCTATCAAACTGTACTGTTGAGTACAGAAACCAGCTTTGACTGCTCTCAATCCATGTTATGTGTTCTATCAGCCCTTCCGGGTTAAGCACCATCCTGCTGGGCAGTGACTCGTTCTTAAGCTTGAATTGGTAGTAAATTTTCTGCTGATTAATAATAAACTCGGAAGTGTAATGTGTATTTGGTTTACTATTTGCACTAACAGTAAATGCATTACCTTTCCATATCCCTGAGCTAGACACTATAGTTGAATTTTTCCACACAAACAATTGCGGGTATCCATGAGAATCAAGACGGTTTATATATTCACCAGGAGAAGGATCATCAATGCTCTTCCATGATGACATGTACCAATCCATGCCCGTGACCAAATTACGTCCAAGTTTCATGCCAGGTATAAAAGTATTTCCTGGATAATCAAAACTCTGCCACGCGAAATTAATTTCCAGGTCTCTCTCATTTCCATCATTGACAACAAGGTTCCCGGAATCCAGGATCCGTGCTTTTGGATCCTTTAATGATCTTGATGAGTTTGATGACCAAATTGAGGTATTGGAATTATCAACAAGTACAAGAATCCCATTGGGTTTGAGTGTTAAAACTCCTGATCTGTCATTAAGTGGAATATCTCTGTTTGCAACCCAGACAACAGTTCTAGGTGATATCTTCTTGTACCATATGCCAACATAACGATTCTTCGGATTTCCAGAACTGAAAAATCCAAGCTCATAAATCCCACCAGCTGAAACAATTGTGTCACCATCTCTAATGGATTTATCTGTTGTGATCGTGTCTAATGCCGTGGAAATTAGTAAGATGAAGAAAAAATGGGAGCAAAGGAATAAAAACAGCAGCCCTTTTGATAGATTCTGACTCATGTTTTTGATTGACAAGTTTAAAAAAGCCTTGACACAGAAAAGAATACTGATAACTTCTTTTTTTCTCAGTTTAAAATTAACAGTCATGTCCAAAAATGTTCTATATAAAGAAAATTAAGAAAATAAAACACTTCTTTGAATGTTCTAAACCTCTTAATGAAAGTTCAATCACAACTGCTTCTAAGAATTAGATGTCAAAGTCTGAACTTGTCAAAAGTTGTGCGCCTTTGACTTCCCATTTCCACCATTAATCTGGTGTTTGCAATTGCACGCTATAGAACTATTCGTACAAACATATGGCATGCATCTATTTTCTTAGTGTAAACACATGAAATGTATTTGAGTAAATTGCCTAAAATCTGCCTAAAATGAATGTGACATTCTTGGACTAGCAAGAGCAGAACTAAGAAAAACGGAACTGATGTCTTTTTTATTTTCTATTAATATTAATGCATTCATTTTAAAAAGTTGTAAAGTCACTATCTAATATTCAACTGAGAAAAAAATATATAAAGACTAGTTGGCCATGCTGCAAGAAAAATCTTCAACTCAAGGAACTGGTCAAAAAGATATAGGTAATGCTTAATCAAATATCTTTGTTTGAGCCTGAGAATGGAGTCGCTTTTGATGAGGAGACTTTAGTTTCACCCAAAAAGTCAGACTTTCCGGTGTGAATCCGGATAATTGTGCTACAAAGTGTGTACTGAAATGTGTGTACACACTTCCAGATTTTCTTTTAATTAATTAGATATAATTTGTGTTGATTGAACTTGAATTCACAATAGCCTTGCCTGATTACAACGAGCTAACTGATAAATTGAGCTGATTCTGTTGAATCCATTGAATTCCTTTCGATAAAAAATCCAGGCTGCTTTGGTTGAGGAAGAACCAGGCCTTCATTTCCCAACCAGAAAACTACTGATGCCATTGTAGGCCTATCCTCAGGGTGTTTTTGGGCGCACAACAAACCAACCTGGATGCATCTCAACACTTGAGATTCTGAAAATGATTCTTTCAAACACTCATCCATCAGTTCCAACGCTTTGTCTTCAGTCCAAAGTAACCATGCCTAAATTACAAACAAAACACATTTATACAAATGCATTCACAATAGAAAAAGTGAGTTAAGGGAATGAAGTTTAGTGTTGTATGAGCTTACATGTCCCAAAAGATTGTGATAATGTTCCAAATGATGAAATTTCCTGTTCCTTCTGCCACTAACTAGCTCTAGAATGATAACGCCGATACTAAATACATCGGATTTTACTGAATATTTCCCATCAACAACATACTCAGGTGACATATATCCACTGCATCAACTCATCAAATTTAAGTACAAGTACTGATTGAATGTCTATCATAAACATTTGTAGAACTTACTATGTCCCTATCACTCTCTTAGTATTTCCTTCCACTTGTTCTCCGCCAAAAATTTTGGCAAGGCCAAAGTCAGCAATTTTGGCATTCATGTCGCCATCTAGTAAAATGTTTCTGGTCTTGAGGTCTCTATGAATAATTCTGAATCTTGAGTCCTGGTGAAGGTAAAGAAGACCTCGAGATATTCCCACAGCAATTTCAAAGCGATTCTTCCATGCAAGTGAGGCTTTTCTGCTTAGATCTGCACAATGTAGAACTAATTCTTGAGTGATACAGAGATATTGAGGACTTATCAAGTAGTAATATTTAGTTAATGAATCACGAAAACCAGACCAAAAATGAAATAGTCCAAGCTAGAGTTGGGCATAAACTCATAGATTAGCATCTTTTCTTCTCCTTCAAGGCAGCAACCCAAAAGCTTGACAAGGTTCCTATGTTGCAGCTTGGAAATGAGAGCAATTTCATTTTTTAATTCTTGAACGCCTTGTCCAGAATACGTTAATAGCTTCTTTACTGCTATCTCTAGTCCATCTGGTAGAATACCCTGCGATTTTCTCTCAAGTGTCAAATATGCCCCTTCTAGCTTTTAGTTGAAGATCAAAGTTGATTTACCTTGTAAACCTGTCCAAAGCCACCCTCACCAATCACATTCACAGAAGAGAAATTCTTAGTGGCAGTAGTAACAGTAACTAAATCAAACAATGGCAACTCGAGGTCCTTGTTTCCAACTTCTGAACCTGTCAACATATATTTTCCGATCACAGACATGATAGAATTGAACTTTTCCTCAATCATTTGATAAAGTCGAACAATGTTAGCTAGATGGAGGTAAATAAGCATTCACAGTTCACAATTTTCTAATACCTCCAGTATGTTTATCTGTTTTTTTGTTCTTTCTTTGGAAGGTAAACCAAGCTACAAAGATGAGGATAGAAGTTGCTACTAGTGCTGAAATGACTGCAATCAGGGCTGGCCTCTTTCCCCTCCGATTCCTGACTGAATCTGTTTAATAAAAAGTCCATAAGCAGTCTTCAATTGACATATGAATTGGCAATATCAGTATGAATTGCTTCCGCGACTATCATATGTTACTATCAGTGACATCAGATAGTAAAGTTCCTTTAATTCTAAAGAGTTGTGCTTATATTGTGCAAAAGAACACGAAAATGGTATAGAGTAGGGTCATTACCTAATTCTGAAGCAGCAACTCTCACAAACAAGTGTTGCTCATTTTTGTTGTACTCTCTAATATCAATGAGTTCACCTAACCATAGTAAGCATCCACTTCCGCCATTTCTTATATCAAGATTTGAGTATGCTGTACAATTGCAATCAGCCAAGCACATATTCTTGCATTCTTCAAGATTAATGCTTACATTATACCAGGAGTGTCTAGAATCCGGCATCTTGATATTCGTAAATTTAAGAAAACCATCTTGGTTACAAGACAAAGAAGTTTTCCTTATACAACCATTTGACCAGTCCACTGCATCCCATTGTTCAGGATACCTGTGAAGACATAATTAACGAATTAACATGGTATTGGAACAGACAGAGGAGTCGTGTGAAGGCATATTTTTAACATTACCTAGGCTCGAAACCTCGCAAGCAGTCACATGGAGGAGAGTTATTGATGTTGCAACTTGCATAAGGACCACATAAAGTAAAACGGTCACAATTATCAGATTGTGCTGATACGTAGACTGTCCATCTGTGATTGTGCTCAATCCATGTTAGGTGTTCTACCATTCCAGCCTGATTGATCACCACCCTGGTGGGCAGGGACTCATTAAGCTCGTATTTAAAGTAAATCTCCTTCTGTTTAATAACAAACTCGAAAGCATAATATATAGCTGGTTGATTTTTAGGACTACTACTAAATGATATACCATTCCATGGCCCTGTGCTATATACTATAGACGAATTTTTCCACACGAAAAATTGTGGGTATCCATGAGAATCAAGACGTTCTATATATTCACCAGGAGCAGGATCATCAGTGTTCTTCCATGACTCTATGTACCAATCCATGCCCGTGACCAGATTACGTCCAAGCTTCATCCCAGGTAATAAAGTATCTCCTGGATAATCAAAACTCTGCCACGCGAAGTTAACTTCTGGATCACTATCATTTCCATCATTGACAACAAGGTTACCGGAATCCAGGAGCCATGCTTTTGGATTCGTTAACGATCTTGATGAGTTTGATGACCAAATTGAGGCATTGGAATTATCAACAAGTACAAGAATTCCATTGGGATTGAGTGATAACACTCCTGAATTGTCATTCAGTGGAATGTTTCTATTGGCAACCCAAACGACAGTTCTAGTTGCTATCTTCTTGAACCATATGCCAACGTAGCGATTCTTCGAATTTCCAGGACTGAAAAATCCAAGCTCATAAACCCCTCCAGCTGAAACAATTGTGTCACCATCTCTAATTGGTTTTTCTGTTGTGATTGTGTCTAATGCAGTGGAAATTAGTAAGATTGAAAGAAAAATAGAGCAAGAAAATAAAAAATGGTTCCCTTTCATGATTCTGATGATTCGTGCCTTCGATTTTTCGAAAAACTTAAAGCCTTAATAACACACACAAAAAAAAACACCAGTTCCTTTCATTGACAAGCTAAGGTCAGTTTTTTTTTTTTCACTTCTAACTATTGAGAGGCAGCTAAGAATTAGGATGTGATAGGTCTGAACCTGTTCATTGTTGTATACCTTTTGACTTCTAAAAGTATTAAATGTGTGATATATGATTGAACGTTGGATAATAATGCTTAATCATAGTTAATTAATTGGCCAAATTTATGAATAGACACTCAAACTTGTCCCCATTAGACACACCTCTAGTTGGCATAAGTGTGGCCCCTGCACGAGTCAGGCAAACCTCACGCGTGAGCTACAAACTGCCATGACATGTTAAATGATGGAACAATTTAGAGCCAGTACTAGTGCGAGTTCTGTGGGTTCAACTGCTTAGCTCAAACTATGTATATACATAGGTGAAAAATAAATTAAAATGTATACATATATAAGCTTTTGCATAATCATGCATATTCAACTCTATGAAACAAAAACCATGCTGATTAATTAGTGTCATCTAGAAGTTAGATTAGTACTACAGGTCTCGTGCTTTAAGTTAGCATAGGCATTCCAGATCTATTACAACAATAACATATTGTTGGGTAACAATGTCCTGCCTATAGCAAGGACCAGCAGGAACTAGCTAGGTGGCCTGAATCGGAGTAATGATTGAACATGACGTTTGCTTGGTGGATTTAGTTAAGAAATAAAGTAATTGTGTCTTTACTATAAGCTATAACTTTTGGCATGATGGTAAATGTTTGATCCTAACGCATATTCAATATAATCTCACGAGGGGATGTGAACAGGTTGTTTTCTTCTCTTTTGATGTCAACGCTCAAAACCAACCAGATACGTTGGATATTGTAATAAGAAACAAATGTACTAGTTGCATCTAATACATCAATCTCTTTCATTTGAGTAGATGTGTTTACCATTGTGCCAAACGTTATAGCCATAGTCGAAAACAAAGCCATGTTGCTCTTGGATACCACTTAGTAGGATCAAGTGCTTACTATCATGTCAAAAACTATAACCGATAATAAAGGTCAACTCTATTTCTTAATTTAGTCCACCAAATAAACACTATGTTCGATCATGACTCTAATCTGGGTCACCTTAGCCCCCATCATGGCCTTGCCATAGACAAAATGTTGATGTTGCCCAACACTTACTACTACAGTACTATAAATGTTACTAATGCTATGAGGATTCAATAATTTATATATATTATTATAAAATGGATCCTATTTGCATAGTGTAAGGGAATTGATCAAATGAACCTCTTCATCATGCCCTTTAATGTCAGAAAAAATGTTGCATAACATGAACCACAATTTAACGATCAAGAAGATTTTATTTGTATTATTAGAGTGTTAGCTGTCAATAACTGCGAAAAAATATTTTGTATTATTAAAGCAAGTGGGCTTACCGAAAGTATGTTACTTTGTCGGTAAGCAAGGCTAGTGGCTAAAATAATTTATGTAACCTGTAGTTTGATAGAAATTAAAGAGCCATAAAAATAAAAATAAAAAATAGAAAGAGTCATAATATTAGAAGGGATATAAGTAGGTTTCAGCCCATATGCCCATTTCATCGTGTTCAGATCATGAAGTCTCTTTCGATTAAAAAAAAATAAAAAATTATCCATATTTTGTTTTTACGTCAAATCAATAAATATATAGTTATGTATTTGTTGAATTTCTATCACATTACTATAATTAACTAAAATGCATATTTATTTCATTTATTCACTTAATCATATATATATATAAAAGAGAATTCTAGGCCCGCCTACGTGGCACCACCACAAACCAAGATTCGTTTTTTAATTTATCCCTTTCATGAAAAGTTGCAACTTTAACAAAAAGTTGTGACTTTTATAAAAAAGTTGCGAATATATGAAAAGTTGTAATTTCTATGAAGAGTTGTGACTTTTATGAAAGGTTATGACCTTTCCAAAGAGTTGTAACTTTTTCAAAGAGTTTTAACCTTTCCGATAAGGCACAATAAACATTTGTTCACACTACCCTTTGTTGTCTCGCTATAAATAGAGGGATTTCCTCTCATTTTAAAACAACAAAAATTCTGAACTTCTTCTTCATCTTCTTCTTCTATACAATTAAATATTCATGCACAATTTTTTCCTTTCTGTTTCATCCTATTGTTACAGATCCTGGTATATTTTTTTACAGACATTAATTTATGCTTATGTTATTAATTGTTGTTTTTGAGTACATGTTTTAAACTTTGTTATTTATGTTTCTGCAAATTATTGGTTAAGTATTTGTTAGTACAAATTAAACAACACACGTTACTTGAGTATTCACGCAAGTTTTCTATACTGAAATTGTTGAAGGTACAGTAAAAAAATTCCTTAAAGATCTATATTATTATCTCTTGAAGACAAAATTCAAATTTGGTATGACATTGTAAGGACAGAAAGACCTTAAAAACTTTATCTCACCGTGATGTGCGAAGTGAACCAAGAAAAGAAGACAAGAATTAATAAACATTTGACATGGGTTCAAGGATGTGCCGGATGACCTATAGAGGAATATGACTAGACTGTAGCCTCTTTTAATCCCAAAGAAATAGATAACTACACAATAAATTTATTGCTCATATTCAATATGAAGTATGGACAGATTCTCAAAATTAGTGCAAGTTGTAAAAACTTTCTTGAAGTAATAGATGTGTTTCTCGACATTGTGATTGGAATAGAGGTGTAGTTTCAAATTGAACTTCATCACTCTGGTATGTTAATTTTTAAAAAACACTCAAACAAACTGAATAATTTGTGTAATCTTTTTCCCTTTCAAGTATATATAATAAGTTGAATTGTTGTCTAATATGATACATTCTCCCTTTAATTTTTTATTTTAATAATTACTTATGAAACATTTAAATGGAAAACTTTAAAATGATATATATAAAGCAAAAGGTAGAGTTGAACTTTTTACATGTTAGAATTAGAATATTTGTTCATTTGTTTCATCCTTTTAAAATTTATTTATCCCTTCACCAACAATTTTTTATTTTATTAGAAAATTTAATATCTCCGGTATGGTTGATGTTCATTTGAATCCCCAAAAATATCAAGTAATAACACTTCCTGGGCAAAAAGATAAATTATAAAATTAAATTAAAGATGATTGATTGAAAGATAAATGATAAGATATTGTAATTATCATCTTCCTTTACATTATTAATGTTTGTTATATGTAATCTTGTATGTAAGATAATATAGTGTTTTAGTTTTAATGACTCATAGATTTTAAGTATTATTTTATAAATTCAGTGATATTAAATTTCCGCGCGAAGCGCGGGTAATTTTACTAGTTATCTATAATACTTAATCCGTCTCATATTATTTGTTCATATTATTAAAAATAGTTGATCCAAGTTACTTGTCATGACAAAAAATAGAATTTATTTTAAAATTTTACTTTTCATTTAATTAATTCTTTTTGAAAGTATTAATATTGCAAAGTTCCAAAAGAGTTCCTCCATTACTAATCTTGATCGATAAGGCACATAAATAAAATGCATTAATTATCAAATGTGAATAAAATTAGCTTGTTTAAAGAGCATGCAAAGAAGAAAGTGGACAAATATCATGAAACAGAGGAAGAAATACCTTATTTGCAATTCAAACTTTCAAAATTAACTTATTTTTGAGAAATACTTATAATAAAAAAACTGTTTGTGTTTGTCAATAAATTTAATCAAATAAATTATAAATAATATAATTTAACGTAAATATCAAATGCGAATAAATATTTAGGCCTCTTTTGCACAAATTGACAGAATGATTCGGATGGTTCTTGAATCTTGACATTAATAAACCAATCTCACATTGATGAAAGAACTGGGCAATCGTCAGCCCAGCCGCATGTTAATAAATGTCAGTCCAATAATAAAATATCCAATAATTCTAATTTTTAAGTTTCCAACCAACTGAAATTAATGGTTCAAACATATATGTCATTCTTATTATAAATAGTTGATTCATAATATTTGTCATTTCATAAAATTAATGCATAAATTATAATATTCTTTCTATTTTACCCTTGTGAGTTATTAGTCTTGAAAATATACATTTGACTAAAATAGAAAAGCTAAATGAATAATGTTCATTGGTCAAATTAATTAATCAAAATAAATTAATTCATATTCATTGATTGAAAAGTGACTTCAAAAAAAATTAAACAAGCGTAGAATGGTAAACTTATTTAATTTCTTAATGCACATGAAATAAAAAAATAGTGACATATAAATAAGAATAGGGGAATACTATTTTGGAAAAAAATAAATTACTAAAAATTAACTCCCGAAACAAAGGTAGTTTAAAAAATTGTTAATATTAGAAAACCATATATCTTCAGTTTCGTCTCTATCGATATATATCAAAATCTCCTTGAATATTATATTTTATATATAATGTGAAAATTATTTTCTAACTGTTAAAGAGCAAATTGCAAGAGTTCAAGTAGAAAATTATATTTGCAGCATGACAAAACTTGTCTTTTTGTTTTTATTTTTTCTCAGTATAAAATTATAATATGGTGACTTTTTTTTTTTTTGGTTGAAAATATGGTGACTTCATAATGATTTACAATTTAAAGGAAAAAAAAAAAAGAAATGAATGTGTCAACCGTGAAAGCTGGAATTAGTTATTTTGACCTGATTAATTACATTAGGAAACGGAAAAAATATTTCGTTGTATTTTTTTAATGTGTCACTTCACTTAAAAGATTTGGTCAAATATTTGTCTCTTTAAAAAATTATAAAAAAAAAAACATAAACCGATTTTAGGGATAATTTTGCACTTTTAATCTCTTAATTAATGATGAATTTTAATTTTGATTTTTATAATATTCGATTAAGTGTATGTAATTTTTAGGTTATTGTTTGAATTATATCACTCTCAAATATGAAATAACATTATGAATCCAACATTAGACAACATTAATGAAACGATTTAACACTAAATAATTCATTAACGTTATAAAGACTCAAGATCAGAGAAATAAAGAAATACATAAATTAATTAAAGATTGTATATACATTTGATCAGATTATAATATGGGAAGTCAAAAGATTACAACTTTGAAAACTATAGTCTTAGTGTTAGCCGCCTATAGAGTTTTTGGAAAGCAAATATTAGTTCGTTTCCTTAAAATTAAGGGAAAATGAGTTTTACATTTTACACCTAATAATATAATTTAATAGTTATTCAATTAAAAATCATGAGGTAAAATTAAAAATATCAAACGATTTTATTTTATGTAAAAGGTCTTGCATCTTATATATGTATGATGCAAGGTAACATGTACATCATAAAATTAGTCAAGATGAGTTCATTTGAATCTTAAATTTTTGACACCAAGTATAAGTACATATATATATAAATTTATTAAAATCTCAAGAAATATTAAATCTAAACCCCTAATTCCACATTCTAACACTATAATAAACTGAATTTCAAAAAAATTAAAGTTTAATTCATTGAATTTTTAAGTTTGAATTCGTCTACAAATTGTTAAATTAGCTCTTAGACCTAACTCACACCCCAAAAGCTAGCTCAAAGGGAGGAGGATTGATCAAGCCAGTCCACCCATCTCATTAACCACCAATGTGAGACTTTTGTCATTCTTTAACACCCCACCTCACGCCCAGTGCTTAGCAACTGGTGCGTGGGCAATTTTGATTTTGGGGGCCCCAACATTGGGTGAGATGGGCCCTGCTTTGATACCATGTTAAATTAGGTTTTAGGCCTAACTCACACCCCAAAAGCTAGCTCAAAGGGAGGAGGATTGTCCAAGCCTTATAAGGAGTCCACCCATCTCATTAACCACCGATGTGAGACTTTTGTCATTCTTTAACACAAATATACCCAAATTAACCCAAAAAATTAACACGTATTTCATAAAATTACTCGAGATATGCTCAAATTGATCCGATCACACGAGTCATAAAATAAATCCATTGCATCCAAACAAAAGTCGGTTGACTATGCCGACAAAGTTTTAACAATAAATTATCACCTCTACCCCATCTCTATGCTAACCTTTCTCCCCAAGAAAAAATAACTTGAAAAAATGATATACTCAAATGTGGCATGGGAAATATTTCATTTTTAATTAGAGGTCTCGAATTCAAATTCTGAATATGAAAAAAAAATTATTGAAGTAGATTTGAGCTCTATATATAGATTTAATCATGTTGAAAATACCATCTCTAAGCCCAGCCCAAATTAATAATTGATTATTGTACCATTTTTAATCCTCACCTGTCTCATCAACATAACGAGAATCTTCAAAATGGTCCAAATTGATATCAAGGTCAGTAAATTCTACTAATTTTTTTTTATTATTGGGTTTGACTATTTCAAGCTTTTAATTCGTGGAGTCTACTGCAAAATTGCGGTGGGTAATTATTAGTTAAAAAATACAGTTGTCGATCATTGGTTGGTTTAACATGTCAATGGCGAGTGAGTTTTACCTCTATCAAATTAAAGTGTTTATTTGATCACTACCTAAGTTTGAATGTGTAACTTATAATACATGTCAAGTTTAACGGACTATCGCGACATTTAGCCTATTATTTATAAGTTGAATGTGGTTAAGGGGCTATCGCGATATTTAGCCTATTATTTATAAGTCCAATATTTTGGACATGACTTTTTAATTCTAAACTGGTGGGCAGGAAAAAGTTAAGCTTGACAATCAATAGTATTGACTTTGTTTTTTGTGTCAGCTATGTTGAGGCTCTTCATTTGCTGTCAATTTCTCTTTATGTTACTAACTTCTGCAGCATTAGACACAATCACTACAGATAAATCCATTAGAGATGGTGACACAATTGTTTCAGCTGGAGGGGTTTATGAGCTTGGATTTTTCAGCCCTGGAAATTCGAAGAATCGTTACGTTGGCATATGGTACAAGAAGATATCACCTAGAACTGTTGTGTGGGTTGCAAACAGAAACATTCCATTTAATGACACTTCAGGAGTGTTAACACTTAATCCCAATGGAATTCTTGTACTTGTTGATAAATCCAATGTCTCAATTTGGTCATCAAACTCATCAAGATCGTTAAAGAATCCAAAAGCACAGCTCCTGGATTCCGCGAACCTTGTTGTTAGTGACGGAAATGATAGAGATCAGGGAATTAATTTGGCGTGGCAGAGTTTTGATTATCCAGGAAATACTTTATTACCTGGAATGAAGGTAGGAATAGATTTGGTTACGGGCATGGATAGGTATGTAACGTCATGGAAGAGCACGGATGATCCTACTCCTGGTGAATATGTAGATCGTGTTGATTCATATGGATATCCTCAATTGTTCTTGTTGAGAAATTCATCTGTAGTGTTTAGCTCAGGGCCATGGACTGGTGCTGCATTTTCTAGTAGTCCTAGTAATAAACCAACTTTGTATTATACATTCGAGTTTGTTATCAATCAGCAGGAAATTTACTTCAAATACGAGCTTAAGAATGACTCTATGCCCACCAGGGTGGTGCTCAACCCGGATGGGGTGATACAACACCTAATATGGATTGAGCATACTCAGAGCTGGTTTCTCTACTTGACAGCACAACTTGATAATTGTGATCGTTTTGCTTTATGCGGACCTTATTCAAGTTGCAACATCAATAACTCCCCTCCATGTGACTGTTTGAAAGGGTTTGAGCCTAGGTTTGTATTTGTTAAACTATGTGATCATCTCATGTTAATCTATTAGAGAGAGTGCACTTTTGAATTTTGATTACTAAGTTATGTTTTCACACACCCCTCATGTGTGTGCTTGATTCTTTTTCTCGGACCAAACACATGTAATTATTTTCTTGCCTTCACAGGTATCCTCAAGATTCTGCAGCAGACTGGTCTAGTGGTTGCGTAAGGAGAACTTCTTTAAATTGTACCCATGATGGTTTTCTTAAATTTACGGGTATCAAGATGCCGGATTCTAGAAACTCCTGGTATAATGAGAGAATGAACCTTGAAGAATGCGAGAAAATGTGCTTAGCTGATTGCAATTGTACAGCCTACTCAGATCTTGATGTTAGAAATGGTGGAAGTGGATGCTTACTATGGTTTGGAGAACTCATAGATATACGAGAGTTCAGCCAAAATGAGCAAAATCTGTATGTGAGAGTAGCTGCTTCAGAATTAGGTAATGATTCTACTCTGCATAAATGCACAACTCTTTAGAATTGAAGGAACTCTACACCTAATATACTTACATGATGGACATTAAAGTTGATTAGGTGCTTTAGTAGTTGGTAATATGGCGATTTCATTTTCTGTGGTACTGGAACGGAAGTAGCTTGCTGCAAAGAGCATTTGAATAATTTCATATCTTACTCTACGACTATATGGATACTAGGACATAACCGGTTAGTAGGATTGCTAAGGGATGAGACTTCATTCCCTTTAAAGGCTTAAAAATATGCTAGACCTCATGACAGATCAAGGCTGTTGACAGCAGGTGGTAATCATATGCATTCTGTCCTTAGTAGTGCCGCTTGTAATCAGTGACACTGTACTTTAATATGTGTCATCTTTCAAAGAAGATTTCCGATTTAACAATGCAGCTTGAAATCAATTAAACATTGACTACTTTTTCAGTAATCTTGTTGATTGAATGCCCTGGTCAACAAGTTACAAAGTCTGCAGGGCTTCATAACAAAATAAGAAGTAATACAATCAATGCAATTAACTACTGATATGGCTAACTCATATGTAAATTGAATACTGATTATGAACTAATATAGAACATGTTCAGACAGGACGCGGAGGAGAAAGAGGTCAGTCCTGATTGGTGTCATTTCAGCAGTGGTAGCAACACTTATCCTCAGCTTTTTAGCTTGGTTTTACTTCCAAAGAAGGAAAAGAAGAAGAAGAATAGGTAATATAGCTGAGGTACTCTTGTCTATCTGGCTGACATTGTTCGTCTTTACCAAATTCTCATTGATATCATGTTTGTGGCAGGCGAATGTATATTGACAGGTTCAAAAGTTGAAAATGAGGACATGGAGCTTCCATTGTTTGATTTAGTTACTGTTACTAGTGCCACTGGGAACTTCTCTTCTGCTAATGTGATTGGGGAAGGCGGCTTTGGACCAGTTTACAAGGTAATTCAACTTTGATCTTCAACTTTTAGTTAGAAGTGCCATCTTTAATCCTTGATAGAAAATTGCAGGGTATCCTACCAAATGGACAAGATATTGCAGTAAAGAGGCTATCAAAGCATTCTGGACAAGGCTTTCAAGAGTTAAAAAATGAAATCGTTCTCATTTCCAAGCTGCAACATAGAAACCTTGTCAAGCTATTGGGTTGCTGCCTTGAAGGAGAAGAAAGGATGCTAATCTATGAGTTCATGCCCAACGCTAGCTTGGACTATTTCATTTTTGGTCTGATTTTCATGATTCATTAACTAAATACTACTTGATATGTCCTCAATATCTCTGCATCACTCAACGATTAGTTCCACATTGTGCAGATACAAACAGAAAAGCTTCACTAGCATGGAAGAACCGCTTTGAAATTGCTATGGGAATATCTCGTGGTCTTCTTTACCTTCACCAGGATTCAAGATTAAGAATTATTCACCGAGATCTCAAGACCAGCAACATTTTATTAGATAGTGACATGAATGCCAAAATTTCTGACTTCGGCCTTGCCAAAATTTTTGGTGGAGACCAAGAGGAAGGAAAAACTAAGAGAGTAATAGGGACATAGTAAGTTTCTACACATCTTTAAATCATAGAACCTTTATTACATTTAATCAGTACACATGAGAATAAATATATTGAGTTGATCCAGTGGATATATGTCCCCGGAGTATGCTGTTGATGGAAAATATTCAGTGAAATCAGATGTATTCAGTATCGGCGTAATCATTCTTGAAATAGTCAGTGGCAGAAAGAACAGAAAATTTCGTCACATGGAACATCATCACAATCTCTTGGGACATGTAAGCACATATATGTGGAACAAAACTTCGTTCCCTTTATTCACTCTTAGCTTTCTATTGTGATTACAACTGTATAAATGTGTTGTTCTGTTTGTAATTTAGGCATGGTTACTTTGGATTGAAGGCAACGCGTTGGAGCTGATAGACGAATGTATCAAAGAATCCTTCTCAGAATCTCAAGTGTTGAGATGCATCCAGGTTGGTTTGTTATGCGTCCAAAAACTCCCCGAGGATAGGCCTACAATGGCATCAGTAGTTTTCTGGTTAGGCAATGAAGGTCTAGCTCTTCCTCAACCAAAGCAACCTGGTTTTTTCATAGAGAGGAATTCAATGGAATCAATAGAGTCATCAACTGATGAAGTATATATAAGTAGCAGTGTGTCGATAACAGTTCTAGAGCCAAGATAAACATAAAATTTCAATTGAAAGTTTTGAAATGTACACACTTTTTCTTATTATCAATATTTGTATATATGATAAGAGTAATGTTCTTGTCAAGAGTTTTAAGTAAGAAAATCATATTTGTAGCATGACAAAAACTTACCTTTTTATTCTTTTTCCTTAGTATCTTATTATATGGTGACTTTACAGTATGAAAGGAAAAAAATGAGGTAACAATATGCAATAATTTTAGAGAGTTGATGTTTTTGGTTAAGCGCTTTAGAAAGAAAAATAATGTTTTTTTTGAGTTGTAACGTAAGCTTTAAAAAATACTGTAGTTTTTTCTCCTAAGTACTTTCGGAACCTTGGCCAAGAAAAGTGATTTTCGAAGTGATTGCTTCAATCCAAAAAAACTTCAAAAGGTATTTTGCAACAAAAAACACTCTTCAAAATGAGTAAATTTTGAAAATTTGACCAAACAGATTGTAATTGAGTATGTTTAGTGAATAAAATGAGGTAACAATATGCAATAATTTAAATCATGATTAAGTTCTAATAGTTCGCAAATCACTTCGAAACATTATTTTAATCATGATTAGTCAACAGCGTGCAACTTTGAAACTCTAATTAGCCGCCTCTATGGCCTTTCAACAAAAAAGTTGAAACAATTTTTATTTTTTTATTTTTTTTAGAAAAAAAAAGTTGAAACAATTATCACTCAACTAATCAGTAAATTAAATTAATTAAACAAAGAAGCGGTGATAGACCTTTATTAATAATGATTTGTTTGGTTGAAGATATTTGGGGTTATTTCCGATATAAAATTCATACCAAAATTATGAATTTATCTATGTGTCTCAAATAAAAGATGAGATTATTTATCCTAATAATAAACGCAAAATTATAATCTTGACTTAACCTTATTTTGAATCAAACAACTCGTGTTATCAAAAATCAAATAATGGATCACCTCCTTAAGATGCTTTCAAAATCCACTTCACATTTCACATCCAAGAGATATAGCCTAGTAGTCCACAAAGTTGCTCGGTAATTATGAGTCTCAAATTCAAATCTCAACGTATGCAAAATAAAATAAAATATTAGGGGTGTATGTAATAGGATGGAAGAAAATATCTTCTAAAAAACAAGTGTTTGGTGTATGTGTTAGTGAGAGGTAGTGTAATTAGTGCAGGTGTGCCTGACTCTATTATTTTAATAAAAAAGTTTTTCTTTTCATAATCTGTTTAAGAGGAATATTGAACATGACTTGTTGATTCTAAAGTGATGAGCAGGAAAACTCAGCTTTGTCAATCAAATAAATCTATTGTTATTAATTTTTGTATCAACTTTGTTGAGGCTCAAAGGCCTTGAGATTGCCAATTCAAAAAAAAAAGAGTCAGAATCCATGAAAGGCCTATTTTCTTTATGCATTTGCTGCCAATTTCTCTTCATTTTAGTAACTTCTGCAGCATTAATCACTACAGATAAATCCATTAGAGATGGTGACACAATTGTTTCAGCTGGAGGGATTTATGAGCTTGGATTTTTCAGCCCTGGAAATTTGAAGAATCGTTACGTTGGCATATGGTACAAGAAAATATCAAATGGAACTGTTGTTTGGGTTGCCAACAGAAACAATCCACTGAATGACAGATCAGGAGTGTTAACACTCAATCCCAATGGAATTCTTGTACTTGTTGATAAATCCAATGTCTCAATTTGGTCATCAAACTCATCAAGATCCTTAGAGAATCCAAAAGCACGGTTACTGGATTCAGGAAACCTTGTTGTCAGTGATGGGAATGATAGAGGCCTGGAAAATAATTTCGCGTGGCAGAGTTTTGATTATCCAGGAAATACTTTGTTACCTGGCATGAGGATTGGAAAAGATTTGGTCACGGGAATGGATTGGCATGTAACGTCATGGAAGAGCACAGATGATCCAACTCCTGGTGAATATGTAGATGGTCTTGATTCTCATGGATATCCACAATTGTTTGTGTGGAAAAATTCATCTGTAGTATTTAGCTCAGGGCCATGGAATGGTATTGCATTCAGTGGTAGTCCTAATAATAAACCAAATACATATTACAGTTTCGAGTTTGTTATTAATCAACAGGAAATTTACTACACATATACAATTAGGAATGACTCCATTCCCACCAGGGTGGTGCTCAATCCGTCTGGTGTGCTAGAACACCTAACATGGATAGAGCGCAGTCAGAGCTGGTTTCTCTACTTGACAGCACAATTTGATAATTGTGATCGTTTTGGTTTATGTGGACCTTATTCAAGTTGCAACATCAATAACTCCCCTCCTTGTGACTGTTTGAAAGGTTTTGAGCCTAGGTTTGTATTTGTTATACTATGTGATCATCTCGCGTTAAGCTATTAGAGAGAGTGCACTTTTGACTTTTGATTACTTACTTATGTTTTCACACGCCCCTCATGTGTGTGCTTGATTCTTTTTTTGTTACTTAATCATGTCTTCACTCTTCACAGGTATCCTCAAGATTCTGCAACAGACTGGTCAAGTGGTTGCGTAAGGAGAACTTCTTTGGATTGTACCCATGATGGTTTTCTTAAATTTACGGGTATCAAGATGCCTGATTCTAGAAACTCCTGGTATAATGAGAGCATGAACCTTGAAGATTGTGAGAAAATGTGCTTGGCTGATTGCAATTGTTCAGCCTACTCAGATCTTGATGTTAGAAATGGTGGAAGTGGATGCTTACTATGGTTTGGAGAACTCATAGATATACGAGAGTTCAGCCAAAATGAGCAAAACCTGTATGTGAGAGTAGCTGCTTCAGAATTAGGTAATTACCCTACTCTGCATAAATGCACAACTCTTTAGAATCGAAAGGAACTCTACTATCTTATTTACTTTACTTGATTGACATTAAAGTTGACTAGGTGCATGCTTTAGTAGTTTGTATTATGTTTTTTTTCATTGAAAAGGATAAGAGCCTTTGTCCACCTATGAAAAAGTCCCTCTAGTTTACCAACCTAAGCAAAAACATTGGAAAAATTGTTTATCAACCATTAAATGGCTGCACATCTACAATATTTTCCCCTTAACGAGGGAGCTGATAATCTAGTACGAACGTGTCCAGCTAATAGTTACACTGTTTATCATCCACTAGTCCCCGTTGATGCAGACTATCTTTTGTATAGAGTTTGACACTAGGAGCTATATTCAGAATGAATAACCATATAGGAAAGCCAAAATTGCTACATAACAATTTGTTCCAAGGGATGCAAGGAAAGCTGCCTCTCAGCTTCTGATATGCTAGACCTCATGGAAGATCAAGGATGTTAACAGCGAGGGATGATCGTACACACTCTGTCCTTTAATAGTTAGTACTGATTAGCAAGTCTGCTGAGCTTCCAAGCAAAATAAGAAGTAATATAATCAATGCAATTCATTACTGATATGGCCAGCTCATATGTAAATTGAACATATTCAGACAGGAAGGGGAGGAGAAAGAGGTCAGTCCTGATTGGTGTCATTTCAGCAGTGGTAGCAACATTTATCCTCAGCATTTTAGCTTGGTTTTACCTCCGAAGAAGGAAAAGAAGAAGAGGTACATATACTTGAGGTACTCTTGTCTATCTGGCTGACATTGTTCGCCTTTTACCAATTCTCATTGATATCATGTTTGTGGCGAGCGAATGCATATTGACAGGTTTAGAAGTTGAAAATGAAGAAATGGAGCTTCCATTGTTTGATTTAGTAACTGTTACTAGTGCCACTGAGAACTTCTCTTCTGCTAATGTGATTGGAGAGGGAGGTTTTGGACCGGTTTACAAGGTAAATCAACTTTGATCCTCAACGTCTAGCTAGAAGTGGCATCTTTGACTCTTGATAGAAAATTGCAGGGTATCCTACCAAATGGACAAGCAATAGCAGTAAAGAGGCTATCAAAGCACTCTGGACAAGGCTTTCAAGAGTTAAAAAATGAAATCGTTCTCATTTCCAAGCTGCAACATAGAAACCTTGTCAAGCTATTGGGTTGCTGCCTTGAAGGAGAAGAAAGGATGCTAATCTATGAGTTCATGCCCAACGCTAGCTTGGACTATTTCATTTTTGGTCTGATTTTCATGATTCATTAACTAAATACTACTTGATATGTCCTCAATATCTCTGCATCACTCAACGATTAGTTCCACATTGTGCAGATACAAACAGAAAAGCTTCACTAGCATGGAAGAACCGCTTTGAAATTGCTATGGGAATATCTCGAGGTCTTCTTTACCTTCACCAGGATTCAAGATTACGAATTATTCACAGAGATCTCAAGACCAGCAACATTTTATTAGATAGTGACATGAATGCAAAGATTTCTGACTTCGGCCTTGCCAAAATTTTTGGTGGAGATCAAGTGGAAGGAAAAACTAAGAGAGTAATAGGGACATAGTAAGTTTCTACACATCTTCAAATCATAGAATCTTTATTACATTCAATCAGTACATGAGCATAAATATATTGAGTTGATGCAGTGGATATATGTCCCCAGAATATGCTGTTGATGGGAAATATTCAGTAAAATCAGATGTATTCAGCATTGGCGTAATCATTCTTGAAATAGTCAGTGGCAGAAAGAACAGGAAATTTCGTCATTTGGAGCATCATCACAATCTTTTGGGACATGTAAGCACAAAACTCCATTCCCTTAATTCACTCTTAGCTTCCTATTGTGAATACATTTGTATAAATGTGTTGTTCTGTTTGTAATCTAGGCATGGTTACTTTGGAGTGAAGGCAACACGTTGGAACTGATAGACGAATGTATCAAAGAATCATTTTCAGAATCTCAAGTGTTGAGATGCATCCAGGTTGGTTTGTTATGCATTCAAAAACTCCCCGAGGATAGGCCTACCATGGCATCAGTAGTTTTCTGGTTAGGCAATGAAGGCCTGGTTCTTCCTCAACCAAAGAAACCTGGTTTTTTTATCGAGAGGAATACAACGGAATCAGCAGAGTCACCTGATGAAGGATATCTAAGTAACAACGTATCGATAACAATCCTGGAGCCAAGATAGACATAAATTCCAACAATTGTAACTATTGAAATGTATCCACTTTGTCCTGTTTTTGTCAACAGTATTAGTGTATATATGGACTATATCATGAGGTGCATTGAGGAAGATAGTCTAGTATTTCTGTTTTTCATTGACATGTGTATTCTTCGATACTATAATAAACGTAACGAATTGGCCTATTCTGAGTAACTTGTAAAAATCATGTCTCCGCTGCTGACCATCAAAATTGCATACTATATGTACATATGAATAAGAAGTTGAGTCATTTTTGCATATGTACACTCAAGTTATGGATGATTGTATATATGAAGAAGATATTATTATAATTGAAAGGAAGTTGCATTGAAATTTCCTGTTCTCCCTGTGGGAAGCAACAAATATGATGGTTCATGTTTTTGTCCCTTTAAGTTTTAACCTTTTACTAACTTTATTTAATCATACCTATAATTTTGTGTTGTCTTGTGGTTTAAGGAAACACCCAGGAATATTCATGTACTTGCTGTGTATACAGTGTTCCCAAAATACTTAGATCATAATTAGTGTCTTTTTGCAATCTTACAAATTAGTGGCATTACTAAATCCCCTCCAAAAATTATAAAGTATTGTGCTAGCAAGTGTTATATAGTTTGTAATATTGGAGTTATACTATGGTTGAAATAACAGTTTGAGTATCATGACTGAAATAATTTGGGTACTACTACTAAAAAAAATGGATTTAGTGACAGACAAATTTTGTAGCTAAACAGTAAAATACGTTGCTAATAATACTTATCAATTGATTTTCATTAGCTATGAGCAAAATAGCGACGAATCAGCAACAAAATTCATAGCTAATTTCAGTGTTTTTAATAGTATATATCACTGAAATAGTTGAACGGATGCTATTGAAGTAGTTTGGATAAATACTACTGTTGAAATAACTATAAGAAACATGACTTTTTCAAACAAGTGTCTGTTTCAACCGTTTATGTTCGCTATAAATAGAGACGTCAATTATTCTATATCGATCACTTTTAATTCAACTGGCAATATGTGTGTTGTATCCAAAGGAGCATTGTCTAATAACCCTATACTCTTTTAAGACAGTAATTATATCAAGTCTCAAGCCTTTTCTTCGTCTATTTTTGCTAACAGTAGATAGGGTTATTGCATAGGGTTACTAAATGCAAGTAAAAGCCAGAAAAGTGTCACATGATGCACTAATAATCTTGGCAATCTAAAAAATAATGATTAATATTAATTCGATTTTTTATCTGAGAGTGTTATAGCAATGGTCCCCTTTGTGTAACACGCGAAGGTAACTGAGTCATAGTTTTTTTATCGCTATATTCTTACGATAGCAATGTGGATTAACAACTAGAAAAAATTGGCTAAAAAAGAAAATAATTTGATCCTCAATTTTTATCTTGCAGTATTTTTTTGTGTGCTGGTAAATTGCTTAATCAATTACTCTATTAGCTTACAATATATGTGATATTATTTTTCTTATTAATATATTTTAATAAGAATAATATATTTTTATATTTAAAAATAATTCAATTCTAAACTAATTTCCATATTTTGTAAGACAAATGTTATGATATGTTTCACAATTAACACTGTAAATTTCAGAAGCTTGTTTTATTTGTTAAATTTTACGATGAATCAAATTATATCACACAAATTAAAACGAAGAACGATATACAACCAAAACACAGAGAAGATAGATTGTGACTCAACGTAGAAAACATTCAGTACGTACGTTACCTTCCATTTCCGTATTTCTAGTTTTAACTCTATCGAAAAGACTATTAAAGATGAATTTTGAATTATATAGTGTTTTATATATTAGAGAAAACACAAATGGTCACCTTTTTAGTGTGGACCACGGCTGTCAAGTGTCTTTTTTTTTTTTTTTACCCTTCCGTAGGAGCTTTCGCCCCTTTTGCTTCATTGGTGACTTGAACTCAGCTATCAATGATATGATTCGATCAATATTTTTAAAAAAAATAATATCATACTAATTTGTTCGATTAATACTCAGTCATACATAATCAAAATTATATTTTTTAAACTGTCCCAATAATCATTTCAATCGATTTTTCTTTCGATATGGATTCAATAAAAAAATTTATCATATTAGAAAAGACGTTAGGTAAGAGTCACAATTTTCTTAGAATATCTGATTTGTTACATAAAGCAATAACAAACTTTGATATAACACACAAAGTGCATCTTATCATCTAAAATTAATTATATACGAAAGTGATGCTCTACAAAATATAACAAATTTCATATAATTACTAAACTCAAATAAATATTTAAATTAGGAGCAACTTATTGTCTTAATCTTTTTGGTAATTTACATAAATATATATTTGCATAATATAATTATATAAGTTATACTATCCTTAAAAAAAATAGTTACACGTGAACAATATGTAGCCAAAGTGCCAAACAATGTTATTAAGATTGTTTATAAAAACAAAAAAATCTCCATTAACTTTTTATAAGGTTATAAATTTTACATCAAAACCTACAATTTTAATTAAATTAAAAATCTAATAATCAATTCGAGTATAAGTTTGATTTGATCAGTTTGGACGATTTTTAAATTTGTTTTGACACCCCTAACTGTGATGTGGCCTTAAAAAGTGTACTACAATTAATAAAAAATTATGTCCAAAAATTTTCAACTTCTTTAAAATGTTGTACTTATTATTTTCTTTATCCACTTCTGTTTAAGTATAAGAAAAAAAATATTTCGTTTTGCCCAAAAATATAATGGGACATTTAAGTTGAATGGAATAAGAAGTAGAAAGTACAACCTTAAATAGGAGATTGACTTTGAATTCCCTCTTTTTCTTAGATCAAGATCTTGGTTGGTTTAAAAGCTATTATGTTGGCATTACTATATATTCTAAACTATAAATTTTGTCATTGAGAATTTTGAATTTATGAGTTTCGAATTTGAAGAAAAATATAAGGATTTATAATTAAGTTCTGAATAAATTATCTATACAAATTAAGTCAATTTCTTGACATAAATATATAATTTTGATCAAAATTACTGAATTTTGTTTCATGGTGAAAAAACACCAACAAATTCTATGTCCACATGTGACTTTGAGGATTTGCAGCAACATCTTTTTGTTCTTAACTGATTATTTCCACGTTTCTTGTAATTTCTATTTTCTAGTTTTGTTTTTTGTCTCATATCTATTGATTTTATTCTGCTTTAAATCATTTATTCTCTATGTCTGTGGAACATTAATTATTGATTCAGATTTGAAAAGCCAACTAATAAATTAAGGCTGCTATTTATTAATAAAGGTGTAAATATTGTCCATCTCTAAATTCTGTTTTTTTTTTTTTAAAAAAAAAAAAACGTAAAGGACAAATCACACTAGCTAGCAAAGATATATAGGCACTTAATTATTAATTCAGATTTAGGAATATTATTGTGTATGGAATAATGGAAATGGGCAGAAGTTGCCCTAGCTAGTAGAAGCAATTATTGAAATGTTATCCCAATTACACATGCATGTACCCTACAAAAACACATGTACACATCGTTATCATTTACGTCAGGATAGTCAGTACACAAAGCATCCCGCATTAGTAGAGTTAGTTCAGGGAAAGATCGCACCCCAAGGGATCAGATTTGGTGTAGACAGTCAACCTAATGCAAACATTTAGTGACTGTATTTCCACAACTCAAACATGTGACCTAACTATAGCTCACATGGACAACGGAAACAACTTTATCGTTACTCCGAGGTTCTTACAACCCATCGTTATCATTCAAATCTAAGAAAATCAAAAAAGAGTAGTGTGTGTGAGGTTTTCCTGTAAATCTCACTAAAAAACAACTCCTTTTTCATAAGTGTACTATGCTTTCAAATGATTCCTCATGCAACTTCCAGGAAGGATAGAATCTTACAAGCCAACAACTTTACAACCTCCACACATTAATTTCTTTCACTATATATACACACACACACATATATATATATATATACACACACAACATATACACACAACACATACACACACATCTTTCTTTAGTGACCGCGAAAAATGGAAGATCCTTATGGATTTGAAGATTATTTCCCTTCAATGATGGAGAGATTAGGCGCGGAAGGATTCATGAGGGAGCTTTGCAATGGATTTTGTTTACTTATGGATGTGAGTATAGGGCTAATAACATATGAAAGTTTGAAGAGAAACACTATGAATCTTGGTTTAAATGATTTAAGAGATGATGAGTTGATTTACATGTTGGCTGAAGGAGATTTGGATGGTGATGGAGCACTTAATCAAATGGAATTTTGTATTCTCATGTTTAGATTGAGTCCTGGTTTAATGGATGGATCTAAACAATACATGGATGATGTGGGGCTTATTCATTTCCAACCCTAACTAGGTTTTTATTAATTCCTTAATTTGTGTGTTTTATTGATGTAACTTGCATTAATATCATGAGAGATATGATGATGATCTTATGCCAAATAAATAATTCTCCATGTATATCTATTTGTGTGTGCATTGATTTGAAGGAGTGATGATTACTAATTATCATACTGCAATATCAGGTATTTCCGACTTCATTATATTTCATCTTTTGTACGTTTGTTCAGTAAAATAATGAAGGATGTGCCTTATTAATGGAGAAGAGATGAAAGGGTTTGGTATATGTTATTTAGGTCGATTAGAAGGTATAAAAACATCTCGAATCTTTTTACATTATTTTATTTTGGGATGGGTCTTATAAGCAATACATGGATGATTAATTTGGGGCTTATGATTCCCAACCCTAGTTTAATTAATTTCTATGTTTCTATGTAACTTATACTAATTAATATCATGAAATGATATTTTATGCCTAATTTCTCCTTGTATATCGATATGGGTGTCTTAATTTGAAGGAGTGATGATTAATTAATTATCATACTACATGTATTTTGATTTCATAATGTTTCTCATCATATTTTGTTGTTCAGTGAAATAGTGAAGGATATTTCATTACTAATGAAAAAGAAATGAAATGATTTGTTATATGTTGTTTAGATCGATCAGAAGATACGAAAACATCTCATTTCTTCTTTATTTTATTTGTTTTGGATGGATCTTAGTAATATATGCATGGATTATTTGAATTGGGGGTTATGATTTCTAACCCTAGTTTAATTTCTTTGTTTCTATGTAACTTAATTATGTAGTAATATCATAAGAGATATCTTATGCCAAATAAATTGTTCTCCATGTATACCGATGTGCCTTAATTTGAAGGAGTGATGCTCATTAATGATTATATATTATATCAAGTATTTCAATTTCATAATGTTTCTATAGGTATCTTATGAGTAAAATAGTGAAGTATATTTCATTACTTCGATTTTGTGATGTTAGTATTCTCTTATGCTTTAGTTTTTTCGGTGTATAGTAGGGGTGTACAAAATTGAACCGAAAATCGAATTAAATCGCAAATTGAGTCAACCCGGAAAAAAAACCCAACAAGTGGTTTGGTATTGAAAAAAAAAACCCGACTATATTTGGGTTGGTTCGGTTTTAACTAAAAAAAACCAACCCGAGATCAAACCAACCCGACATTATATATATAATTTTAAAATTTTATTTTATACATAAAAATATTTACTTTGATATAATTTTTAAATATTTCTTATACTTTTTCATAGTTTTTATCTTTTAATATATTATTTCAAGTTTGAAACTTAGAATTATGAATGGGCCAATAAAGATTACAGTCCACAAATGTTGGTAGTTATAATAAAGCTTAAATCAAAATCAAATTAATACTAATGCAAAAAGAAAATCAATTCAACACTAAGAATGATAATAATATTAAATATTTGTTCTTTAGTTTTACATTGGTTTAGACAATTAAAATACATAATTTAATTTTAATTTCCTTTAATATTTAGTCATGTAACTAATACTTATTAAACTTATTTTAGCATGATTTAGTACGTACTTTTAAATTATGATCATTTTCATTATCACTTGTTAATTTGCAATATTTGTTTTACGCGATTTCATTATTATTATATTTGTTGGATATTTTAGTGTCATTAATCATATCATATTGTGTTATTTTTTTTAAGAAAACCTTAGTTGTATTTTGGTAGGACTAAAGAAATATTTGAAGTACAAGTAAATAAGATGTTTGTATGAATACTTTACCGGAAAAACCCGAAACAACCCAATAAACCGAAAAACGTGAAAAAAACCCAAGGTTGAAAAACCCGAGTTTTATTGGTTTGGTTTGATTTATAAATTTAAAAATCTGACACAAATGATTTAGTTTGATATTTGAAAAACCCGAACCAACCCGGCTATGTCCACCCTAGTGTATAGTGAAGGATACTCAATTAGTAATGAAAAAAATAGACGAACAGAATCTCTTATATGTTGTTCTTAGAGGTTAAAAAACATTATAAGTACAATTTGATATATACCACTTCATTAGAAAACTCTGAATTAAATCTTTGACACATTTTAATTCTATATCGAGAAAAAATGGTGAAATCAAAATTTATATTAAGGTGATTCAAAATATAAAGAATTAAGCGAAGAAGACTCATTATGTGTGTGTGTGTGTTTTGTCATGATAAAACTTTGTATAAATTAAAATAGGTTGAATAATGGCAGTACATATCACTAAAGTACAAGGCATGCATTATATGCAGTACCAACAACCGAAGCTTCATCATTTTCTTAATAAGTATATCTTCTCACGTTTGCTTCAGAAAGCATGTTCCCGGAGATAGGGACGGAATCACGTAGAAGCAAGGGGTTCATTCAAAGTTTTTTTCGTAAAAAGTTATATTGTATATATAAAGTTGAATTTTTAGGCATGACTTTTTGTTATGGTGATTTCTTCGTATTTTAAATTCCTTGGTAAATATTCTGACGTCGCCTCTCAGTTGGAGATCATTTGAAAACAATTTAATATAATTTTGTTTTCATTTTACCCTTATTAACAAACTTTGATAGTAACACAAATGATATGGTATATTTAAGAGCTTCTGTGAAGAGAATTCTTTCTTAAATTTGATTCGAGTTTAGATTAAAAATAATTTCAAATATCATAGCCTGATTTTTGCTTCTTTTTTTCGTAGCTGAGCGAAGTACTAAATCAAACTTGTAGACTATTGTTTTTAATTTAAAACTTTTTTCTTGTTTGAAATAATGTTTTCTGTAATAAAAATGGACTGAATTTGGAATAATGTTTTCTGTAATAGTAAGGGAATAAAGAAAAGCATGTGTAAATATTAAAATCCAAAACAATACATTATACATAATCTTGCATTTCATTGTGATGAAAGTTGAAACTTCTTATATTCTTTTTCTTTCAACAATATCCACTCGCATATTAAACATGTGCTCTATTGTCGTTTTTAATGGTCATGTAGTGGCTCCTGACATGACATCGAATTATTGATTACATTATTTTGTTATGACTTGTGGTGTCGAAGCTAACTTTCCCACTCCAACTAATTTCATGAGATATATATCACCTCCCACCGACAACAAGTAACAAATAACTCTATCTACACCAAGGCTAGAATAGATTGAAAGAATCACCTAGTATTTTTTTGTCTCTGCTGACTCTTCCTTTATTTGAATTCTTTTTTTCATTTTTCTACAAAAATTATATTGTTGGTCGGGATTTTGAATGATTGTTAAGAAAGTAGAAACATTTATTTCAAATCATGATCTCAAATCACGTGTCCAAATACAAATCAAGACTTCATATGTTGATGCATAATACTACTAACATCCATCAGTACAAGCTAGCGATTTTCTAATGCATAACCAGACAGGTAATGACTAATGAGAGAAACATAAGCATATAGTGGAAGTGTCATAAAAAAGGTTTTAGATTGCACAGCAAGTATTCAAAGGCAATCAAGTAACAATATTGTGAAGATGATAACCATAACAGATACAATCATCAAGAAGAGACCATAATAAGTTGATGTTGAGAGAGACAAGAGCTACAACAGTTCATATACATAAAATGACTCCAGGCGTCACAAAGTGCCTACTGGTTCTCGGGGAAGCTGGTCAATACAAGTGCAAACCAAGGGAAGACCTCGTCCACCTTCCTTATGAATCTGTCAAAAAGAATCAAGAACATCTTAGCAAAGCACTAGGAGAAGGGAATATTTTTTTATCAGTACAAGGAGTAGGGAGTAATTGAAGTCGTAAAATAATGGAGATGAGAATTAGTGAAGGAGCTACAAAAGTTAATTCAAATCTCTCAATAACCTTGAAAAGCAGACTCCACAAACTAATTAATGATACTCGAAGATCAAAACAGTAAAAAAGTAATACAACTGTGGATGTGTTCAGCCAGGTTGCAACTATCTGCACGACAATTTCATTTCTTAACGGAATCTCACATACTCATTGATGGTGTGTTTTTCCCCTGTTGGGTTGGTCAAAATATTTTGAAAAACACTTTCTCTAGGAAAACAAATTCCTTATAATTCAGAAATTAATGCAAGTTTTGGAGATTTAAATAACATCCTTCAACTGTTCTCTCTTGTGTCAACTCTACTACATACAAGAATAAACTTCAGAAAGGTAAATGTGCAATTGCTTTCAATGTGACACAAACTTATTTCCTTAAATCTATGCAACTGCATCATAAATGGTCAAAGAAGTATCCTTGGAAAAGGGCTAGTGCAACTTCCATACTTGCTATCACTTGAAGAAGTTAAAATTATATAAAATGTGAGTAAATATGACACATATTGGTCCCATTCATTTCATTTCTTTCTTTTTCTGATGAAGTTAGATATATTCATTACTGGCATCAAGGATATGCAAAACCATTCATCTTATTTCATTAACTCCTTTACTAAAACCTGAAAAGGAATCAACCAAAAGAAACCACGTCTTCCTGAATCAGTACTGCATTCTTAAAAGAACTGAAACCTGCTTCCTATCAGAATTGTCAGTGTTTCTGTGTAAGTAAACTTAATCTGATGGATAATAATAGCCTCAAAATGTCTACACCACTTTCCATGCTTACAGGAGATCTTTCTGGCCTAACAAGCACGTGAACCATAGGGTTGTCTATCTTTTCATCACCCAGAACCAAAACACTCTTTATGTACACTTTTTCTTTCCCAACTAATCTTAAGGTAAGTTAATAGTTCCATGATACGCATGTGGATGATAAAAAGAACAGCATCTAGAAGACTAGAGTAGAGCCAAATCATTAAAAAGATAGCCTTGGATTTTGCTCACTTGGAAATGCCAAATTCAAGCATACATGTCGCTTGATAGACAACAAATTTGAAAAAGCGGCTTTGGACTTGGCATCTAATCTATCACAACTTCACTCTTCTTCTTTTTTTCCTTTCTCTTCTTCTTTTATTACTAGGATCAGTTTTACCACCAGTTCACTCATTGAAAGATGGTAATCCCCTTCAGAGAAAACCTAAAGTCGTGGTTAGGTAACAAACCAATGAAATATGTGACGAAAAAACATTGCACGCCTTCACCTATGAGATCTTGGGTAAGGGATTGGTTGATTCAAGATAACCCATAACTCCAACCATTTTTATCTTTTTGGACTTTCAACCCATAAGTCCAACCTTAAGTTGAGCTTAAACACTAATTTACTACAACAGGACATTTGGAAACTAAAAGAGAATTAACTTTAGGATTTAACTCACATGACTGTTAAACATGCTTACTCCGCGTTATTCTCTCAGAACTAGGTACCTGACTATCCCAAAATAATTCCTTTTCACATTTCTGGTACTTTATGTACCGAGGGTTCTTATGTATGATGTCAATAACAGAGAAAACAATCATGACCAAATTACATTTTTCCCCAAATTATTACGGAAATCAGATTTCAGAAAATTAAGTCTATGAATCACAAAAGCATTAAGCTCATCCTTGTATATTAAAAGAAACAGCCTGCGACATGCCAAAATAGAACCGGTTATTTTTGTCAATCAAGACAAATAACAGGAACAGAAACGTAAACTAAACCTATTAAAAGAAGGGGATGACAATGTAGTAGAAAAACTTATGAGGATGGAGGAACTACCAATGGTTGGGAGGCAAAGACTTCCACTTTTTTCAGTTAGAGTGTAGGAAGGAGGAATGCTGAATTTTGAATTCAGTATCCCCACTTACTTCCTTTCAACTTCTCAATTGATATTACTCCTACGTAGTTGAACTTAACTCTACAGTACTAAATTTTATCATCAATAAGATAGATCAAACAATGTCTGATATCAAGCAGAAAATTAACAAGAAATCAGCCCTTGTACTCTAACCTGATTGTTCCATTAGGAACAGAGTAACTGTGAAAGGAGAAAATTATCAAGGAAGCACGACATTAAGTGATTGCTATTATACATGAAGATCATCAGAAACATAATAAAAGACTTAATAATGAAGAAATAAGCATAAAGAACAACATTCCATAATCCAAATAAACGAAATAAAGAGCACAAAGAAAAATGCTTACGGAGAAACATAAAATGAAAAATAGTAACAATCGGCATACCCTTTCGATCCTCAGAAGCATCATGATACTCTGCTTCCTCCTCATCTTCTTCAGCAGCTGAAGCAACAGAAACCACCGGCTCTACAACAGCATTTCCACCATCCTTATCATCGGGATACCTAACAACCACAACAGGACAAACACAGTGCCTAACACAATAATCACTAACACTCCCAAGTCTTCCATCACTTCCCCTCTTAGTAGCTCCAAATCCTCGACTCCCCATAATAACAGCACTAAGCCCTAACCTCTCAACCTCAAGACACAGCCTCTCCCTCATATCATGATCCTTAACAATATGGATCTTAAACGGAATCTGAGCATCAACCAAAGGCTGAGCTAGATCAGACGCTTTAGTAGTAGTAAACGTATCGAACTCATCCTCAAGCTTCCTCTGACTCTCCACATTCTCAGTATCAACAATAGATAGATCAACAGATCCCCAATCAGCACCGTAGAGTACGGAAGTTGGACGGACGTGAACAAGGATAACAGCGTCACCAGGACGGAGGTACTGATTTACAGCCCACTTAACAGCGAAAGCAGACTCGTCGCTTAGATCGACAGCAATTCCAATCCTCCGCTGAGCTCCGGCGGTAGGGGTATCAGTGGTGGAAGGGGTGGTGGGTGGGGGAAAACGTGGAGAAGATGATTTGATTTTGATGTTAGCGAGACGGGGGAGATCGGAATCAGGGGTGGGGGGTGGGGCTTGTTGCTGCATTCTTATGGGAGTTGACCTTTTTTTTTTGTATTGATTTTGTTTGTTTGATTTGATGCTTGTTTATCGCTATGGAAGCGAGAATTGCTCTATTTGATGATGATTTGAAGAAGAAGAAGGCATAAGAGAGAATCTAGAAGGGGAATAATTGATTGACTGTTGATTTGTGACAAAAGGTTTATGTAGATGCATGAGGTGGACGTGCCGGAGTGGTTATCGGGCATGACTAGAAATCATGTGGGCTCTGCCCGCGCAGGTTCGAATCCTGCCGTCCACGTCTCTTTTTTCATTACTCGGATCTTAGGTAGAAAGGCTGTTTTTGAAAGAAGTTGTCTGATCAACATTTAACCATTTTAAATATGAATTTGTGTTTTTTTAAAATATCGAATGTGGTCTAGTGGTCAATGAAGATTCTTCAAGAAGTTGTCTGATTAACATTTAAAATATGGATTTTTGTGAGATGGCACATATCTCGTGGAATTGAACCCAAAAAATATTATATATAATCTAGTAAAAATCTTTATAGGGATGAGATGGATAGAAAGTAGGGTTCAATGGTGGCAAGGTTATAAGGATAGTCAAGGAGCGAGGGTTAGGGACTTTGTGTGGATGAGGAGAAGACGATGAATTTGAAATAATAATTCCTTCTACTTTTATTAGAGTTCACGAGTACCGCTAGATATAATGAAGTTTGTATAGTAAATCAATTGAACTATTAAGATTTTATGAGGTTCAATGTGAATATCCGACATCAAGATTTTATGAGATTCAATGTGAATATCCAACATCAAGCGAGTACCAAAAAAAAGCTTGAGTAGCCCTAAGTTTTACTGAGAATACTATTAACACTCATTACATGCATGAGGGTACTTGAAGCAGAGCCAAAAATTAAAGCAGCTAGCTAGCATGCAGGCTGCAAATAGCAGTAGCCACATCGATCTACTACTACAATGAGCCACCAGTCGAAGCTCATATATACACTACACTACTGACTACTTTCATGGATTTACATATATACGGTTTACTGACTACCTATTATTGCCTCTTTCCCATTCCTTTTTTGAACACTCACTTTTTACACTCCCATAAAGAATACCTTCTTTTCGTCTATCTCTTTATGTGATATCAGAGATAAAAATAAAATAAAATTTGACCATGTATTTTAAATATTATGAATCTCAATAATAATTTGAAATATTGAAAAGTAAAATAATTTACATATATACTCACTTGTAGACTGCCATAAAGCACTTTTTCTTTTGGTTTTTTTAGTATCTGATCAGTATATTATGCTTGACTCCCATAAAGAGATACTCTTCAATTGTATTCCTTTTGGTTTAATTAGTGGCTACCCCTTTTAAGGAAATATACAAACTCTCTCTTTTGTAAATATTAATTACCTACCCCCTTATTTAATTACACCCCCACTCCCCCACCCACCCCACCATAATAAATAGCTTGCTAGGGTTTTGGTAGATTATGCTTCCACTAGACTTGCAACAGATCAGGACATAGAGACAGGAAGGAGTTTATAGATTTTAAATTCTAGAAAAGGTAGGTTTTGGATAAGTTATTTATACTATATTATAATCGTGATCTTCAGACTAGCTTATGTTATTATACATCTAAACTAATTTTATTGGACACGACCCATGAATGGAGCTAGGATTTATAGTTTGGATTTCTAGTTTTTTAATCTAAGTTGTTGTTTTCAATCCGTCCCGCATAGAATAATTTGTTGTTTTCAATCCGTCTCACATAATTTGAAACAATTGATCATGAACTCCCAAATATATATATAACAGTAAATATAAGATGTAGGAAAAAAAATAGTGAAGCATCTACATCTCACTGACACAAAATCCCAATAGTAGAGAGAAAGAGATATAGATACAATAAAACCCCAGAAAATGTATTGCTCCATTTTGGAGAAGTAATAACAAGTAGTACTAGCTAATTCAGATAAACCAAAATGGTAAAAATAAAGTAGTGTTTGGGTCTTTCATCAGATAAATTTTCACACAAGTGTGAAAAGACAAAACTCAGAGAAATTAAACCATATACTTTTTCAAATGATTCTGTAGAAAAAAAAAACTAACAAGAAAGCTTCAGTGAAAGATCAATGGAACTGGTAGGTGTAGTAGTAGTATCTGCAGCCCAAGATATTGTAGTAACAGAAGAAGCTTCACCATTAATAATATTTCCTCCTCCTGCTGCAAATGAAGAAGATTCTGGTGAATTATAAGCACTCATCATCGTTGCTTCTTTCTCGAAACAACTTTTGTAATTATTAGTGCTTTTGCTGCTGATTTTTTCTGGAAAAAAATCATACTCCATCAGGACTGCTCCTTCGTCCGATGACAACACAGATGAACTTCCCTTTCTATGGATTGCCACAATCTCTACGCCCTAAAAATCACGTAGTTATCAATTTTTCGAAGCGAACAATTGAATAACACTGTTGGAAAAAATTAGGGCTAGCTAGCTGCAATTTTATTTTATTTTACCTTTTGTAGATGGCAAGGTAAAGTGTATGAGTGAAGCAAAGGCTTTGTTCCAGAATCTTCTTTTTTTCTGATCATGTCCTCCGTATGAATGCTAATTTCTTCTCCATTGATCATGCGTTTCTTCTTATGAGAATGAAGAAGGAAAATGTGAACAAATTTACAAAATTATAAATTAAATCAAACTTTAAATTGAAAAAATGGAAGGAGAACAATTTGCATTTTATATACTCATACTTTGTTGCATGATCGGCACCGATCGGAGAAACATGAGTTGTTGCTGCTAAACAGATTTGGCATTGGATACAGCTCCTTCGATTTCTCAGCACTGGGCTTAGAAGTTGCAAATCCGTAGAGATTCATTTGAGATTGAAACTGATGATGATCATGAGAAGAAATCATCAACTGATTTGTACTACTAGATCCAATAAACCCAGTATTAACAACTTTTTGTTGCATAAAAAAATCATTAGGACTCACAGCACACAATTTGGGGAACTGAAGTACGGGTGAAGAGTTCAAAATAGAATTACTATAAATTCCAGGATCAACACCAGCACTAGCACTAGCACTACCACCGCCGGTAAATGATGAAAGAGGAGTAAAATTAGGGAAATTGTTATTAGAGTAGTACTGATTATGATGAACGCCATGGATAGTACTGTTTTTTATTTGATCTTGTACTCGAAGACGTTCGAGTTGTTCAACTCCCATGCCTCTTTGTGGTTGTTTCTTCTTCTTCTGGCCATTTTTACTCGACCTTCTACGTCCTCCCGTAGCGGTCTGGTTCACTGTTTGATGATTTTCCTGAGGAATGGGGTGATGATCTGAAGAAAACTGAAGAGAAGTAGCCATTTTCAATGGAACAGTAGTTGAAATTTTGTGAGTTGGTGGGGGTGGGGTGGAGGAGGCAGTACGAAAGGTGTTTTTGGTGCAGAGAAAAAACACCAGAGAGACTATAGATGAGAAATGCAACAGAACATGGTCTGGCTAGCTATGGTGTTTTTATCTGTTAGTGATCTTGTTGTCTTTTATACACACATAATATGTGATTTTTTTTTAAAAATTGTTTTTATTTTTCTTTTTTAACTCTGAGCAGAACTGGGAAAGTGATATATATAGTACTAGAGCTGTCAATATGGGCTAGCCCACCCCATCCGGGCTAATCCATACAGGCTTTGACATTTTACGGGCCAGGCCAGGCTAGCCCATTTTTGGTGTGGGCCAGAAAACGATCGGCCCAACCCACAAGTACGTGGGCTACGGAGCTTGCTTAGGCCCACTTTTTAAAAAAGTTATATATTTTTTTATAATTATTAAATTAAATTATAAATTATAATTTAAAAATATTATCATAAATATCGACAAAACGATATTACATGGTGTTAATGTTACTACTTGTTAATCAAATCCATAAATAAAATTATCTTTATAATATTTTTTAAGTTTTTTTTCAAGTAAAAGTTTAAATATCTAAATAGAAATATTAACCTAATTGTTTTGCAATGATCACAATAAAACACAAAAAATATGACAATATTCCAACCATAAAAAAGTAAAAAACAGACTCCTTAAAAAATCATGAAACTTATGACGTATCTAACACTTCTTGAAACCTATGACGTATCTAACACTTCATTTTCATCTGCAATTTATGTGCGGTTTCAATTAGTTAAATATTAAAAAATAACTAAATTGAGAATTATAATATTTAAATGTACACAAAAATATATTACCAGTTTGAGAAAAATCATGTAACCTATTTCGAGTAGCAACAAGTGTTTGGACATTTTCATGATGGATGCAACTTCTATACTTAGTGATTTCCTAAAAAAACTTTAAATAGATTTTGAGTTTGAATCTCTTTAATTTTAAATTTTAATATTATATTATATCTTTTGATTAATTTTTATTGGCCCACGGGTCGGCCCTACCGATATTTCTCAAGCCCCACAAATCAGCAGGCTTATTCAGGCCGGGGTAAAAAGCCCTTTTCTTAAATGGGCTTCAAAATTTTTAGCCCAACCCTATTAAATTCCGGGTTAGGCCAGGCCGGCCCAACAGGCCTAGCCCATATTGACGGCTCTATATAGTACAATATAGATTAACAGTTATTTCTGCTGGTTTAAGTTTCTTTTATTTTAGTTGAAGTAACATACATCATAAACTTTAGTAATAATTTTTATTTAAATCACATATTTAGAGGTATATGTAGATTTTTTTTTGAATGATTTGTTAGTTACTATGTTGTCTATATTGGGTTTTTTTATATTTGGATTTGCTACTCTTGAGTCTAAAGATTTTTTAGGCGCCTCAATATCTTTACGAGTTAATGATAAGATATGTGTACACGATATTCTCCCAAATCCGACCTATAGCATTTTACTAAATATGTGTTTTGTTGTTGACGGTGTAAAAAGTAATTTACATTGACAATATATAAATTTAAAATCTTTATTTATGAGTTTGATTAAGGTATGTATTAACGGTATAAAAATCACTATGTTAGCCCTTAAATGGGATTTGTAATATTTAAAGTGGAAAACATGACACCTGTTATAACAAATAAAAAGATGATCTAACAGTATAAAAACTTTTTACTCTGAAAGTATATAATATAATTAAAATTATTTTATTTATCTATTTATGATCACTAATTATTGAACCTGGTTTCTAATTAGAATCAGAAAAGTAATATGTGATTTAATGATGTGATACATACCAAAAAAAAGTCTTTTGCACAAAACTAGTTATAATTATTTCTTGAAACTTTAATTATTTTTTCCACTTAAAAGAATCTTACAAAGAAAATTGCAAATTGAATTTAAAAGTAGTCATTATTGTTTCTTGTCCCTCAAATGATTAAATATTTTAAAAACTTTTGAAGGATAAATTTACAGTTCTAATGTCAAACTTTCAAAATTTATTTACTTTTTTAAAAAAATAATCAATTTGTATCTAAAAGCTAAATTTTTTAACTTTTGAAAAACATCTTTTGGTACATGTACTATGTTAAGAGCATTTTATTTTATTTTTATTCTAAAAATTTAGCCAAACACTCATTTTCTAAAGTAAACATTTTTGATATTCTAGAAGCTAGGAAAACTAGATGTAAATCTAAAGTTTACTTTATGGATTCACGATAATTCAGAAAAGTTTACTTATATATACATATTAAAATGTCTATTAAAATCAATTATTATTATAAATTAATTTAAAATTACTAAAAAAATTCATAAACTTCAGATATCGAACCGATCAAACATGCTATTAGTCAAACTAACCACTAAGGTAAAGAAAAAAGAAAATTAAAAAGTGGTGAAGAGCCTAAACAAACAGTTGTAATCTCCATACATTACTTTTATTAAAACAGCAAAAGAGATGATTGTGTATTGTCAGTTGAGAACAAGTATATCAAATAAATGCAGTTTAAGAAAAAGACCTTATGGATATGTTTTTTAATTATATATATTGGGGACCCCCTAGCTATATAGTCTATGACTATAGTCTATATATATCTTACATAATTAGTAACAAATCATTGCAGAAATATTCTTTTTCAAGGTGAAAAAATAGCATACATAGACCCAAAAGTGTACACTCCTAGAAAGAAAAAAAACACCCAAAAATCTATCTTGTATTAGTAATAAATCATTGCTTCAACATTATTTTTTTCAACATGAGAAAAATAATATATACTCAACAATAAGAAAGGTGTGTTTTTTGTATGTACACATTGACCTTAGCTACTCTCTTTTCTTGCACGTCAATATATATATCGAGGGTTTAAATATAATTAATGCAGTAAAAACATATCTACATCGAGTATTTATATCGAATCAATATAATTTATTATGGTTAAATAAATTAACTATATAGTCAACACACGGCATTCATATATTAGTTTGATGTGAATAAGTTTCTACCCTATCAATACTACATATATGGTTTTCACTTATTTACTGCATTTGTAATTTGGTATGTGATCGAAAACACTTTTCTAATGGAAAATGAAAATAACTCTTATATAATATGGAATTAATTATGAAATTTATCAGTAATTTCTAGTTAATTTGTCACTAAATAGCTTATAGTTAAATAATTTTTTACATAATTCATCGTCAATCTACAGTTAAATAAAATTAACATAATTTTTTTATTATTTAACTATAAAATTTCGTACATCGCTAATTGCTTTCTTATAGTGAGTGTTATTTTATATCACACATCATAATTTTTGTTGGTCTATTTCCTTCCGGCACTAGGAAATAATTTCATTTTCGTTTTTGACTTTATCTTGAAAGTAATTTTAATGAGACCATATACTCAAAAGTTGATAGGTATATACAATCCTTTTTTGGTCAACGAATTTAGATGCGTAAAATTTACCTATTTCACGTTAAAACTCTGTTAACTAGGGTAAATACAAGAAATGAATTACTAACAAGTGGAGGTATTAAAAGAGTAGGGTAGTGGGTACACTATTAAAAAGAGAAGGACAAAAAAACAAAGGCAAAAATAGCTAGCGTACTGTGAGTAAGATTAAAGCTATTTTATAGTGATTGTCGTTGATTCTTTGTTTCTAGATGGAAATGCCAAAATTGCCAACTCATTTTTCTTCATGTTATATTAGTGGAATATTAAAACAACAACAAAGAAAATATGTCTGTCCTTGTGTTCTACATGCCTATCTACCTTACAAGTCATTTATTTTAAAATCTGTTAATTTGTCACGCTAATTAATAGTCTGCAATAAAAAAATATTAGCAACTTTTTGTTAAGAACTGTACTAATATGCCTTCATTTTATAAAATTTAACTCCACTATACTTGTGTTGAGACGCGTGTATTTAGAATAACCCCTATCTTATAGATTTATAATGACTAAAAACAACCTATATACAATAAAAGAAGGTGAAGAGCTCTTCTACAATTGATAGATATTAATTACCACGATCTCAATTTCCTTTTTATTGTCCTAAAAGAAATATTTTAAAAAATTTAACATGATTTTTTTTTAAAAAAAAGTACATTTTCCGTAAGAGACATATATGGGTTATGTGCACAAATCCCAATAATTCCCAAACCATTTCCTTGCAGGGGGAAGAGATTTGTATATGAGAAAGCTCCAAAATCCACCGAGACTGCTCTTAAACAGTACCCACTCGATTGCTAAAATACAGTTGATTAATTTAACGACACTATCAACATTTTATTTATATTAAATTTTGTTTATTTGACAAAATCATATGTTCATTCATATTTTTCGTATTCAGCTAAACTATATTACATAAATTGGGACGAACCATATAATAGAGTATGAGGGGACCATGGATGGACTGTGTGTGGTCCCGGTGCCGGGTCTGAGTCTCGAGACTCAGATTCTCTTCCGTTAAATGATGAGGTTTTTACTGCAGATCTAGAAAGCTGGCTGATCCAGATGCCTCAATCCATCTAGCTCAGTCCTTTAATTGGCTGTGTGGTGGTGAGTTTTTATTTGACAAAAACAGCTACACAGTACTTTGGCCAGGACGGCGCTGTGTACTAATTGAAAACCATGAGAAAGAAATTTTGATTCTGCCTCTAGATCTATTTCACTATCAGTAAAGCACTAGCAGCATCTCTTCTTCTTCTTCTTCCCCATATTGCTTTTGGTAGCTCACGCTTTTTGAGTTAAAAGATGCTAATTGTACAAAAGGTTAATTCCAGTATGTGTTGCACTTCTACTTAACTCGATTAAAATAAGATAATTTTAATCGGGTTAATTTAAAGTGCAACACTTTTGAGTTTAGAATCTATCAAAAATAATTTTACTATTTTCTTTACGGTAGGATTACAACAGTGTCTGTTGCTACTTTTGTGCTATATTGTGTATTCGGGAGTACGGATTGTTACATTTTTTTTTGATAAAAAATAACTTAATAGTTAACTTAATTTGATTTTTGTTTGATTAAGTTAAATGACCAATGATCATTATGGCTTGGCTTTAAATATTTTAATTTATTAAGCATTTCATTTAGGGTGACACAAAATGGACGAGCATGAATAGTTTGGTGTCTGAGTCAATTATTCACTTATTATTTTATTTTTAATCATCTATGCTAAAATAAATGTGATGGAACAGAAAGAATCAACTTTGTTATTGTCATACAGTTTGCATTTTTGAAGAATCTAATATGAATGCGATAATTTTTTTAAACAGTAAAAATTAAACTCAAAGTGATTTTACAAAAGATTTTCACTTTGTACCACTTAGATTATAAGTGTTGGTGTTAATTGAATTGAATAGGACAAAGAAGGTATTTCTACCCTGGACCACTTATGTTTACTCTTTCTCTCTTCTATTTAGGACAAAATTACAGGTCCAATTCTTGGGTCATGACACTGTAAGAAAAATTGTTACACAAATTGATGTGTTATTTATTTACACTACATTTCAGGCTTTCATAAATACTAGTGAAGAGAAAAGGGTTGTTAAGCTGTGCTTTTTCCCTAGTGGTTCAATGGAAACATTATTACTTTGCGTTTACGTCTGATATCTAGTGAAATTAATCGAGGTGCACATGTTAATTCAAATATCGCAATTTTAAAAAATTAGAGTAAGTTGTGGCCTTGTACTTGTGGTTCTTGCTTGAACCGTTTATCTACTTATAGGAAAGTAAGGCGCAAGCTTTTTGTTTTGTTCACTATTGGTTCCTCTGTTTCATTTTTGTCCACCTAAAGAGACATGATCTGAGTTCAGATTTATATCTGTATCTGCAAAATCTTTCTCTTTCTTGCATTGGCTTTTAGTACCACATTGAGTCCAACTTATGTTGGAAAAAAACAAAAGTCATTAATACCCAAAGAATTTAATAGGGGTGAAAAAGGGGCGGAGCTAAAAGTCTCGGTATGTTAATATTTATATTATAAAGTTTATTAATATCTACTTAAAATTATCATTATAAAATTCAGAATTTATAAAATTAAAATTTTGGTTTTGCCTCTGCGGCGGTGAAGTATGTCAATTGACATGACAATATTGAGAAGTATCGCATATGCAATTTTTGTTTCTTTTTATGTCATTTTGTAACATTTTGTACAATTTACAATATGACAAATAAGGCCATTGCAATTGCACAGGCTTACATGACATTATAATGGGAAGAAACAACAAGCAAAATTTAAAATAAAGGATAGAATGGATAGGAGAATAGCTCTATAAACTATAAAGTTACATTTTTTTCTTGTACTAAATATAACAATCGATCATTTTTCTTGTACTCATCTGAGTCTATACGTTTGAAACAACGAGGAGCAAAATAAAACCATGTTGAAGTGCAAATGATGGCAAAAACTTTCCCACAAAAAACCATAACCAATAGACAAATTAAAAGAGAATATGTCCCAACGTTCTTGTTGTAACGTTGCGCGATTTCTTTTTCTTTTACATTGTCATAAACTTGCATATTGTTCGCTGATTTTGACCTGTGAAAAGATGGAAATTGTGTTCTCTGTGATGAACAAGATGAACGAGAAGAAGACGAAGAAGAAGAAGAAAATGTAGAGGATGTAGAAGTAGTGAATAAGGAAAAATCATCCATGCTTGCACTTGTGGACATTCTATTAGTAATTTTTGATAAATCCTTTGATGAAGAAGATTTTCTTTCCTTTGTAGAATGAAATATTTTCTCAAATTTTGATGATACCTTTTTACATGATCCAAATGAATACTTAGCCTCTTTTCTCTGGCCTTTCTTCCCCTGCAAAAACAATTCAATTTGTAAGTTTCATCAAGTAACAATGATAAATCTTTTAATTTGGTCTAGTGCCCAATGTCGGGTACCTACACGAATGTCACACAACTAGTTATTGTGCTCATAAGAAGCTACAAAACTTAAAGGCCTTCCCAAAGATTAATTGGGTCAGTCACACTTCATGATGTATAGTTAAGTGCATGTCACAGGCGCAATGCACAATGTGTGTTTAGGCGCATGCTACAGGCGTAATTCATGAGGTGTGATTAGGCATATGTCATAGGTTCAAATCATATCTAAGACAAACATATTTCTATTTAAGTGGAAAATGGTGAATGTATGATCAGTCAAAGCTAAAAACATATTATTCGTCGAGATTCAAACTGTGCGCCATTGTCCTAGGAATTTCTCAGACCATTACTCATCGAGTTCTGAACCGTGTGTTGGAATAAAATACAATCATGATGGATAAAAGAGAAATGCAAGAATATTATAAATGCATGCATACTCAATAAATATCTTCATTTTCTAGTCAATTTTTTTCCCCTTAAACTTACCAATGATGTATCAGAAAACACATTTTTGAGTACATTAGATAAATTCCTGCCAAAGGCATTCTCCTTTCGATTTGGTCGAAAAATTTTGGTCAAATCTTTTCCCAACATTGAATCCAATTTTTCTTGTGATCGTACTCTCTTCAAATTAGATAAATCTGTTGAATTATAGAGATGATTCCGTTTAATTATACTAGTATCATCGTTGAAAGGTACAGACTTATAACAACTATTAAAAAACCTACTCCTTCCTCGATTTTTTGCTAATGTTGCCATTTGTTCATAACCAATGTGTAAAATATATACGGAACTAGATAGGCGTTTGCAGGGAGGAAGGAGATAGGGGGATAGAAAGACAAAAATGTCTTTGGACTAAAAATATCGCGAATTTAGGACAGATAAAAAAGAGAGTTAATATGTGCTCCCTTTGGAATATCCGACAAAATTGGAACGATGTAGAAAAAAAAATTAAAAAGAGGAGAACCAAAGTATACACAATTTTCATGGCTTATAGAAAAATAAGGTTTACGTTATATTAAAATCGGAATGTTTGTATTATAATCTACTCAATGATTGTTTTTTGTGTTCTTCCACTCATTTTCATATATCATCAAAATGTTTTTTTCTACTAACCATACAATTATTGAAATTGTTTGATTATGACATATAAACAAATAAAAAGTTCAAGTACTCATATACGAATCATTTCCTTCAAATTGACTCTAAATTTGTCTTGATAATATAGTGTTTTTCATCAGTCATCATCATCAACGACGTACTGTTATAAGACAATAAGGACTTCTTCATTTTAAATTAGGTATCTTGAATTTTAGTCATGTAATAGTAATTCTTTTTAAAAAATTCTCATTTGTATTTCAAGTTCATCACGGAAGTTTTATAAGCGAATGAAGAGAACTTATCACTAACCATACGAGTATCAAACATTGGATAAGCAACCATTTTTTTTAATTACTAACAATGCAAAAAAGATCTTTCATTTGAGGAAATTTTTGATAAGATGCAAGGATTACATATTAATTAATTGATTAAAAATCAATTAACAAAATAACATAATTTATTCAACTCATCCAAGTTAACTAGCCTGTTATTGACTCGGCCCATATTAATTCATCTAAATTCCACATCTAAAACTTAAACTAAATACTATTTCAATCAATTTTGATTTGTCTAAATTGAGGCTAATAGGTGCAGAGCACTTTGGGTATAAATTATCCAAAATCGAATCATCGAATTAAATAGATATTTACCATAACAACTTATGATTATTGTATCATAATGAATTTTTAAAGTTCCTTATTTGATATCTATTTTTAATTATCAAAATCAAACTTTGAAAATATAGAATCAAATACATTCATTCCTAAATTGAATTATTTATCATATAATATGGATAACATTAACGAATAATTTTGATATCCTGCAAATATCTTATCCTTCTATATGTAATAACCCCCTAACTACAAATTCAATATCTATTTTCTTATGATTATCAAATTATGAAAATCAAACTTTAAAAATATCAAACAAATACCGAACCCACCCCTTGGCGAGAACGCACAAAAGCTTAGTAGGTTTCTACAAGTACATATACATAACTAAAGTCCATATCCCCCTTCAGCTTGCTTTCTTCATTTGGGAATTAGGGAGAAAGGCGGTTGCTGAACATTTGAGCAAAGAATCGATACGAATATACACACATTTCTTCCTCTTCTTCCTGTAGCTCTCGGCGATTCTAACAGAAGAATTTATTTGCGAAGATAACGAAGAACCCTATGGAGCTTCTCCGATCGAACCTCTCCCGTGTTCGGATTCCAGAACCAACTACTCGTATCTACAAGCACGAGTGCTGCATTTCTTTCGATACTCCGGTAATCTTCAATTCCAATTCGAAATAATCATTTCGCTCTAGTTTTACTTCTGTTGTCGTATGTTTGGTTGTTCGAAGTTGTTGCGATTGTAGATGTTTACTTGGAGTAGTCTCCCACAGTTTTCAAGGCTGTAATCCTTGCCCTTGTGCCATATGCTGTAAGGGAAGTTGTATGTTAATCTGGTAGGGTTTACGGGCTTCTGCTAGGGTTTATAGTTCAATCCGATTTGGTTAGAGGCTTGCAATTGATTAGTAGTATTGCAAGTGATTTGTTTTTCTAAAGCTGCTATGAAGTTGTAGAACGGATTCAAAATAGATATAGAAGATTCATACACATAGTCCATGGCTTGTACTAAATAGAAGTCGTCCTCACTCGACGTTCAAGCTTGTAATTCTTAGCCTTGTGCAATTTTTCATAAGGTCAGTGCATATTAAGAGTTTATTCTTGGTTTATGGCTCACACTCCGAAAGTAGAGCCCTGCAGTTGATTAGCACTGCGATTGATTTGTCTATGAATTTGTAGAACAGACTCAAAATATAGTGGAATAGATATAGAGGATTCGTATGGCCGATCCCAGCTAGTCTGGGATTGACATATTAGTAGTAGTTGTAGTGGTATAGCCTCAATGAAATGTCATGCCGATGCTGGCTTATTCGTTTGATCTTTTCCATCTGTGTTCACTAATGCTCATTTAGGAAATATATCTTCACTTATGAAGCAGTTGCTATTGATTTAGCTACAATTTGTAACATTTTCTTTGCTGTTTTTCCAGAAATCCGAGGGCGGGCTGTTTGTTGATATGAGTACTTTTCTTGCATTTGGAAGGGATTATGTTGATTGGAACTATGAGAAGACTGGGAACCCAGTTTATTTGCATATAAAGCAGACAAAGAAGGCAGATGCTGAAGATAGACCGTCCAAAAAACCCACTCTCTTGGCTATAGGTACTTAAAATTTTCAAATCTAGTATAGCTAAAAGCTTCCAGGACTAGGCTGAAAAAGAAAAAAAGAAGAATAAAGAGCCATATAAGTTTGCATTTTCTGATATTTATCATTTGACAGAGTTAAACCTACTCTTACTAATTCGAGGTTGAAGCTTAGTTGATAGATTGACTTGGATTATGCCTTTCTCCTTCTAGGTCTAGACGGAGGGTTTGACAACAGTGAACCCCAGTACGAAGAATTCTATGAAATAGTTATATTGCCTGATAATGTCACTCTTCCTTTCCCATCGGTGGAATTGCCTGAGAAGGTAAATTTACTCTTTTAATATCCTTTCACATGTTCCCTTTGTTTAGAGTAAAATGAAACATTTAAATATTGCTTATGTTCATCACAAATTTGCAGGTTAGATTGGCTGTTGATGCTATTTTACTAGCTGAAGGTGCTGAGAGAAAAGAGCAACTTGCTTCCTGGACTGCTGACAAGAAGCTTGTCAGTAAATATGCTACGGATCTGCAACAGCTTGACAATGGTGTTGCTGTTCCACCCGTGGGCTGGAAATGTGCAAAATGTGATAAGACTGACAATCTTTGGCTGAATCTAACTGATGGAACTATCCTATGTGGTAGGAAAAATTGGGATGGAACTGGTGGTAATGACCATGCTGTTAACCATTACAAAGAAACTGGTTATCCACTTGCTGTAAAGCTTGGGACCGTAACTGCCGATTTGGAGGGGGCAGGTAATGCCATCTTAAAAGTTGAATCTTTATGCTCAGAAAATGTTTACTAAAAAATTGTTGCTGCTTCCAGTTTTTCGTTGACTGGATTTGCTGCTTAGCTCTTCTTTTTGTTTTGGTTGACCAGAGTTGCTTCTTGAGTCTTACTTTTTTTTTTTCATTGACGGAATTGCTTTGTAACTCTTCTTTTTTGTTTTGGTTGATCATGAGAACAACATCTGCATATCTTGTTTTTTTTTATTTTCGAGTGTTCCCAGTTCATCTACAAGTACTGCTATTGTTTTAACTGCAAAGCTGCTTGGTTTATGATTTGTGATTGATGTTACTTTTGTGGTTGTTTGGTCAACAAAGCTTAGTCTTTCTTGCAATCACGATTCAAAGTAAGAGAGCTTTGAAGACTTGTGTTGTGCTCAAAGTATGACAATGCCTTTAGTCATATCTTTCTAGTTAGCCTATAGTCAAATGAAGGTATTAGTTATCAGGTTTGAATTTAACAGCTTGCTGAACTGTTTAAATTTTGTCATTCTGGAAGTGAGATGGTTTTGATTTCAATTTAGGGACTTCCAGTCTGGTGTAAGGTGGAGGTTCCCAAAATTGTGGACTTTCTAACCACCAACATTCAACCCAAAACAAAGAAAGAATCTAAAGAACAATCAACTTTTTCTGTCTTAAGTATTAGGTGGATATCTAACTTCCATCACCATGGAATTGGTGTTACCTGCCCTGTACAAGTGCTTTAGATGTGCCATGCAGAATTATAAAGTTAACGATCCTGGTAATGGAGTGTGGCACAGCCACCCACCACGGGTGCATTAGCTTAGCACATGAATGGGTAGGGAATGTGTCCATGTAATGGGAATTAGCTGGACGGGTTACTACATTGGTGATAGCACCTTGTTTATAAGTTCTCATAGTGTTTTTTTCTTGAATGATTACTAATTGGTTGCAAACTTTGGCAGTTCAGATGTTTACTCCTATCCAGAGGATGAAAGTATTGTTGACCCACTTTTAGCACATCATCTAGCACATTTTGGTATTGACTTCTCATCCTTGCAAAAGGTTAGTAGCTGAATAGATGACATTGAGTATTTACTTAGATTTGCTCTTGTAAGAAGAAGTATGCTTGATGTACATGGATAAAGTCTAACGAAATGTTACATGTTTATTCTCGATTCTGCTATATTTCTTATGGAAAATAGTCAGACCTTTGAGTAAGCTCAATTTTTTGAGTCTTTCACCTGGATTTGCTCATCCCAAATCTGAGCAAGATGCCAACTGAGACAATGACAGTCTCTTGCCTATTGATGATTACTCTTTTTTACTCCTTATATTTTCTGTGATTGCTCTCTCTTATCAGTAGTTCATACCATGTAAATTTAACTTAAATTATCCTTTAACGGATCACATTACTTTGTGATCATTGTCATTTGAGGTGATTGAGCTATCACTTATTCAATATTTCTTATGGAAAACCAATAATACAGTCATAGTCCCATCGTTACTTCTCGTCCTACTATTATGACTAATCCTTTTTTGCTTTCCCAGACTGAAATGACAACTGCTGAGAGAGAACTAGACCAAAATTTTAACTTTGATTGGAACCGGATTCAAGAGACTGGTGAGGATGTTGAACCACTTTTTGGACCTGGTTACACTGGATTAGTCAATCTTGGTAACAGGTGCGGGTAACCTTTTATTACTGCTGCTTAGGCAACATAGCATTTCCTATCTTCATTTGTTGAAAGAAACATGAAATTCTCTGGTCTCATATATCATTCTTGCAGTTGCTACTTGGCTGCTACAATGCAGGTTATGTTCTCAACACGTTCGTTTTGTTCAAGGTAAGATAATTATACTTGTGATAAATGTATTTGATGTTTATTAATTGAAGAAAAATGTCATTTAAGTTAAAATGGTGTTGGATTTCCTTCTTTTTACATCTTACGATCTGATGTGATATCCCTGTCAGATACTACTTGGATCAACGTCTGAAAGAAGTATTTACTACGGCTCCTGCTGATCCGACTGTAGACCTTAACATGCAGCTGTAAGTAACTTGGATCTGTTCATTTACCAGTTTACCATTTTCATTACTTATTTATCAACTAGTTATTCCATTAGTTGTGCACTCTGCTGCAGCAAAAATACTCTGTTTAACAAAACATGGCATGTTTGATACTGAGTTGTGCTTACGTCTCTCATTGTTACAGGAAGCTAGTCACTGCACACACTTTATGCATTTTGAAACTGAATTGTTCTGTTGGGGTTTTCTAATAAATAATTTTGAGAAAATATTCATATTCAGCAAATCATATTTGCTTGAATGAATGATACCAACCCCCAACCTTCTTTCCCTTTTATTCTTTTCTTTTTTAAGGTCTTTTTTATCAGGAGGGCATCTAGCAGATTTTATTCAGTACCCTGTAACTGCAATTCAGGCTGTACGATACTTTTCATGTTAAGAGTCCTACAGTTAACTGAATTTTCTGGTCCAAATACAGACCAATCCCTAGTTGATGACTTGTATAGCTGACACAACTACTTTGGAATCGAGGCATAGTTGTTTAGTATAAATAATGATCCCTGTAGAGAGTCTTTCCATGCTTCATTTTTCATATTTGGTAGATATTTCATTATAGTTGCTATTGTTATGAATTTTGCTTGCACGCTCAACTTGTTGACGGGTGAGCTGTATTTTGGCAGAACAAAGCTGGCTCATGGTTTGCTTTCTGGTAAATATTCGGGTCCTGTTCTGGAGGTATGCGTGAAAGCATTTTGTTCCTTTTTGTTTCATCTTCTATTTTTTTCCAATCGTGGCTTATAGTTAATTATTGGTTATTCAGAAGGATAATACTACTAATGCTGTAAGCTCACAGGTAACTTTCTCCTATGATTGCATTTTTCATGATGAACTTCTAGAGTGGTCCAAGCATCCCCCCCAGAACTTATGGTATCTGGTTCATTGACTATATTTTTTAGTATTTTGCAAAATAATTTTCAAGAGTTTTTCTTTCACTTGTCGTGCATTAAGAAATGCTTCTCATTACTTGGGGACATAATTTCAGTACTCACATGAGTTTTTTCTTTCTTCCTTCTTTCTCTTTTCATAGCATGCCTTTTTCACTTCTATCCATCTTCTCTTCTTATAAGTACTTGCTCCCATCACTTTGCAGAAACAGGAGGGTATCCGTCCTCGAATGTTCAAGTCAGTAATAGCTGCTAGTCACCCTGAATTTTCAACAATGAGACAACAGGTACACTGACATTCTTGGAATCTTCTACTCCCAGACAATTGCTTTTAATTTAAGATTATTAGATTCAAGCATGATAATGCTTCCCTCTACTAAAAGAACTCCAACAATCTCTTGGTACTGCTTCACACCTTAAAAATCCATTTGAGCTCTTTTTCCATCCAGCTGATGCAGTGTTTGGCTAAGTTGATACTTACATCAACACTTGGATTTTCTTTTCAATTTAGTCTGCCACTGATGTGGTCAGAACTGTTGTGCATTGCTCATATTAGTTTCATGGTCCCTTCACTTTATTGCCTTTAAACCCCAGTAGGTTATTTTTCTGTCTTGCGATCATGTTCATTGTTTGTTGCCATTGCCATGGCTATTGCTATTCTTGTGGTTTATTGATAACAACGTATGTCTAGGATGCGTTAGAGTTCTTCCTGCATTTTATTGATCAAGTTGAACGGATAAACTCTGGGACACATAATTTTGATCCATCGAGGAGCTTCAAGTTTGGTATTGAAGAACGTCTCCAATGTTCCTCAGGCAAAGTTACTTACAACAGAAGGAATGATTATATTCTGTCTCTTAATATTCCTTTGGAGAGGGCTGTAAATAAAAGTGAGTTTTCTCTTTTGTCTAATGCTTTTTTCCTGCCCTTTTCTTATATGTTGTTCATTGCAAAATTTCAGCTGAGCTTGATATTAATGAGTAATACTGGCTCCGTTCTGATATTTCGTTTTGTATGAAATTCCAGAAGAGCTAGCAGAATTTCAAAATCTGAAGGCTGAGAGAGCTGCAGGAGGAAAAGAACTGTGAGTTTCAAGTGACCAATGCATGCTTGCCTTTCATGTACTTCAGCTAAATGTATGGGTTTTGCAGGTCTGCTGATGAAATTGTTCGCCCTAGAGTGTCATTGAAGGATTGCCTAGATTGCTTTTCAGCTCCTGAGGAGGTGCATGATTTCTACAGCACAGCTTTAACGGCTAGGACAACAGCAATCAAGTAATCTTGTTATTCTCCTCTATGAAGTTATTTCTTCAATTTCTCTTGTTTTGCTTGTGGCATCTCAAATTTAGTTTACATGCATCTCGTCTATTGTTTTAGTAGGGCCTAGTACCTTGTCTTTTTGGCTTCCATACTTCTTACACAGTTGGCTGTAGAAATTATAGATGTCTTGTCTATCAGCAGTGGATGGCTAGTGTCTATCACCTTTATCTATTTGCTCGATTGTCGTACCTGATGAGGCTACTTCTTTTTATCTTATTTAATTTTGTTTGTAAATAGAACTGCAGGTTTGACTTCTTTTCCAGATTATCTGGTTTTGCACATGCGGAAATTTGTTATGGAGGAAGGTTGGGTGCCAAAGAAGCTTGGTATGTTACTTTTTCTTTATCGATGTAATTCTGATGAGCGTAGTTTATCTTGTTATATTGCTAATCTTTTCCTCTGACGGTCCTTCTAGATGTCTACATAGATGTCCCTGAAACCATTGACATAAGTAGCATGCGAAGTAATGGTATTCAACCAGGAGAAGAGCTGTTGCCTGACAGTGGTACGAATCTCCTTGTCTTCTACTAAATTCATAGTGATCTCGTAGAAAATGTATTCCATTTCAGCCCAATAGTGCTCTATTGCAAAGAATAATATAAGCAGGTCTATCTGGTCTTGTCGCAGAACTTGTTTTCTGCCTTGCGTCCCTTTTCTAGCTACTCCATTTTTTTCAAGAATATTTGATTGTCACTCTTATACTTGAATAATGAGGACATGAAGCCTTGGCTTTCTGAGAGAGAGTGTGGCAAAACCTTCTTGGAAATAGAAGTAATTGTGTGGTATCCTCCTCATAAAAAAATATTTGTTGTCTTTTGGGTGTGGAGGACGGACCATATGAGCGGGGGAACTTGTATGAGTCTCATTCTCCTTGGGTTTTTTGAAGTTTGTGACTCTTTTCTTTTGTCTGTATTCGAGGCTATTGTTTCTATTTGCATATTGCTAAGTGTTCTATTTTTCTATTTGCATATTGCTAAATGTTCTATTTCTGAATCATAAGATTTGCTCTTTAGCTTGCATTATTTTCTCTCAATCAATCTGTTAATTGCTTAGTCAGGTTGTCTGTTTAGATAACATTGAACATTGCTTAGCTTATTTAGTTTGTCTGATGATACATGTAAAAAATGATTTGGCATCTTATTTAATTTTTATTTTGACTCTGTTTTTGTTATGCAGTCAACTTTTAAACTTTCAATTATGTTATAGTGTTTTGGAAGTAATATTTGTTTCGTTCTAGTTTCTCTATTGAATAGGAGTAGCGACAGCCGACAGGATAGAGTTCTGTATGCATAGAGCCATATTTAACTGATAGTATATGCCTCAGAAATTCATAGTTCATGAAATAGAATTCCAGTCGCTATTTAATCTAATTCCTGCTCTACGCAATAGTTTCTTTTAGTAAGTGAGTAATTGGTGTTGCTTCTCACTCTCCAGCTAATGGTTGTTCCAATTCTTGGGGATCTGCAAGCTTAAGGATGTTTGTCTTAACAGCTTTTTAGTGGGTGTGTGATCAATGGTCATCACATAAATTAACATCAGAAGTTTTAGCAATAGGTGCTACTTGTATGCCAAGTTCCTTTAGGGTTTGAAACTTTTGGGTCATGTTTTTGCAAGTACTAAATTGCTGCTAATTGCTATGTTGGATTACTTGTCATGAACAGCTGCAGGGGATGGTGAGCAGTCAATAAAGCTTCTGGCTGACGATGATATTGTTGCACAACTTGTTTCAATGGGATTTAATCTACTTCATTGTCAGAAGGCTGCAATCAATACCTCCAACAGTGGAGTAGAGGCAGCAATGGATTGGTTACTTAATCATATGAGTGATCCAGGTAGTTTTAATGTTTCCTTTCAAGCAGGGTTTACTCATATTTCTCACCATTACTAGAGACAGGGTATATTGATGCATATTTTCTTCCCAGATATTGATGCTCCTATATCAGAAAACGTGCAAAATCCTGACATTGATCAATCTAAAGTTGATACGCTGGTTTCATTTGGTTTTGAAGAGAAACTTGCCCGTAAGGCCCTGAAGGCATCGGTAAATCTCTCACTTTTACTGGCGTTTACTATTCACTGCGAGGTTCCTTGCTATTCACTGCCAATAGCATAATGTTTGTCCTTTCCTTGTTTCTATCTGTTCACAAGGGAGGTGATGTTGAAAAAGCTACTGAATGGATATTCAGCAGCCCTAGTGCCAGTACTGCATCAGACATGGATGTTACTACCAGTAGTGGAGCTGCAGTTGATACCTTGATGCCTGATGGAGGAGGAAGTAAGTTCCCTATCCTCTGGCTCTACTAGTTGTTGTACAGCTTTGTTTCTTTTATTTGGATCTGATAATATATTCTTAACAAATCTATGAGGCAGTGGACATTAGCCTTTTCTTTGAGTGGTGTAGGTGAAGGAGCCTCTGTAGTGTATTGCTACAATATATTTTTCTGTAGGCTCCATATTTCTGATCCTGCTTAATCAGCTTGGTTTAGGATTTTATATATAGAATGATATACTAGTTCTAGTACTTAAGTTTTTCCGTTGAGCTTCCAATATTGGCTCACCTTCTCATGGGCTTAATCATCTTGGTCATGGATTTTAGAAGTGGAATGCTATATTTACTGTATAATTAATTTTTCCGTCATTCATACTTGAGTTTAGTTTCCTTCCGGTCCCCTTTCAAAATTCTTTACTACTACTATGTGGTTAGAATGTTTATTTTTCTTCTCCTTTTTGTGATTTGTTAGCTCTTTCCCCTCTCTCCTCCAAGGGGCAACAATGGTTTCCAACTTTTGCACCTAGGGGTCTCGCACCTCCAACTTACAGTAGTCTGACTGGAGGGCTCTATCATAACTCCATACCATGGTTTCTTACTTTCTGGTGGTTGGAAATGGTCAATATAGATGCCCCACGTTCTCTTCTTGATCTAAACTTCTAATTTCTTATCCAGAGACAGGAATTTTTATTTGGTTGAAGGAGGCACAGGTTGCTTTCATTAAAACCATTTTCCTTTCGAGGGCTGCAAATTAGTTTCAAAGCCAATTTATTATGGGTCCTGTTTCTTTGGGTTTGCAGTGTTGATATTTGAACTCTTTTAGAGAAAATTCATCACTATTTGTTTGAATCACTCCATATATCCGGAACGTTTAAGAGCAAGGACTAATGGGACTTGACCTAACTAACCTATAGTTTTAGGATGATAGAAGTTCCCTACATCTCTTTAAAAGGGTTTTAATACTTCAATTTTATTATGAATTTCATCCAATGCATCACAATCCTTGATAGTGAGATTTGGGTTTACTTCTATATTCTTTTATGCCCACTTGGGTCTTGACCAAGTGTATCTTCTTGGATAATTAACAGAATACAGGCTCCTTGGATTCGTGAGCCACATCGGCACATCTACCCACTGTGGCCATTATGTCGCTCATATTAACAAAGATGGCCGGTGGGTGATTTTCAATGATGAAAAAGTCGGGGTCTCAAAAAATCCCCCTATGGATATGGGATACCTCTACTTTTTTGAAAGACTTGAGAGTTGAACAATGGACATCACGGATCAGGATTAAATGTTGGGATATGCATGCAGGACCAAGCAACTTCTGGAGTCATCTTGCTATTGTCATTTGTTAAGCAGGTTGAATACATACGACAAATGTCTCTCATAACATTCATTGATCTTAGAAAAATTCAAATCTCAAGTAGAAGAGTATAAACTTCTTTAGGACCTGAATTTTGAAAGATTTTTCTTCCATACATGTACGGATCATTCTGTTCTACTGGTTCTAATAGATTTTATTTGTTCCTTCTCTTTTGTTTTTAAATTTTAAATGATTGTTGTTGTTGATTGCTCACTAGGCCTTTTTTAGGCATGCATTAGATGTCCGATTGATAACTTTATGGGTTGTCTATGTATTTGGTCTAATTTTGTTCATTAGTTCATAGTTCATACTCTATTAGAGAGGAAATCAACACTTGAATAATATGTTAACCACATTTAGATGGGATTTCATTGACATGTCTCCACCTTAACCTCTAGACCAAGTTTTGGAACCTATAGTCCTCCAAAAACAAATGTAGGATTGCAGTTTGTCATTTTGTGTAGGGTTGTTTACTTTGTCAAACTACAATATGAATGGAATAAACAAATTTTAAAAAATCAAGAAGTGGATTTCCAGTAACAGCAGTACAAATTGTCTAGTACAACTCAAGGATAACTGCAAATGAGTCGTAGAGTCAAGTACAATCTGAGAGAGCTAAAATTAAAAGTACGAATATATTCATACTCAAATGTACTACTCCAAAATTTCCAGCAGTACTTCAATTGTCCTACTATTAAATTAGATTAACAGGGTGGACTAAGATAAAAGGAAGTGGAAAGTGTGCTGCAAAATAATGTGAAGCAGGATATTTTCCAGAAATATGGTAGAGTGCTTAGTCCATAGTATCTCTGGAGCCCGCACATAGAGGGAGTTTTAGAGCACCGAACTGCCCTTTATTACAGAGTGCTTACAAACATCATTGAGTGCAGCGTTGATGACATATTTGAGAATTTCTGTATTTATGCCTTTCTCATTTTTCATCAACACTACACTCAATCATGTTTTTAATTCTCTGAAGGAACAATTTACCAAGGAATTATATGATTACTGCAGATCCAATAGGTTTGATGTCCCCTCTCTTCCTCTTCTCAAATTTCTCTAAAAACAAGATGTGTAGTAACGCAATGCGCGTGGAGACTTGGTAACTTCACTCGTCTTAATAATATTTACCTTGTTTCACTAATTAAATTCATGTTTTCATAATCGATTTAATCTCTTGATTGAATCAGGGGCTAACACCTATATAAAAAAAAGTAGTTGGATCTCTTTGGTACCACCTAAATGGTAGGTAGGCAGCGGATGTGTAATGTTTGTGTACCTGTTCCGAAACTCAATTTGACCAACATTTAACAACTTTCCTGAAGTTAAATCTCTTTTTCAAGATAGTGATGTCGTAAGGGTCAAATCGAGTTCAATTTATCAAAAATTTGAACACAACTTATGAATATATAAATGTGCTCTTTAACTTGGCTTTAATTGATATTTATGTTCTTCAATTTTAAGTGTTTAAGTAAGCACTTAAACTTGTATAAAATTAACTAAACAGATACATGTCCTATTTAATTTATTATAAATATTTATTTATAGATGTCAGTTAATACTAGATTAAAAAGTACGTTAATGCATTACGTTATATTATAATAATATGAAAAATATAAATTTATATTTCGTGAAGAAATTATTTATTACGAGGAATAAAAATTATAGACAAACTCGAAGTAGTGGCAAAAGTGGAAATGACCCGGTGAACAACCCGAGTCCAAAATCCGTGGGCCTATTTAACTAGGAAACTGACTTCAAAAGAAAAAGAAGAAAATATTTCCGCGTGCACAGCTGCCGTAGTTTGTTTTCCTAGCTAACAAGAAGTTTCACTAGTTTAAAATTTAAAATTTAGTTACGTAATTCAAATTTTAGTTTTCAAAATTGTTTTTTTGATCATATTTATTTTGTTGGATACATGTATCTCAGACGCATATCCAGCTGCCATAGTTTGTTTCTTAGCTAACAACACAATTTCATTAGTTTAGAATTTACGTTACGCATCTATTCTTTTTGTTTTTAAAAGTATTTTTGTATCATATTTACTTTATCAAATATACATGTACCTCATAATTATCAAATATACATGTACCTCATAACTCAGCCACGTGAACAACTACCGTAGTTTGTTTGTTTTTTTTGCTAACAACGCAAATTTCATTAATTTAGGATTTAACTGCATGTCTTTTCTTTAGTTTTTGAAATTATCTTTTGTATCATATGTACTTTGTCAAATACATGTATTTCATATATATAAGGATCAAATTAGGTATACTTTGTTTCAGATACACTATATTCAAACGTAATCCACATGTATTTCAGATACACTAGTTCTCTCTATATCTAATTTGAAATTTGAAATTTGAAAAAATGGTGTATTGACTTGAAATTTGAAGGAATAATATATCCGATTTGAAATCTAATACGAAATTATGAATTAATGAGATAATATGTAATATTTCAAACTATAGAGTAGATTAGTATTTTTGGTAGGGCTATTTTGTGTAATTAGATAAAACCGTACTCAATTACCACACTAATTAATTCCTTTTACTTAATTATGCAGGTAAATTAAAACTGTGGATGTTTTCCAAAACTATAGGCAAATCCGCCAGTAGTTTCATATTTTCGTTCTCTTTCCCTCTGTTTTCCAGACTCTTCCTCCATTTTATATATATACATACACACAATTAACATCTAATTCATTCTCAAATCAATCAACAAAAACACAGAGATTTTATAATTTTCCGAAAAAAAAAAATGAATGCAGCAGCAGCAAAGGGATCGGCATGGATCGTAGCAGCAAGTATTGGAGCAGTAGAAGCATTGAAAGATCAAGGATTTGCCAGATGGAATTACGCTTTAAGATCGATTCATCACTATGCCAAAACTAATTTAATTGCTTCTAATAATACCTTGGCTCGGAGATTCTCGACGACTCCGGCGGCGGCATCTTCTCCGGCGGTCGTCTCCGGCGAGAAGTTGAGGAAAACGGAAGAGACGTTGAGTAAAGTTATAGATCTGAACTGTTGGGGTCCAAGTACTGTCAGATTTTAGTGTTATATACTTAAATTTATTATATGATCTATTAGTGAAAAGAGTAATGTTATACCATTTAACCAAAGTTTGAATGGAGATTCGATTTTGAAAATTTATTCTCAGCGAGTGTTTATATTAGTATATTTGAATATTTAGTGTAACAAACACATTTTATCACTCAATCATAGTATAGTAAAATATGAACTTTCAATTTAATTAGTAATACTATGAGTTGTTTGAAGTTAATTTAAGTAAAAAATTTACTATTAGCAATAGCAAAAATAATGTTGTGCTCAAATTACAATTAAGATATCAGGTCTGCTAGATCCTTTTAGATTTACAGGTCGATTATTGTACTTGAGCACTTTATTGATTCCGATAGAATAGGTGAAAAATCATTCTGAATTTAATTTGGGCTACAACTTTGCTCAATGCACAATTTTTTGTGAAATAGTGTAGTCGACCCATGGAAAAGGGTAGGTGCTTAGGGAAAATAGCGTACTCTTTTCCATGGATCGACTACACAATTTTAAAAGATTTTTTGAAATAGCATAGTCGACCTTTGCAATTTATGGTAATTTTAATATAGATTTTGAATATCTAATTTTTTTGTTTAAAATATTAAATTAATGTAGTCTAATTAATTTTGAAAATTAATCAAATTGACTTTTGAAAAATGCAACATGACAAATAAAAATGGACAGAGAGAGTACTTGTCATTTTATAAAATCAATGCAAAAATTATAATATTATTCCTATTATACCCTTGATAGTTAATTAGTCTTAAAAATAGATATTTGACCAGCCTAGGGAAGTTAATAAATAATTTATATTCATTGTAATTACTTTATACATTGATTAATTACTCTCATTATTGCATTACTCTATAAAATCTGATTTTGAAAAAAAAATCTCAACAAACAAATGAAAAATAAAAGATGACTTCATTTATCATTTATTAAAAAGTTAACTTCAAAAAAATATTAAACAAAGGTAGAATGGTAAACTTGATTTTTTAAGAGCAACGTTCACATATAGCAAACACAAAATTCATATTTGTATGCTATAGCAAAGTTTGCATAATTGCGCTCCATAGCAAACATATATATGTATAATTGGCTATACATATACAAAAAAAAAAACAATTGTATAATTCGTTATACATATACAAAGAAGGCAGTTGTATAATTCGATATACATATACAAAAGAAAACAGTTGTATACAAAAGATCAATTATATAATCTGTGTATGTATAAAACGAGAAAGAAAGAAAGGCAAAAGAAAATTGGACAGGGAAATATTTGTATTGTATAATTATAAGTGTATAGGACGAAGATATATGCAATTGAATGTGTATATACAATTTTCTCTCACTTTATACAAACAGAAACGCAATTTATACATTTCGTTTCTGTTTGTATAAGCAAGAGAGGCGAGGGTGGCGAGCGAAATCTGGGAGAGGGGAACGAAAATATATGTATATATACAATTTCCTCTTGCTTTATACAAACACAAACACATTTTATACATTTGTGTTTGTATAAAAGTAAGAGATGCGAGCAAGACTGCCACCAAACAAGAGTGACGAGCGAGATTTCACCAGGGAGAGTGGCGAAAATAGCAATAGTTTGCTATAAGGTATAATTATATCAAAGTATATTTATAGCATTTAATTTGAATTAATAGTTTGCTATTATATGCAATTTTTCCATTTCTTAATGCAAGTAAAATATAAAAACGTAACATATAAAAAGGAACGGAGGGATTAACAAATAAACAATGAAGTCCATTTTCCTTTTTCAATTCCCTAAAGTTTGGTATAATTTTTTTTTTAATGTCTTTTTTTTAAGTGGTTTACGTGACTTTCAATTTTTGTACTGATGCTAGAGTATAATCTCCGATTTTAAAATTCACCTTAGACGGTGGGAAGGGATATGTATGTCATAATAGATTGAGATAATAAATAAATGAGTTATTAATTCGTTTAAAGGAGCATAATAAACTTGAATTTGTACAGGAAAATTTCATAGTAGAAGTGAAATTTGTAATCGTACTAAAAAGTTCACATTAAAAGTAAAATGTTTTCAAATAAAAATAATTTCGTATTCAGAGGGCTCAAATCCGAGAAATAACAGATGGAGGGAGTATAATGTTGAGGGAATGAGTCAAAATCAGCTGAAAAGTGTTGTTTAATTACCTAATTAATTCCTACCATCCAACTAACCTACACCAACAACACATAGCCGACAAATGTAAATGTCTCTATAACTCATCCACCTTCCTCTTTAATTATCTACCAGTTATTTTGCTAACAATTATTACTCCCCCTTTAAATTCCTTCACTACAAAATCCATAAAATTGGGTGACTCGTTTTTTTGTTTTTTTTGAATTTTACACCTAATGAAAGTTTAGTATATTAAAATTAAAAAGAATCGAAGAATTTATACTGAAAGTTTGATTAATTGAAAATCACGAGTATTTAAAGTCAAAATCAAAGTTGAAAAAAGTATATTTAATAGAAAATTAATTAGGAAATTTGACACTTAATGTTCATCGATAAGATTACTAATAAATTAGGTACGCGTGATCATTAGAGTTATTAATTTGTCATTGCCTAACAGCCAGATGCCGTGCCATTTCACATTCGCTGTCTACTCATGTTATTGTCCCTCTATCTATATGCGATCTTGTCTGAGTTTATCGAAAATAACATTATCTTTGTCTTTATGAGATAATGATAAGAATTACATATATATTATTATTTTTTAATTTTTATTTGTGAAACTACACTAGATATATATTATATATTGTTATTGTTGTCTAACTTAATACTTGAGAATTTTTTTCTAGAATCTTTTAAAAATTATTCGATATATGTAGTTATGAGGTTACATTACATATTTACTTATATTTTATTAAATGTTTCGATTAGAAATATCCAATTGACTATCCTTTATTATACGTGATGCATGTTGCTCTATCACTGGTCATTGTATAAATGTATATCAATTTTAGTGATACGTAAATGTGTTTATTACTACTATATCTTGTTGTAAGAAAAAGATTGAACTCTTATTCATTAAATTAAATGTTTTTATTGATGTGAATCAAATAAATTTCATATTGAAAACAAAAACGATGTGTATAATTATCTAAAAGCAACAGAACTTATTAAGTAGTGTATTATTTTTCTATGAGCAGTTAGGATTTTAGAATATTGGATTAAAAATAGAATCTTTATGGCTATCTAAAATGGAAACAAAGTCCAAAAAATACAAGAAACTTTGAAAAGAACTTGGAGTACTATTAAAATATATGAAATGTAGAAGAAAGTCAACAATTTTTGAGTTAAGTAGTTGAAATATGAAGATTTTACTATTACTCCTTTAAGTTAGGAACTTTTATATTACACTTTTTTTCATGCCAAAAGGTGAGGAGGAATGTGTGAAATTTAAATCTCTTTCAAACATGCACATGCATTGATTTTGTCCCAATTTTTAGATGATTTTTATATCTTCTATAGACTATAGACAATGACCTGAGTCTAATTAACAAATGGAACTTGAAATTTACTTAATCTAAACTTAACTTGTGATATGAAAATTGTCTAAAATTCATATAAAAAAGAGTAATTTTATTTTATCTCATTCTTAAATAGTTGATGTAGATGCAGAGATTCAACATTGTTATTGCATGCCCTCACGTCCAGACTTGTCAATTGGTGCGTAAATATATTATATGACTATTCAACATTGGATAAATAAAGAATTGAGGTGAGTCTAGCTTAGCTTTAATATTATGATAACAAAATGAAATTTATACTTAACTTCCAAATTAACTCATCATAAAGTGCAGATTGTTCCAAATCATACAAGGAGAACATCATATACAATCAAGGATTCAATCTCATGCATGTCTAAACCAACTAACTTGAAGCCTAATTTATAATATGTTATAAGGATTCTATGTCAAGCTCAGATTTTACAACTCCATGATGATGTACATAAATATAAGTAATTAATCACCCAAAAGATAGTTAAATTAAATTAACTAAGTGCATAGAATGTTACTGCTATAATTTTGCAAGATTGGCCATTTTTATCAACTAATTAATGGTGTAAAAGGGAGTGAAAACAAAAAAAAATGCACTTAAAACTGTGATTTGAAGTCCGACAACGCGCTTATTTCTGTGCACTTTCCTCTTCGATCAACTGCAAAAAAATTTAAGCATCTTGATGGGATGAATAATATATTTTTATCTTTAAATAAAAATACTGATTTTAAATTTTAAATATTGAAAAAATTATGGTAGAAAATGTTCTCTTTTTAAATAAATTTTATATTTTGCCAATTCAAATTGATTAAACTCGAATAGAAAATTTTATACTAACGATAATAACATACTCATTATAATCATATATATAAATAGAGTGTAAAAAATACAATAGACTTACTCTTATTCTTACTTTTATGAAATTAAAAGACTGAATTAGATACTTGTCTCAAAAGACAGATTTCTAAAACGAAATTGCATAATGATAGTACAACAAAATAACAAAGATATCAAACAAATCAAGCCATAAGTAACATTAATATGCAATAAAGAATAAGAGACTACCGTTACTAACTGATCTTCGATCGTTTCAACTTTCAATATCTTACAATATCTTACTAGCCTTCTACTTTAATCATTGACTTTCAAAAATTTCTATCTAGAGTTATGTATTTAGTAAAATCTGTCAAATCTTCTCTAATTACTTGCTTTTTTTTTTTTAACATAACTTATTTTTTCTACTTCTTGTTATCTCTCACACTTGCGTTTATATGTCCAAACTATTTTAACGCGTTTCACTTATTTTATCTACTCTTAAATTATAATTACAATTCTTTTTTTAAAAAAATACAGCTATATATATGTCCAAGTCGTTTTAAGCTTTCTGTGGTCTTTATCAGCCGCTGAATCGACGAATTACAGAAAGAAAACAATTTCCCGAAGACTTGTTTCTGACCTTCAAAACATATAGTCAACGTCGTGAAAGAGTTTGCTCACTAAGGACAATTACAAGCTGCCCTAATTTTTATCACCGGAAAATTGCAACTTGTCGTCGGAAAACTTGACTAGATTCCGGCCAAAACTCCGTCCTATGGCCATCGCCGACCACCACAAGTCACATAACTCCGACGGAAAGCTCTGGAGGCTTTGTCCTCTCTGGCAATCAGGAACTTCTTCTTCTTCGTCGTCTACACAGAATCTTCACTCTCAGAATCACAGTCACCAAAACGGCGTCGGATCTAACAACTCTCGTGCTTCTACGTCCGTTAGCTCCGTTGCTAGATCACTGCTTCCGGCTCGACGTAGGCTTCGGCTCGATCCAGCTAACAGTCTCTACTTCCCTTGTACGTCCGTTTACCTCGCCGTTGACTAAATTGACTTTATTTTACTTTTTTTAGTCAACAATTTCCGGTTTTTTAGGTCTTTCTAATTTTTCGTGTTGAAAACTGGAGGAATTGTGCTCTGCTTTTACCTGTTAAATTTTATATTGATTTTTTTTCCAGATGAACCGGGAAAGCAGGTGAAGAGTGCTGTAAAGATTAAGAACACTAGCAAATCTTATGTTGCATTTAAGGTAATCTTTCCGTGTTAATTATGATCTCAGAAAAGTCACTTTCTTTGTGGAAGAAAATTGGAAAACTTTTGAGCTAGTAACTATTAGTTGAGTGACTATATGAGAAATCAACAATGATAATTTGTGCTAGTTAGGTCTGTAGTTTTCAGAAATCTCTTTAAATCTATGCGGTCTGCCAAGTGTTTGCATCTATCAGAAGAAAAAGGCATTGAGTAGGGGCTAACTGTCATTTATTTCCTAATGATTTTACCATTTCTAGATCTTCTGAATGGTTCATGATTTGAACCAATAGCATCTACTATCAAATCGTTCCCATTTACTCTTTGTTGTAGCTAATTACCCAATCCCTACATAAAATGAGTGTGCTTTATGCTTCAAGGGTTGAAAAGACTAGACCAATAGAAGTTTGCTAATGAAAGCAAAATGAAGTTCATTGAGGTTGTTTGGGTCTTATATTCACAATGCATCATGTAAGATTCTTCAAGTAAAATTATTTGTACTGGTGTTTCTGTAAATAATATAGCTGACCTCTTCTAGTTTGAGATTGAAGCATAGAGCAAAGTAGTAGTAGTTGTTGTGATATGGAGGTTTTGTTTATGATTGTCACACAATATAACTGGTGATGTAAGTTTCTGATATTTCCTTTTCCTGATTTTTCTTTCTGCAATTTAGTTTCAAACTACGGCACCAAAGAGCTGCTACATGCGACCTCCCGGAGGCATTCTTGAACCCGGTGAAAGTGTTGTTGCCACTGGTAATTGGTTTTCCTACGTTTTCTTGTTTCCACTATTCCTTTTTTTTTTAAAAATATCAACTTAGATTTGGTTGTGGGTCTAAACGACAGTCTTCAAGTTTGTGGAGCACCCTGAGAACAACGAAAAGCCTGTGGACCAAAAGAGCAAAGTTAAGTTCAAGATCATGAGCTTGAAGGTGAAAGAAGGAGTAGATTACGTACCTGAGTTGGTGAGTAACTGAACTTCCTAGGTCTTTCTAAAAGAGGCAATTTTATGGATTTGCAGCATCTTTTGACCACAAAGAAAGTTAGGCTGTCATGCTTCTTCAGCTTTATACTTATCATTTGAGCAACACATCAATTTTCTTGCTGATGATTTCATGCACTTTAACAAAACATATTGAAGGGTAAGGTGTTGCTGACTTGTCAGGATTCTGGACAACTTTTTTTTTGGGTCCTTTTTTGTTTTGAAAGTCACAAGTTCATTATTTGTCTATTCAGGATAGACCCTGTCCTATCCACCTGAACATATTAATGAAAATCAGCTAGGATTATAATTTTTACTGCTTATATGAACAGAGCATTTTGTGATAAGATGTGGGTAAATGAGGAGCTCTATCATAGGTTTGGCATTATTTGAAATTACATATTTTCTGCATGCTCTTGTCTATATCCACCTTTGCTATGTGTGACATAGAAGAAGCACTTTCCAGTAAGCTCTGACTAAGAATGTATATTTTAGCTGATTCCCGTCCATTTTGAAGTAGCATCAAACATTAGATAAGTTGCTGTTGGTATGTTCAGAGAAAAGTATTATTGAATTTTACAGAGATTTATTATCTTAAAATTCACTTTACATGTGGATGCTTATTCTTTCATTCACAAACTGGATTTTATGACAAAATATTTTTCTATATTGTATATATCAGTTAAGAGTATCCTGTAAAAGTAGCATAGACTTTGAATAGAGGAAGCTGTTGAGATCAGGTGCTTTTTACAATGTAGCCGTGACTAGTTGCTTTTGACTGCAATGTTTGAAATGATCTGTCTCTTTTTTGTATCAAATCTAGGAGCATCAAGTGTCATACATAACCCATTTCTTTTTGTCCTGTCTTCGACAAAGTCAGGATTACAAAAGATTCTTTTCTTTCATCATCATTCTGTATTCCTTGGAGGGAAGTCTTGGTGTAAACATACAGAAAGTGATTGGGTACATGTGCTCCCAAAACAAAATGTGTGAGCCTTGTGCCTCTGTCGTCATTGTGTGTGAAATCTGACGTGTAACTAAAGAATAGAAGTCTATAGAGTGACTCAAAGTTTGTTGTCAATAAATCCAATAGTGTTATAACCCTTTTGGTTCATGTTGATGCAGTTTGAAGAACAGAAGGATCAAGTAACTATTGAACGTATCCTACGGGTGGTGTTCTTGGACCCAGAACGACCTTCTCCAGTAAGAATTAAACATGCTGCTGTTTATCTGCTTGTTCATTTTACTCCGAGTTCATTCTCCACCTAAATAACTTGATTGATTAAGGTACTGGAAAAACTAAAACGTCAGTTGGCTGAAGCCGAGGCAGCATTAGAATCTCGCAAGAAACCTCCAGTTGAAACTGGACCTAAAGTTGTAGGAGAAGGTCTAGTAATAGATGAATGGGTAAGGCTATCTATCTTTGCATATAAAAGCATGTATCTTTCCAAGCTTGATTCCTCTTAACAATGAGTGTCTGCTTGCTATTGTTCAATAGAAGGAACGAAGGGAGAAGTATCTCGCTCGGCAGCAGGTTGAGGCTGTTGATTCTGTGTAAAGCAACTAGTGGATTTTAATGCAAGTTCCTTCTTTTGCCATAATTGAAATGTCAAGCCACATCCATCCATTTTCTGCTTTAATTCATTCAAAGGATGGTGGAAAACGGACAGTGTGGTCCGTCTTGTAAAGAAAAATAATCAGTGGGAGGTTTAGTTTCATCTTCATGGAGTAAAAGCTTGTTATGTAATTGCTTTGGTTGTATTCCTGTAGATATTGCATTACTTTTTTCTGAAAACCTATTCTTTTGAATACTGCTCGTGTAGCCACACTGTTCTGAGTTCCACAAAGGGAGACAGAAACTAAAATAATTCTTATTATGGTAGATAGTTGAAATTGGAATTATCTATGGGTGTCTCGTGCTAGGGAATTGAAGTAACGCATACAGGATTGTAATTCACTGACATGCATTTTTACCTCATTAACTGAAAAAAGTAAACAACACAAATTTTACTGGTTTACGGGTTAATTAAGTGACTTTATTTTAGTTTCCAAAATTACCTTATGTATCACATTTACTTTATTAGATCATGTATTTTGGATACATATGAATTAAATTAGGTGTAATTTGTTTCAAATACACTATATCCAAGTGTTGGGTTATACTAACTCTTTTGCTCGGCTCTCTCCCTATGTATCTGGTCTTAAAGATGCATGTATTTTTAGTGATTCATATGTATGTGAGATGCAATGATTCTCTGGCTCGCTTCTCTCTCTCAATGTATTTTTATTTCAGAATATATTTGGTATCATAGATACATGTATATATACATATGTATTTGACTTGTAATATGAAGAAATGGTGTATCTAACTTGAAATTTTGTACAAAATTGTTAATTATTTCAAACTACAGAGTGAATTAGTATTTACAGCAAGAATGCTTGTGTAATTAGATTGTTCCTACTTAACTTGGACAAATCATAGTAAATTTATATGATTTGGTGAAAACTAAAAAAAAATGTTGGGAAAAGCAGTTACACTAAAATATCTCTAGCCGCATTTTCTAATAATCCAATTACATATTACAAGGAAAGAATCACTATGTCAAACCGTTTATAAAAAGGAAAAGGAATGAACAGTAAGAAGAAGAAAAGGATGAAGAATCTAACATGAACAATCTTACACAACCTATATACACAAGGAACAAGCTGGTATATAGAATGTTTTGCAGATTTGATTTTAATCAGATACGCGCACTACAAGCAATCCAACCTATAACCAGCACATCAAGAGTTTCAATCAGTGATATATCATCGAAGAATTCAGAGATTTTCCGGCAATTTAAAGTTTTGTGATCCACATAATTGATGAGAGCCAGTTTCCACAAAGAGCGTTACGCCACATTTGCTGCTATTGAAGCCATCCCAAAGAGAGAAGTTGACAGTTCCTGAGATTGTCTTCTTTGCAGTAATATCCTTTACAGAGCAAAGCTTCTCCAGCCTCCTGACAACATAGTCATTCGCAAGCATTTTTCCTTTGTTCTCTCCTGCAGCGATATCAGTGACCAGACCACCTTCGTACAGAGCAATCATCAAGTTGGCACCATCATTGTCCACCTTACTCCTCAGAGATCCTAATAGAGATACTTGCAACGACTCTGGTGTTGGCCTCTCGAATGTCGCCTGTAATGTTTTTTCACAGCATTAGCAGTATGCATAGATCAGATACAACCATTAGTTCATACTGAATCCAGTATTTTTGATACAGAATTGAGAAAACAACTAAAGTTTCAGCAAATACTGAATTCTCGACTCATAGTTTCCAAAGTACACTGAGTTCAGTTTAAGAAACTATACTAATCCCAAGTTCCCAACAAAAGCAGAAGAGTGTTGACCTGAATTTTACCAATTCAAGAAGTAAAGAATCAGAATAACGTGCTGAGGTCAAAATATAGCTAACATCTTCTTGATTCTGGTATGAAGTGGGATAACATGAACCTTTTTCAGATCCAAATGATCAAATCTCGAATTCCACATATTAGCTTCTCATTGGCTTTACACCACATATTAGCTTATTATTTCCAGTACATTGTAACCTGGTGCAAGATCACGAGGAATTGATCAATCACGCATTAATTGAAATCTGCTATACCATTTCTCTGTATCCATTTTGATTGTTTGGATGAGATGGAATAACCAAAAGAAATCGGTAACGAAAAACATGATTTGTATTTGAAGAGAACCAAAATGCCCATTTTAGCTTCTCATTTCCAGTGATCAGTATATTGCAACTTGGTGCAACCATAAGTGATCACGAGGAATCAAATCAATCAATCCCACATTAACTGAAATCGACTATATGAATTCTCAGTAACCATTTTGATCAAAAGGAATAACCAAGACAAATTGGTTTAAATTGCATTTGAAGATAATAAGCTCATGTAAATCCATGAGAAATCTCAGTAGCTCAGTTGGTTCGCTGCCTGAACTTTCAACTTGTTGGCAGTGGTTCGATTCGATTTACTGCTTTGTAATCCCCTCACCCATTTCCCCATCCCCTACCCCGTTCGAAGACCAAACACCATTCATTCAAGTCTTTCTGGTACTCATGAATACTCTTTTTTTTGGTTTCACACTCGGTATCAGTTACCCCACTTCATACCTCGACTAATCCGGATCCGTGACGCATAAGGCTATGAAACAGGGGAACACTCCTTACCAGATTTTTTTCATTTACTAAGTTCGAACCAGAAACCTTTGATTAATCACAATTGCTTCAATCATGCATATGATTCAATTAATTCATCAAACAGAAAGATTTTGTAACCATAAATTCAATCAAATAGTGCATTATTATGATCAATTTGCAACAATAGCAAACCTGGAAGGAAGGAGCAGCAAATCTGGGAGCAGAATTGATACAAGAGAAAACAGCATCTTGTTCATTCCCAACACATTGAGCTCGTCCCTGAACCACAATTTGAGGCGTAAACATGGTATCTAGATTTAAGGCCTCAACATACGCTTTTTGTTTAACCGTCCATAAACTCGACCCAAATGGATCCTTCCAACCCATATAATCCCAATAATCCACATGATAAGCCAACAAAATCACCGGCATTTCTAGGTTAAAATCGCCTCTGCCAATCCTCGAAAACAATAGCTCCGCTTCAGGCGAGGTGGCGCAGCCTTGCGATGAGAATAACTCCACCACCACCGGCCCGCACCGTTTTTGCTCCTCCGCCGTTAAATCCGCCGTCGCACTGTCGTTGTTATTTGAGCTGAGATCTTTCGAAGAAGATTGAGAAGAACCGCCTTTGCCGAAGCAGGTGAAGAGACGGCGCCCCATTTTCCGACGAGTCGTCTCAAACCTGGTGATTCGTTAAAGCTTTAATGGAGAAAATTGTAATGGAATATATTTCTCAAAAATTAAACAATGTTTTTATGGGGTTTTCGAACTGAAGAAAAAAAAAATGAGAAATGAAAATGGAAAGCTTAGAATAGTAAAAATACGAAGAGATGGTGGAGAGGAAAAGGTGGCGAAGCAAGTGCCTTTCAATATATTCATAGTACCTTCCCCCTAGCTCCTTTCCTTTTTTGTTTTTCTCGCTCGACAGGATAAGTGTACGGATATTTGATTTTAGAATTATTATCTAAGTTATATTTTGTAGTTTTAACGTATGTATGCGCATTATTATTTTTATATTTTCATTTGTAAAATTACATAATAAAGTATGTTGTTTTGTCTCAATTTCAATCATATATAATTTAATTCAATCTTTATTATCACAACGTTAATAATTTTAACTTATCATTCAAGCATTTTACTTGAATTTATACACATTATGTCAAAAGCTATAACTAATAGTAAAGTCATAATTTTATTTTTTAATTAAGTCCACCAAGCAAGTGTCGTGTTCTATCATGATTTTGATTTGAACCATTCTAGCCCTCATAGACCTTGCAATACGTAGAATGTTGACACTATCCAACACGTATAACTGAAATCACAGAAATATTTTTTTGTTTGGTTTCTCTCTTGGTGTTCGATAACCACATTGGAGCCTGACTAAATCCAGATTTGCATCATGAAGTCCCACATTGGGGGTAAAGCGCTCCCTAACAAAGGTGATTCCGTATCCAAGGAGGCTCAAACTCGAGACCTCTTGATTAAGGATAAAGAAGTATTTACCACTCCACTACCACTCTTATTAGCCAAATCACAGAAATATTTGAACTTTAGCGAAATGACATGTAATCTCTTCAATCAGGGGAAGGAAGGTGGAATGTCGTTACCGACACGAAGTAGGCGTCGGTGACACGTTATTTGGTAGGTTGAGTTGGATTTGCCAGACGTTCCATCTGCCGACTTAATAAAAAGTGCGATGCCTTCACATGTAATCTCTTCAATGAACAATTAGGAGGAGAACTATATGTTATAATAAATATTATAAGGGTTTTCCGGATAAAAAATAAAAAAGTCGTCACTTAATTATTTATCGATAGATTTTGTACTGAAAAAATTACACTGTCACATAATTAGATCTGTTTACTACATTCTTTTTCTGTTTGTGGATGACGAATCCTGGTAGGTATGTAGCTGAGGACCAGTTGGAAGCCCATGTGGCTGTTGGCATAGCCACAAAATTTACATACAAAAAGATTGGTTATTGAAGATGTTACAAGCAAACAACATGGATTGTGGTGCACTGGTAAAAGTGTTTCACCATTGATCAGAGGTCTCGGGTTTGAGCTTTGAGTATGGAGAAAATCTTGTTGGAATGAGCCCTGCAGTGCGCGATCCAGATTTAGTGGGAGCTCTAATATGGTCTCCGGACACGGACACCCGAGACCTGGGTATGGAAAAAATCTTGTTGGGATGGGCTCTGCAGTGCGCGATCCGAATTTAGTGGGAGCTCTAATGTGGTCTCCGGACACTGACAGTGAAGTTACATGGAAGGAAGTTGTCTTTAACAACTAGCAAATAACAATATATTCAGTATAATTATATAAGTGAACCGTATAAAGTGTAGTGTGTATGTATGCAATCCTATTTCTACCTTATGAAAATAGATTTAGAGGTTATAATTTTCGATAGATGGTCTAACTCCAAATTAAATTAGGTAAAAAGTAGTTATTCTATGATTTAGATCCACTTCCCACCAAAATGTCCATTCATTTATACTTTCTATTATCAAATTGGCCGCCTTCATTGAAAAGATTTAAAGAAGAAAAAAGGGAAATGACAAGCCAAAACAAGATAACCAAAACCAAAATAGCCTACAATAACCTGCCAGCACGAAGAAGCAAACAAAAAGCGAGTGGTGTACTATTAAACACGCAATTTATTTATTACGTGTGATCGAGTCTCTTCTTTTTCTTTTAAGAAAGAGATGTCTTGATATTTGGGGCGGAGCTAAAGATCAACTCGTATCTACCTGGATGAACTTTAGTAACTACATTTAAATTCTATATTTTTAAATAAAATTTAGATTTGAAACCTAATTGTTAATTAACATCTCATATCATTATTTATGAATTTAGAAATTATAAAACAAAAATTCTAACTTTGTGTATCCTTAATATTAGTAGTACTATTTTATTTACAATATTTTTTGAGCTTTTGTTGAGCTGTTTTTGGAGGATATAAACGTATGTACACTTCAGCACTTCTCTAATCACCATTCCACACCACCTTCTTCACGTGTTGGGTTGTGAAATTGAGATTTGAGGGAAATATATTAATGCATAATTCTAGGCTTGACAACTGAAGTGTGGATAACATAATATAGTGTTCGATATTGGATAAATAAAGAATTAAAGAAAATATACTTTGACCGAAATCAAATTCAAAAGCTACCTCATGAGTTAAGATTTGTCCAACATCATATAAAAAGATAAATTGCGACTACATTCACCACATACATATGGAAATTAAGTCTGTACGTACGTATATATAATTATGTAAATTTCGTAGCCATATACTGTTAGAAAAAGTATTAATTGGCAAAACAAAAACTAGCCCACTATATTTGTCATTTTACTCAAGTGGACATTTGGAATTATACTACAATATCACTTTAATTTCTTAACCTATGAGTCTAATTATTGACCTCCACACATTCAGGATCCTCATCTATATGCTCTTTTATCCTTATATAATTCAATAGAAAATAGAAAATGATATAAACACAAAAAGAGAAAAAGTGCAAAAAGAAAGGCAAAAAAAATTAAAAAAATCACACTTTTTTTTTTAGAAAAAATAAAAATTTCAAGATGTTGGAAGGGAAAGCAGTAATTGGAGACACAGATATGTTGGGAACCATGCAACAAGATGCATTAGATTTAGCTGCAAAGGCACTTGACTTCTTTGATGTCATTGAGGCCACTGAAATTGCACGTTTTCTTAAAAAGGTAACAAATCATATATAGATCAATTGTTTTTTCTTTTACTAAGGTTTTATATTTTATAGTAATAGCTAGAGTCGAATTTAGGATTTAGACTTGATGAATATACTGATTGCATTTTAAATATTATAAATTTATGTAAGTTAAGAGTATTAGTTGAATCCGTACCTAGTGATCTACATCTATCATATTATAATAATGAGATTCAAATACGATAGTGAATTTCTCAACTTGAATTCGAACCTAGTCATCTTTACTACTGCTATAAAATTTGTATACCAAGGGGATATATAAAAGCGAAAATAATTTACTTATGAACATAATAAAGGGATTTAATTGCAACTAAAAGCTAGTAATTTTGATAAGAGAATTCCTAATTATTCAGAAGAATATTGTTATATCGTCTAAGATTTGAACTTATATTTCTCTATAGGTTAAAAGGATTCAAATATACAAATATAATTACTTCATGATTGAATTTCCTTCCTTTTATATGGTTTCACCACTATAAAGGGTCTGATATACCCTTCAACTTTGTCATTAAGAGGGAGTATACCCTTTGAACTATATAGTTTAATTTTTTCCTCAAAATGAGTTAATTATGAATTACTAACCCTTTTTTTTTTTTTGAATTAGGAATTTGATACGATGTATGGACCAGGGTGGCAATGCATAGTAGGGACAGATTTTGGTTCATTTGTAACACATTGCTATGGTTGTTTCATCCATTTCTACATTGGCAGCCTTGCTATTTTGCTCTTCAAAGGCTCTGCTGCCCTAGAGGACCCAAAAGCCGAGGCTGAGGCCGAAGCTGACCGGTTTACCACTCTGCAGGAAATAGTGTGAAGTCACTTCTTCATTAATTTTACCGTTCTCAACCAAGGCATATATATATACACTCCAATATACAATAATAGGAAGTTTTAAAGTTTTAATTTCACATTTATATTTTCACATTTATAAGTTATATATGTCAATTCGATCTCTTTCCTTTTTTCGGTGCTACATTATTTTCTTCCAAGGAACGGAGTTAGGGTTGGGGTGTATAGTAACTTGAATTCAGCCTTTTAGTTGTTTCATCTACGATATAGGTAAAAAAAAGTTGGTATAGAATTTTTTTTTGTATAAAATTTAAGATGGTGAATTGAGGTCGAGTAGACTGATGGTAAGAACTCACATTTTTTACTTTATGGCGTGAAATATTCACGGGTCAACCTTAAAGAAAAAACAGGCATATTTCAAAGGATACTATAAATGTATTGCAACAAAATCCTTCATATTATTAATGTATACCAATTGAAGCTCGAAAACATCTAGACTTATACGTGTATGGTGTACCATAGGAAAAGGGAAAAAAGAGTGCACCCTCATATATATAACGACGAACTACGTACATATATCCTTTCACAAGAAAATGAGCTGAAACGTAAGTTTTCATAAATAAAGGTGACACAAGCTAAAAGTCCTTTTAAGTTTTTCGATTAAATAAAAGTGAAAAGTAAGTTGTTGGAACAACTTCGGTAAGTGTCCAACTATTTCTTCCAACAACTATATTAGTTTTTCACATTGCACTAGTTATTCTAACAACTAATCAGTTGATCAACAACTAAGGACTGACACTTAATTGACTTCTATCATACCAAGTCAATATTTTGTAAGAGCGTTATAGGTTTCGATAATCTCCATATATATCCCTTGTACTTCTCTTCATTTTCTTTTTCAAAAATATATGTATATAGACATCTTCAGCTAATTCTTTTAGTGAAATATGTTTATAGAGCCGTTGACACCCAATTTTGGACCTCCACAATATAGATTAATCACCGAGCTTCTTAAATTCCAAAAGTTTTGAAATAATTAGTTTTTATAAAGTTCAAAATATTTTTCAAGTTACTTTTAATTAATTTTATCATATTTCTTTTTATAATTTTTAAGTAATAGATATGTTTTATATAATCTTGTACATAATTAGCATATTTTATAAACATTTTGAAAATCAACTCAAAAAGATTTTTTTTAATTTCAAGTATTTGTTTGATTAGTTTAAGTTATGTTTATATTCTTGAGTAAATTTGTTTACAAGTAAATTAATTGTTTTGTTTCGTTAAGTTTAAGAAGCTCGTTAATTAATTTTGTTTAAATTCGTCTTGATTGAGAGTTGGCCAAATTTAACTAAATTCCATTGGCTACAATTTAAATTCATTTGGACATTTGTTTAATTACCATTTTTGCCAACATCTTAAACCCATCAAAAGACCAAGTTTGGGCCTTACTTCATAATTCCCAGCCCAACAACGATACTCTCATCAGCCCACCTTATTCCAACATTTACCCAGCCTATCCCAATTTCAAATCAAATAGACCCATACATCAACAATACCCAGCAGTGTACAATACCAGTGCACATACCCGACCCAGACCCCTGCGCGCCTTCTTCCTCCCAGCTTCAGCAAACGTGAGCAGAAGTCCAAAACGATCCCACTCCCCCGTCTCCTCCGGCAGTCACATCAATCCGGCAAATCTGGAGAAAAGTCGCGACTCTGACCCATCAGCAGCAACTCCAAACGGCGCCTGCAGTAGCCATCACTTAGTCGTCTCCTTTTTCCCCCTTTTCGCGGAGTTCCAGAGCAAATACAAATCCCATTTTCCCCCTCTTCAGGGATTTTCCCATACTATTTTCTCGAAAAAAGCTTTTTAAATTCAAAAATCTTCCCGTTTCTCCTCCAATTTCTAGTCCTAAATCTTTTTATATATATATATTCTGCTCATTTAGTCACTATAAAAAGAAGGGGGAGAAAAAAAACATTTATTTTACTCTATTAGATCACCTAATTTCACCTCGAAAGATACAGATATTTTGTATATTAAGAACGACTCAAATGGCTTCATCGGAATCGAGGCTTTTTGTTTCTGGAATTCGAAGGATTCTCCAATGAAACTTTGTTGTGGTAGTGGGGGTTGCTTCATAGGCAAGCTCGTCGTCTCAGTCGCTGCCCCGGAAAAGGTAAACTTTTATCGTCTTATATAAATCATTGTATTCTCTCGATGTGCTGATTACTTTGATATTAACTAGACATTATTGTTAGCGGATTACTCTGTTTTACCTCATGTTGAGCAGTTTGATTATTTTTCTTTTATAAGTTTGATCCCGTTTTTAAGTATGTGAATCTCCATTGGATCAATTTTGTCTCAATTTTTGCATTTAAAGAGTCGGTATTTGTATGTTATTTGTGATTTTCTCGTATGGGAGTTGCTATTGTTTTGAGTTTATTTATTGTACTCGTTTCATAGAATCTGTTTTGCCTAGGCTCAAGTTGGTTTTTACCTTCTATTCATTTTAGTTTAAGTTTGGAAAATAGCTACCCGTTCATATAGCCGAATACCTCTCATTTTGCATATGATTCATGTTTTATCTATCTACTTTACATCGTAATGAGAGCAACCTGGAATATATGTTTGAGAAGATAAATATATGTCTCTATGTTCTTCAAATCAACTAGTTGTTCACTATTTTAGTTCAAAATAATTCAGTTTTAAAAATTGAATTCCTTTCTAACTTTGATCCTTGTATCTAATAAGGCTATTCTATTCTCGTCACGTGCTTACTGCCTCATTGATTAGCTTTTACGTTTTGAATATTCATGTCCATTAGTCTAATATTTGTGATATGTGGGTTAATGCGCATTATTTGGTTTTAGTCTGCATAGATGTTTAGTGATAAGTATCTATAAATATATATACTTCTTATAATGGCTAATTCTGTACTTATACTCAAGAATAAGTATCTATGTGCTTAGATATGTTATTAAGGGATTTTATTTTATTTTTTGTTTTGTGTGAGAATTTTTCTTTGGTTACTAATTGAATGGCATACTCCACTGGTGGGTAATATCATTTTGCTCCAAGGGAGATATATATTATGACTATTATAATCTTGCTTGTTTGAATTTTTGTTGTTATAGTGTTGAGCTCTAGTTTTATATTTTTAGGAGTTGTGAATCATTTCCACCAGAAAATTTATAGCTGGCTAACTCTTGTTTTTGTTTCCTCTGTATGGCATCATCGGATGAGTTCACTAAACTCTTCTCCAACCCCTTTGCATATGAAACGGGCCACTTAGGCCCAAAAGCTTTTCCAAGTCATCTCCTTTGTTGCCAAGGTCGGAATGGAAAATAAATGTATGAATTCCGAATTGGGAGTAGAATATAGGACTGAGGCAAAATACAGGTGTTTGGAAGCAAGATATACATGAAAAGCGCCGATACACACGTCGATATACACTGATATACAACCAATGTATACAAAAAACGGAAATTTGGTTAAGACCAAAGTTTGCAGCGAAATTGGCCCAAGAGGAGGCCCAAATTCAGTTTCTCCCTTACTCTTTAATTATTTAGTTGTCTTTATTTATTGCTTGTTTTTTTTTTATCATTAACTCCAACTTTAAAATTGTTAGTTAACTTAATTAAATCCCCAAAAGATGAACTATATTCTTTATGTTAGATTTTACTAAAATTTCAATTTTATCAATTTTTTACATATTTTAAGTATGTTTTTAGTTAAAACTTTCATTTGTCTTTAATTAGTTTAAAATGATTTCTTGGTTTATCAACTAATTTAATTCAAATTATTATGAGTCAAATAAATTCTAATAAATTTAACTTTGTTAAAACTTTAATCAGTCGCGTTTTAATTCTAATGTCTCTTATCTCCCTTTCTCTAAAAATAAAAATAGAATAAAATGTGTTATTTATTTAACTTTTTTTTCTCAAAGTTAATCAAATATATTATAAGTTATTAATATCTATGTTAAATCTTTATTTTTTCTAAAAATAGTCAAAATATATTTTAGTCAAGTCGCAGGTCAACCGTATGTTAGCGGACACTTTGAATGCTTAAACCCTTCTCGAAGTGTAAATTGAACCCCGAACCTTCTTTGTTTCAAATGATTTTTTCTGTTTAAATCTTTGAAAATTATAAATTTTCTTAATTTCTTTAAAAAATTAAGTAGCGACTCTTTCTAAGTATTTCTCAAATTGTTTTTATACTTAGAACATTTCAAAAAGTGATTTTTTTAAAGATAGTCAAATTACGGCCCAACAAGAGCAATGCACTTGTAATTATGGTTTAATTCAACTCCTGGCTTGATTAAACACAGAGGTATGAAGGGGACTCCTTGAGCACATATATGCTTTGGAATTACCATCCAATGCAAGGGATAATAAAACAAAAGAATCCAATGGAAACAGTTTCAGAAGAAAATTGTATTAATTAGTTGTATGGGGTGCCATGATCTATTACCCTTGCTAGCTATTTATGGAGTAAGTTAATAAGTGATTGAGGGCTACCTTAGATCAGCTCTTACCATAGGCTGACTTTGACATATTTTAATTAGAATGAATCTGATTCTTCAATTCAATTACTTTTTTAATCCAACAGCTCGTGGATGTAGAAAAGTGTGTGAATGGCATACGCAAGATCGGAAATTGACAATTGAAAAATTCATTTAGTATAGTCCGATAGAAAAAGTTGGCTAATCGTACACAGCAGGCTCGAATTACTCTGGTTCTGGAAGACACATGAGTTTGAACGCTTCGGCAAGCTGGGAACTCGAGGATTTTTAAGCAAACATGAAATGACGATTAAAATAGAGTGCATGGATATAAAAGTAGGTTTAAATACCATAAAATTTCATATTCGAATTCTAGCCTGGACAAAATACTAGTGATCGATTTATTCTCATCTATTCAAATTTTAGTAAATAAAATTATCCAATATTTATATTGATCGTAATAATAAAATAAAAAATCCAAATAGCTTGACCAATGACCATATATAATATTGTACTACTAGATGTTAGCAAGATAAAACTCTGGATAGATGGATATGACATGGAGATACTCAAAATCTACTAAACACTTCTCATTGGTTGATACAGAAATTTCAAAACTATTTCACACCACAATTCTCTAAAACACAAGAACCAGAATTGTTAGATGGGCCCCCCCAGATATTTTTCCAACAGTTATTCTTTATATATAAATTGTGCAAGAAACTTAGTGAAAATTGTGAGGTCCAATTAATTAAGAGAGAAATTAAGAAAGAGAAGAAATGGCAGCAACAGGCAGCTCAGCCACAGTTGTTAGAGCAACTCCATTTTTGGGCCAGACCAAATATGCTAACCCCCTTAGGGATATAGTTCCTATGGGCTCTGCCAGATTCACCATGGTAATTTATTTATTTTTGTGTTTTTATAACTGAGTTCAAAAATTAATATTTATTGAAATTTGAATAAATTTATGATTCGTGTAAAAAGATACTGAATTTAGTTGAATCTGTTTTTAATGTTTTGTTAGAGTAATGATTTGTGGTATGGACCTGACCGTGTCAAGTACTTGGGACCATTTTCTGCTCAAACTCCTTCATACTTGACTGGAGAATTCCCTGGTGATTACGGATGGGATACTGCTGGTTTATCTGCTGATCCCGAGGCCTTTGCCAAGAACCGAGCTCTTGAGGTACTATCTTTTTTCTTTTACTAGTAGTAACAGATATTTATGTGACTAAAATCATTTTCGTAAAATTGTTTCTAAATATTAAAGGTATCATTTTTATTAGGATAGAACAAAAAAGTGAAGCATACCACAGAAAATCTACAAATTTAAGACTCATATAATTGTCGACGAATAATTTAGGATTGAGGCATAGTTGATCGATTGATATTGATTAAAATTGTGTTAATAATTCTAGGTTATCCATGGGAGATGGGCCATGCTTGGGGCTTTTGGTTGCATTACACCAGAAGTTCTTGAAAAATGGGTAAAAGTGGACTTCAAAGAACCAGTATGGTTCAAAGCTGGAGCCCAAATCTTCAGTGAAGGTGGGCTGGATTATTTGGGCAACCCAAACCTTGTCCATGCTCAGAGCATTCTAGCAGTATTGGGCTTCCAAGTAGTACTAATGGGCCTTGTAGAAGGTTTCAGAATTAATGGGCTTCCTGGAGTTGGTGAAGGCAACAATCTATACCCAGGTGGTCAGTACTTTGACCCATTGGGCCTAGCAGATGACCCGACAACTTTCGCCGAGCTCAAGGTTAAGGAGATCAAGAACGGAAGATTAGCTATGTTCTCCATGTTTGGATTCTTCGTTCAAGCTATTGTCACCGGCAAAGGCCCACTTGAGAACCTATTGGATCACCTTGACAACCCTGTTGCTAACAATGCATGGGTTTATGCAACTAAGTTTGTTCCTGGATCTTAATTTTTTTACATTTTGACTTCCTCCATAAGAGGCTTTGTAGTTTGTACCACTCAATCATTCATAATGCAAATATTCGGCAAAGGAAAATTATTTTACATACACTTGAACCAGTTGAAGGGAGAAACAAGAATGCTCATAAGCAAACCACAATGATACCATCACATTTGGCCACTCATTGTGCTGTTGTGAACAATCAAGTAATGACTTTTCTACAATTGATCACCATCTTTCAACAACTAATTACAACATTTGCTAATGCGAAAAGGCGTGTGGACTGAGAAATTCAATCCGTTTTTCGCAAGCTATCTAATAAACTTCCACAACCTAGCATTGTTTACAACAGGCTATTCACAAACAAGTTCTTAGCTATCTAGCCGAGGGATTGCAGAGGATATGTAATTGAGCACATGTACGATTTCCCAGTCTCCACCAACTTTGCTAACTAGCAACCATAGTTGGGGAAATTAGTTCCATCTATACATTTAACACCCTATAGAGAAGTAGAAAATGAGAACGATTTTAAGCCAAAATCACTTGCTCTTCTTACCCCACCATTTTCTACAACTCTTCCCTGCTTTAGAACGAACAAGCTTGTGTACTTTTGTCTTCGTCTCCTTTAACCGGACCTTGTACTCTTTTTTCCATTCCTCAAACCTGTGTTTCAGTCTTCGATACTCATCTGCAGGATTATTAGTAGAATGTAACTGCCCTGGCTTCAAGTGAACAATTGCCATGGCTTCGTTGTCAAAATTCTGCTTCCGTTGCTCAAATTCCATTGTAAGGTGGCTGATTAAGGATAAACCACCATTAACCTCTCTATTAGCTACAACACCCAAGCTATTGCTAGAAAAGCTAACTGGAGTGCGTCCTGCAGGAGTGTCCATAGATGTTGCATCATCAGAATCATAATAGTGAGGAGATGGGGAACCTTCAAGCTTTCCAGGTCGACCAGTAGTGTCACCAGCGCCAAGAGTGTTCTTGGCTGCAGCTAGACTAGCCTGCTGTAACAAAGCAATCAATTACCTTGTACATTCATAAATATGAGTTCACTAGTAGAAACTCAATTTCCAGCATCAGCAGTATCAGTAGAGCATTCATAGAACTACGGATACCAAGAACTAGAGAAAATGAACTATCTAGGATCATATTGCAGCTTACTCACCTGCAATGATGTCATTTGCTTTTGCCACATCTCCTCCATTGACCTCATCTTGACTTCATATTCTAAGCATTGGGCCTCAAATTGGTTTACTTGCTCCTTCAGGGCAGCATTTTCCTTTTCCTTCTGTTCAATGGTTGCCTCGGCCTTTGCAACCCGTCTTTCGAGGTCTTCTACAACAGATGGTAGGATTTCTCGAGGCAACTCCTGCTTGCATAAAAAATTCAAACTTACTACTACAGATTCTCAAGCAGTCAGTAAAAATATCAAAGACTGCATTGCTGCCTCAACTGTCCGCATTTAAGTTAAAATCAGACTTCACTTTGAGTGACTAGCCATAGTGCAATAAGAAATAAGGAAAAGGGGAATGCATGATAAATGAAGCCATTATCCTGATTTATCCATCAGTGATTCTTCACCAACTGTCCTTTCCCTTTCCCCTTTTAGCTTCTACATGGGAGAGGGTAAGGACTAATGTATAAGCCAAAAAAGGGCCCTACTACTCATTCGCTCACCATCTTTTTCTTTCAATCTCAATAATCAAACACTCGGCATTTTCGAGATGCCAGAGTATTTCATCTTCCAAAGAAAGAATAAAAAATGAAGAAAGATTCCCCTGAATCCTGAAATCAGAAAAGCAGTTGCATACCCAAAATTGGTTTTAACTAACCCCCCCCCCCCCCCCACCAAAATAAAAAAGAAGAAAAAAAGAAATACCTAAAATTGGCTTCAAGAAACAGGCCACCAAATTCTTAAAGATATTAGTCCGGAAGCAAACTTTACAATTCTGAACGAAGAAACACGAAAAGTTACAATAAAATCTATGGGAGAACTTTTAAAATGCTAATTATTCCATTATAAGGTTTATTAAGGGAATAAAAAATGAGGCACGAGGACTACTAGTAAGGATAGGTGTGAATCTTTATCACAGAGTACCTTGACCTCCGTCTTTCTGCCTGATCTTCGTTTGTCCACATTTAACATTTTTGAATTCTGCAGTTTACGTAGATCCCTTCTAGCCAACCAACCACGAATAGCTGCAAAAAAGATGTGTAAATTTATATTTGGTTTCATAACCAGCTGCCAAAAGAAGTTGTCCAAATCTATATTTGGTTTCATATATTTGATACCATGCAAAAAACTTTTACCTGATTGTATCTGCACAACAGCCACCAGCTGCTCATCACTTCCTTCACGAGCAACCTTCCCTTTAGACATCACTTTAGTATTATACAGCCTTCTTTCTATTTCACCACGAATAACTATATGAACAAATGTTGACATCAAACATCAGGTACAATTCAACATTGAAAGCTTATAATTTAATTATATTGATGCATCACCTCAAAATTGACCCGGTTCACATAACTAGTTACTTTTGGAACTTCCAACAATGGTTCAAAGGCAGTTACTTATAGTTTTTTTAAAAAAATTATTAAGACATGTAGTTATCTGTTTTTTTCTTTTTCTAAAACCACTTGAATGGCATCCCCAATTGCTCAAAACTTTGAAGATATCTAATATAGTCTTGAAATGGAAAAATACTCATACAACCTGATAGACACAACATTCTTCATGAATATCATCTTCTATTGTATTATAAGAAAAAAAGGAAGAAAAGAGACGAGTTGCAAAGGAATCTGCTTTACATGATTGAAGTATGATTACTCCTCCTTTCAGCTCATGGAAGTGCCGACGAGCACGATGACCACGAAAGCACTTCTGCACCTCAAGAGTACCTTGCAGAACTTGGTTCCTTACATCCTCCAATGAAGCAATCTACATGTAAGAGGGACAGAAGTTCACATATAGGCACACAAAAGGAAACCCAATCTTCAATAGTATGTGTCCATTATCTCACTAGAAGCCCATATTGGGTATATGTTAGAGGATATGTTATATCCATAAGCCATAACTTTTGCCATTTTTATTGTTTGACCACTCAAAACCCTTCTCCAAACAGACATGCCTCCAAAAATATGATTTTTCCTCAAAGTGGTGCCACCAGTTTGGAAGACACCACACTTTTTTCAAGATAACTATGGTGTCTGGGCCAGCTAGCGTGCACATCGACACACCACATGTTTTTCATTTATCATTATTTGGTTCAACTATATAGTAGTAATGATTAGAAGAAAATTAAAATTTCTGGTGCTTCCTTTAGATGATTTAGTAAATGACATAAATTCTTTGAGAAGTAAACATATTCACACAGGAGAACAAGAAACCATGAACTCACCTGTCCTGATCGGAAATATAACTTTGTATACCCAACTTGGTACAGTTCCGGAAGAATACCAAATTGATGAAGAATGGCAACTGACATACTTAAAGGATCTTGGCATGCATTATCCTTTGGCAGAAGGAAGCCGTACCTAAAATACCGCAATCACATATATAAGTTGACAAACAACCAAAAGAACAAATCAGCAACAAACTAAGGATCGTGTATGTCACCTGCGTGTGAATTCTTGATGTGTTAACCTAGTAGGATATCCAGATCTGGATATTCTAACCACCTCAAGAACACCACAGCATCTGAGCTGTTCTATGACAAGATCTTTGTCAGACATGCCAGGAAGCTGCTTATTATTTGGTTTTATGCAACATATGAAATGTGGTATGGTATTTTCCAATTGCTCCATCAATTTGAACAAATTATCCTGCCAGAATTTGATAAAGGACAAGATTGAGAAACAATCATAGCACCTCAAGATACAAACTTTTATTTTCCAAGTGTTTAGTTTGTCAGCATGATCAAGTTCTATAGAAAATAACCACCTTAAACTTAGTTGCAACACTTTGCTTCTGAAAATCTAGCACCCCTGTATCAGTTGATGGAATTGAGAATTTTTTATCTTCAGGCAGGTGACTGTCACTTGATGAGAGTAGCTGAATAATGTCAGGATGCAACACATCTCTGTTCTTTGCTAAGAAGCCAATTGCATCATAAGTTACCTGCAAAACACACATACGTAATTATAGAGTATGGAAAGAACCAAGGAAGTCAACCATAGCTTCTGTCTCTAAAACAAATGGTGTGGCTTTGTTGCACCAAAAACTAAGCAACAACAACATACCCAGTGTATCCCACAAGTGGGGCACCAAAAACTAAGCAAAGACATATTCGAGTTTAAGGTTAATTACATAGTCCTTCTTGCCTTCAAAAGCTCTAGCAGTTCTCTCTCCAAATTACCCACCATACCAATACCGAAATGGACTTCCAGATGTTCCTAGATGTTTGGATAAGTCCGATTGAAGCCATGATAGCAAAAGGTCCATTGATTTTTAGGCATGCACCAGTCCCCAAAATATTAAGCAAGAAAGAATATGTTACAAGAACTACTGAAAGATAACTGAAATAGAGAGCAGTTGCCTGAGATTATTGAAATAGAGAACAATTACATGATTTTGGAATTCTTTTCCACAAAAAAATGCTAGTAATGGCACAAAGAAAGAAAGTTCTTCTTGCAGCACCCATGGAAAAGAATCTATCATCAATCACCAGAAAGAGGTATGATGTAAATCTTCCAGATATTATCGGTGTAATGGTGTAGTTTGGATTGAAGATGGAAAATCACTTGTGAGAAGTTATAAGAAGGGTCATCAGAAGAATGGCTAAAAGAGGTGGTACAGCTAGAAGGTCACTGGTCAAGAAGCACACCCCCATTGGTGCTAAATGAAAACAAGCATAATGCCACCAAAACAGTAATCGAAACAAGGATGGTGCCGCCAAAATGGTCAATGTAATAAAACCATGAAAAGAAAGAAAAACTCTCCCAACAATTGAGCGTAAGTCTGACCATGGGCATGTGAAAGCTATCAAGTCTCTTAACCAAAATCGTGAAATTACTACTAATGTCCGTAGAAATTGCACAGAACTAGAAAGGATGCATTTATAAGAGAAACTGACCTCTCCAGCATAATGACGAATACAAAATTCTTCTCTTTCGCTTTTAAAGCAAGGGTTAGATTTGATGTGCTGCTTAAGTTTACATGCAAAGGTCAAATCTGTGGCTTTTAGGGAATTTGATTCTTCATTCAACAAAGATATAAGGCCAATTGGCTTCTGCAAAATGAAAATGAAAGTTCATCTATCAACTGCTATGTCCATTCAAATAAATGTTGAAGATTGCTCAACTAAAATACAGAGATCTTCCTTATGATTGACATTGGTAATTCTACTCGAGATATCGCAATAGAACTTGTGAGTTGTGACTACATAAGCATATTCATTTTTATCCTTCTCATACAACTCAATAATTAAGCATGGAAAGAGTAATCAGAATATGCAAGACTTCACTCGAAAGAAGTAATATGACAATGAGAAAATTGGTGTGGAAGCTATATCAAATACAACTTGTGACAATACAAACAGATGAATTTTTATCCTTCTCATCCACCTTAATAATTAAACATGGAAAGAGTAATCAGACTAAACGAGAAAAAGATGTAAAAATCAAACAAACAAACAAAAAAACAAAAAGAGCAACAACAGAGTGACATCCAATTAAGTACGAATGTAAACATGTAATCTGGGGCAGAAGAAAGTTGTCAGCTTATATAAGCTCCTGACGCCAAATAAATAGGAAAAAGAACCAAAAGGAAGAAATACATTTTCAAAAAGGTTCAGACACTCTTGGTTGTCTTCAAAATCTACTTTTGACCAATCAATTCCGTCCAATTCATATTCCTGAAACATAAAACATCAGTTCCTGCATTAACATCTAAAACTGATACTGCAAGGAATATCTTCAGGAGAGTATACAGCCCAAAAATGCCACAGGATAACTATAGAGAGAAAACTGAGTGTAACAATCCTGTGTTTGTTCTTGAGCCGAGGGTCTATCAGAAACAACCTCTCTACCTGGATAAGGTTTGTGTACACTCTACCCTCCTTAGACCCCCCTTGTGGGATTACACCGAGTCTGTTGTGTCTGTTCTTGTTGTAGTAGAGGTAAGGAATGAAGCAATAAGAATGAACTAGGGAGGATCATGATATGCTTACCTCTTGTTCGAGCTTCAATAGATGTCTGTTGACATGCTGCTGGAGCCTCTCATTTGCATAGTTTATCAAAAATTGTTCAAATGTGTTTCTCTGAAAAGTGGGAATGGGAGTGTCAAGGTGGATAAGAAGGAATCTCCTATGCTGAATAATAGTAAAAAAATCACTCACAGATCAATTTACCTTAAATGATTCAAAACCGTAAATGTCTAGAATATTTATCGATCTACTCATCTGTTCTTTGTCCATTGCAAGGTTTCTGTTCATTTGATCTACTATCCAGTCAAACAAGTTTGCATAAATGAACTTTGCCAATGCATCTCTTCTATCAGTTGCCTGAATCAGAGTTATAATGAGTCATGTTCTCTAGAGAAGAAATAGGAGTGCTAAATTCATACTCCCTCCATTTCAAAAAGAATTGACCTCCTTTCCTTTTTGGTCTGTTTAAAAAAGAATGACCTCTTTCTTTTTTGGTAACATTTTAATTTCAACTTTCCATTGACATGTTTAAGGCCACAAGATTAAAGAGCAATTTTGTACATTTGACATAATTTTAATTTAGGACCACAAGATTCAAAAGTCTTCTTTATTTTCTTAAACTCCGTGCCAAGTCAAACTAGGTCATTCTTTATGAAACGGAGGGAGTATATTAGAATAATTAATAGTGAATAATGCAGATTCTGGTTAATATCGGGATGAAAATGTGAAAGAAAGAGAAATTAGGAAGAGACGAAATATAAATGCACTTCAACAAACCTGCTCTACAGTTAAACTCTTGGCGATCTTATCCTTGCCAGCTTGTATTTGGCATGTTGATAAAGCTAGTATGAGGTCATTTGCAGTACAGCCAATCAAGCTAGCAGCATTTGTAACAGCTGCAATATCAAAGATTGTGACAAACCAAACAGATAAAGAAGGCCGCCATACAAGCACAGGATATAAAAAAATTGAAGACTTTGCATACAAAGTGAAGAAATTTTTTTACAAGTATTGTTACAAAGTAAGACCATACAAGAGGTGCAGGAAAGAATAATCATGAGAATACAGAAGATACTTGCATGAATCCGAACAACAGAGGTTTATGACAATGTAAAATGCTCTGGCCCAGAAACGTTGAAAAGCCTAAGATAGACCCTCATTCCTCAACAGTCAATATTGCAGAGAAATGGAGTTACGAAGAGTACGTCTGGAGTTAAAATAACTACTCCAATGAAAAACAACCAACTGACAAGGCGGAATATGATAGATTGTCCTTCACTCAAAAGCGAAGAAAGTGTTAAAGCTGAAACCGACAATATAGATGTTGAACAAAAGTCAAGTCCAGATATTCACAGTTGGAAAGTTAACTTACAATTGACCAAGAGTGTAAGATGATTTATATATGTATGAGGTTATGAAATCATATCTTCTAGTACACTCAGAAAGAACAAAAGCTCAAGAGGATCAACATTAGCTAAACTGCTACACTGACAAGATAGCTCACCTTCACTTTGCACAACTTCAACATGACTTTCATCGTCAATTACTTGGAACGTTATGTTTCCCAGCCATAGAACTGAAGCAATCATCTGAAAAGCATGCTCTTGATCCCTTTCAGAAATCCTAACAGTATTTAGGGCTTCCTGGAAAAGTGAGAGAAACAAAGTAAATAATTATAAACAAGATCCAGAACAGCATTGAACTGAAAGAACAGAAATCAAACATAAGTTGACCAATTCTTATCCCTTAAGGCTCACCATAAGCTTACAAAATTCCTCAGCATCATCAATATCATGGATCACCAAGCAGCCACTCTGGTTGAGATATTTGTATTCTGATGCACCTTTTAACTTAAGTTTATCTGAGAAAATCAAATTAAAGTTCAGAAAAAGAAATATTCTGCAACTTCTTTAACTATTTTATATTTTTAAAGATCTTTAACTAACACCACAGCGGCCCAGCCCCACTAAAGAAGAGAAATAGAAACAAAGAATATTTATAGAGCAGTACAAAAAAGAAATTCGATCTCTTAAAAATTGTTCTTGCTAGAAAAACAAATAGTTATACACGCATGATAGTGAAAGAACTTCCATTTCACAAGGTTTTCTAATGCCAACAAAATTTCTCACTTTATAAATGATTCATGAACTGTATGCATAACTTCTATATTTTTCTGCTAGAAAGTTCCACTTCCATTTTTTTCAACAGTAATGTCCGGGCTAACTTGCACACCATTCTCATATTTCACAGGTTGTATGCATCCTCTCAAGTCTCACCAGAACATATTTTATCGGGTAACTCGACCTAATAAAGCTTAGGCATGGAAGAAACGACATAGGTTTGTCCCCTCTGTTAGGATTCAAATCCTGGTCCTCGTGCCACTTTCATGTTTAACGTCTTGTTGAAAACACTACAGTTTTGTGACTGCTACCTTACACTTGTATCCTATTATATTGAATTTTTAATAACTTCAGAATCACAAGCCCAATTTCACCATTAGGATCACAGAATTGTTAGTTCTAGAGATATGCTAAAAATAACTCAGGTGTTGTAACCACACAGTATTAAAAACAAAAGTTGTTTTGACAGTGAAGACACATTGCAAGGCAAAAGCCATGTAAAGTCCTATGAGTGAAGTAAGCAACAAAAAGATACAAACAAAGGTCCAATATCAATTACAGACCTCTCAAAGTAGGTGGAGCCCCGGCACATAGTTGGTAAAAAATATGATAGGACCTCTCTCCATCAAGCAGCTGAACCACTCTCGACTGCCCAAAGAAGACATTATGTTTCAAAAGATTTAGATTGTGATAGTAATGATATAAACTACAACAAGGAATCCATGGTAAAGGGGAGAAGAAAATCCCACCTTTTCAAGAATCACTACTCATTATTTTAGCATTGGCCAGTGGACATGCACAAAGATGTATAAAAGTCAGTAACAGTTATCAAAGGACAATTACAATAAATTGCATTCTCTGAGAAAACCGAAAGACAATTACACTTACAGGTTTGTATTTTAGCACCACATATTCTTCCTGCTGTACTAAAATGAATTTCAATCAACTTTCCCTGCATCCATCAAGGACAACCATCAGAAAAAGTACAACAGATGGGGAAATAACACAAATAAGCTTTTCCACTTTCCAGTCCACCACTCCCATCCTCAAATGAAGGAAAGAAAAGGAAACATAGAATCAGGCATAGAGACTGACAAATCGACTGGAGTTATTGTTCCTGGAAGTTTTGGCATTCCCAAAGGCCTCCAATATGTAGCTTGTTTGCAAAACCTCCTTCTCTATCCCATTACTGCCTCCACCAAGCATAGCCAAGTATTCCATAGCAAACTTTGCTGTTTCCGTCTTCCCAGATCCACTTTCCCCACTGTATGAAATGAAAAGAAGTTAGTTCCTCCCAATCACTGAAACTGCGATGAGTTTGATAATTACAATCTAAGCCATCAATAACTGAAACAGAGTAGAAATACAAATATCTGGCATCCCTAAAGATGACAAGGAAACATTTTCACATACCTTATGATAATAGATTGACTTATCTCATCTGCAAGATTCAAAAGGTAAAGAAAGAAATAAGAATCAGCTTGCATCTAAAGTGTTTACGGAATTAACAATGAACTTTTGTAAATAATAAGAATGAACATGGTTCTGAGGATAACCTTCCATCATTCGATCGTAGGCAGTGTCAGCAATAGAATAAACATGGGGATCATTCAAGAGCTTCTGTCTGTAAGCTATAACAAATTCGTTCCCATACAATTGGATATCTTTGAACGGATTGATTGCTATTAAAGCAGGCCCTGCCTTGCTCTGCAGGCATACGGGACGAAAAAATTTAAAAGAGAATAGATGCGAAATTACATGTGAGGCATAAATGCAGTTTAATATTACGTACATATATCATATCTCGCGCATATCTGTTATGAAGGTTGTGAAGAACAGATGGCTCATTCAAATAACTAAGCTGCATGAGATCATCCACACCCTCAAGAACATCCGGATTAGCAGGTAATACCTCTCCTACAGGCACTGTCACAACCTACAGTATGACAAAGTTTAAGTCCAATTGCAGCTGTTCACTTTAAATATTTATCATAAGGAAATAGCAGGAATACATGAACTTACACTGCCGTCAGAAAGTAACACCATAGCTTTCTCTCCTGAAGTTGATTGAATATGTCCTGATACCCATGCCCCATTCCTCAGACGACACCAGATGCGAAGCTTCTGAAAACAGAGCTTAGGAGTTAAGTTTGGTCATCTGAGAGCAACCAAGAAATCATCCAACAGTAATCAAACCAGACACAATGACAAAACTAGTGAAGCCAAATTCAGCACATGTACAAATTTTACTTATCATTTAGCTAAAAATGTTAACTTTTCTAGATTCATTCAATCAAACCATTCGTGTTCAAGGCGATTAAGACAGTCAACATGTGAAACTATTGAAAATAATGCTCTTATTACCGTCTTAACAAAATAATCCAGTCGATCATCCCATTCAGCTTCACTACGCCATTTCTCAACCTTTCCACCACTTACTTCCCGCAATCTCCCTGTGCTGTTCTTCTTCCCTGAAGGCATTGCATACGGCGATTCGCTATCTTCCATTCCTTTCACCTTCATAGCACCAAAAACATTCCTTTTCAACCCTTTCGACTCTTCCTTCTTCTTACCGTTCTCCAATTCAACATCACCTTTGCTTAACCTTTTGCTCAACGGTTGCCTCTGTGAAGGAGGCCTAGTCCTAGATGTAAGCTTAGGCCGAGCAGGTAACGCCGGCGGCAAGTCTTTTGGCTTCTCATTTTCATCCCTTTGCCGGAGAGAATCCAGCATTTCCTCTAACGAACTACGACCTATAGTAGACATTTTCTCCCCCTGATTTGAAGTAAAATTACATATACAGAAACTATTTCATTCAAATTTAAACAATATCTGAAGCAACATTGCTCCAGAAACAACTCCTAAAACCCTAATTCACTTTTTTTTTCAAAAAAAAAATCAAACCTTTACCAAGTTTCCACCATTTTCCTTAAACCTGGAGATCAAAATCCATCCTCACAACCCCAATTCCCCAAAAAAACGCGTAAACCTCGAGATTTTGTAAGATATTATAAGAAAAAACACACAAAACCAAAAAAAAAAAAAAAAAATTTACGAAACTCAATACAACTCTGAGCTGTTGAACTTTTTTTTTCTTTATTTCCCACCGAACAAGAAGAAAAAAAAAACTTCTTTTTAGGCTAAATCAAGAAAATGGGTACCTAAATATATATATTTTTGCATGATATGCAAAGAAATTAAACTCTTTTAAGGAAGAAAGAGGAAAAACAGAGGGGAAAATGAAAATGGCTAATCATGAAGAGGGAAAGAAAGGTTTTTTATTTGTTGTTTATCAAATTGGTTGGTTTTTTATTTTTAGAAAATCGAAAACTGCCGTTCAGATAAAACCAAAAATAGGAAATAATGGATATGAAAATTTGAAAATTTATCATGTTTGGTCTAAGTAAATATAATATAATGATTTGGATTGAAGAAACCGTTGGATTAATTTAATTTTATTTAAATAAATAAATTTGAATTTTAGAGTGGGGGCCTAAAGTAGTTGCTAAATTAGTGTAGAGTTGAAATTTTGAAGTGGCAGACAGATGCACCTGAAAGGGAAGCGGATAAAATGGTACATGCTGTAATTTAGTGTTTGGTCATAAACTTTAAAAAAAAAAAATTGGCGATAAAAAATTTGAAATTAATAATATATTCCAATTTATATACACGGTTAAACATAATTTCAATTTTTTAGTTTTAATTTTATTTTTAAATGAAAATAATTATGATTTTTTTCAAGTTTCACAATTAAGTATGATTAAATGCTCACTATATTTGTTTCTATTAACTACAGCTGTAGGCTTCAAATTGATAATTCTTCCATTTTACATCTAGATTTTTTCAATAGTCAGTTAGAATTGACGGATTAAAACTAGTTGATAAACATTAAATGTAGAAATATTATTCGTTTGGATTTAATTTGTTTGTCTTAATTTTCTTATTAAACAATGTCTTGTTTTTTTGGGCAACTCTTTCATTATAACTTTTCACATGATATGCTTAAGGTCACGAGATTAAATGAGACTTTGGTACATTCTACGTATTTTTAGTTTAGGACCCTAATATTCAAAACAAACTTTCTTTATTTTCTTAAATTCATGTCAAACTAAAATCAGACAAACAAATTAAAACTGAGAAAATACTAAATATTCAAAATGATTTTATGTAAATATGTGTTTGTATTGGTTAAAATAACTGAATTGTCTCAACTCTCAAGTACCATTTGTTCTTTCTATTTTGATTTTTTTATAATGATATTATTCCCCACATTTTCACAAGTTTTAACAATTTAAATTCTTTTTTTTTGGTAATTCATGTAACAGATTGATTTAACTTTGACATGATATTTTTGTTAGATATATTATTTTATCATCTATACAAAAGCTTTTTAATTAGTGTCATATTCAAAAATTCTACCTTATTGTAGTGGGGTTACTCAAATTTATAAAGCTGAAAAGGAAATTTATGCTTTTCTGGCTAGTTGCTTTTAGTTTTTGCTCTTTGTAGCTTATTTTGTTGTCTTTACATTGTGTAGCATCACTTCTACTCTTCTTATTTTCCTTTTATTTGAGGCAGATAATGCTTAGATTTTATAATATGATGAAAAATGAAAGTTCCAATAACCTTGGAGGACCAAAAAAATAATAATCCTGAGGCATCAATATGGATTATGATGAGATGGATTCTTTTATCCTTAACTAGACATATCAAATTCGAATCTAGGATGGAGAAAACCTTGTAAAAGTCCCATCTCCAAAAATAGACCCTGTGAATATGCAAATTTAAATTGATCAAGCTTAACTCACGCACGAACACCATGGAAACCAAAATGAGGCAAATGGCCCTCCTCTAATTACTGATAATAAACAAGGGTACTGGAGCTAGAGTTTAAATCAATAGTCCTCCTCTTAGAACTCATTATAAACAAGGTGAAGCTAGTGTTTAAATTACGAGTTCGATTAAATTCAATAACTTTAATTTAAAATTTTATATTTGTTTTAAGATATATAAATTATCGATAAAGAATTCAATAACTTAAAAAGGTTAAAGTCTTAAATGCATAAATTTCAAATTCAAACTTCACTCCTCATTCCCCAAGTCATGTGATGTTTAGAAATATTATTACAAGTTGATCATCTATGTCATGAAACTCCGTTCAAAAAAGAATAAGCCTTATTCACACATAAGATATACTATGTATAAAAGATTTGAGCAAGATCTTTAATAACACGTTAAGATAACTCATAAAAATATAATTTTTTTTAAAAAAAAGGGACGAAAGGAGAACAAGACGAAAACGTAACAATCTATAACATCATTTTGTTCATTTGGAGCCACATAAGGAAATTTAAATTTTGAAAATTTTAAAGCACGTATAGTATACGTTTGAAAACTGGAATGCAAAATGTCAAAAAATATTTAATTATTTTTGTGACATAAAGTCAAAAAATGTTCTTAGTTGGTCACCTTTAATTTGACTTTGTTGACAAAAATAATATATTTTGCTAAAATTTTCTATTTGTAAAAAGTTCTTCTTACAAATATCTCCCCTACTAAATTGGACAAAAAAAAAAGTTTAAATTTTTTTTGCCTTTTTTGTTGATATAATTAAACAAATTGGAAATATTAGCTTGTAATGGATTTTTTTGTATATATGGTTTTATTTTCTTACAGTAATTAATAATAAACATTTGTACGTGTTATTAAATCGCTAGACGTAATTCTATTGAACCATATTATTAAATTAAGAATTAGGTAACTATAAAAAATCTCATTTTATGTAACAACTGATTTGGTATGTTCCCATACAATATGTCACATTAGACTAACTTAGTGTGATCACATACAATATATCAAATTACATTGGACTGATTTGGTGTGATTGCCTACAACAAGACAAAATATTGTTTAATATTCTTACGTACTCAAACCTCAAAAGTTAACTCAAAAGGAGGAGAAAAGTTCAAGTTTTATAGAGAGTTCAGTCGTCATTTACAAATGTGGGATGCTTGATTCCATTCAATACAATACAATGTGATGGTTATGAAACGATATATAACAACAATCTAAATAAGTTGTTAGAGATTTAATTTGCTTACAACTTTTATCTTATAATTGTGTTCGAATTAGCTTACACGTATATATCATTCAACTACTTTGATTGTTGGTCAAAGCAAATTTAAGAACTGTTTATTCCCATTATTAGTTAAGCTTCAATTTTGAATGACAAGTAATACGTTAATTGAGGAAAAAAGACTTGCACAAATAGACGAGTGAGAATTTAAATAAATTTAAAACTGGGCCAGGTCATACCTAATCCTCCATCTGTGTTGGAGATTAATCCAATACTCATTATCATCACATGCCTATTTTACGTGATTGTGATGATGGCGAGAAATCAAAATTTCTATTAAGGAGATACAAAATATAAAGAAGTAAACGTCAATATTTATTATAGAGATGAAAATTCAACTTGATATTGCGAATGTTTTGAAGTTTGAGTTGTGATAAATTTAAGTTTAATGTTAAAGACGTGATTATTGAAAATTTTGAATATTAAAAATATAATCGAAGAAAAATATATATTGTTACACAACTGACACTAATTGAATGTATGTCCATTATATTAGACCAAATAGATGTAAGTACTCTTTTTTATCAGTGAGTTGATTCCCTTTTTGTTTGAGATTTAACATGACACTTTTTATTGGCATGTGTTTTGGCTAGCTTTAATGATGGAACATCATTAGTCATTAGTCAAAAAGATGGACCTTCTGATTATTTCTGACTGCATCAATGTGAATTCTCCTAACTTGTCCAACAATTTTCACAAAAAAGTGTTCCAAACTTCCCATTTGTTTTTTTCCTTTACGTTGCAACTTTAACTCATTCTTTGCTTCTTCTCTCCTTTCTCTTTGGTGTCAATTATCATTTCACATTTATTTTTCAATTTGATTATTTCAGATTCACGTTATGTATTTTATAAGATTTTTTTTCATTGTAGAATTCGAACTCAAAAATATTTGATTAAGAATATAGATAAACCTTATTCATACTATTGTTTCTCGTAGTAGTGTTATCCATTTAATTTCTAGTAGTTTTACTTTTTGGGGTAAAACAAAAGATTATTGCAAAAAATTTATACAGAGCGAATAAATACAACTTCAAGCGAGCATATATAAAGTGAATAAACACAACTCTAAAATAGTAACTATGAATTTTACTTAGGCAAACTATTGCTATATTTGATAATCAAGCTTCAAACTATCATTATTTGTGAAATTTTCTCATTAAGTTATCAACATAACGCAACTAAATCTTATCAATAATACACTTCCAACTCTGGGATACTTGTAGAAGCATGATTATTCAGGAAAAATAAAATATTTTTTCATATATGTACTTAATTCATAAATTTTGCCTTTATAAATTACATTGCAACAATTATATTATAATAATAATAATACATAATTATATATCTTAAAGGTATTATACCCCAAGGTATATATACACATATCTGTTGAATGTTTTATAAATTATACGCCAAGGTAAATATGTAAATTTTTGATCTTTTTGATCGCCTGATCACACTGCGTAAATATTCAAAAAAGAATGGTAAAAAAACAAAAAGAAATTGATGTTAATTTTGGGCTTTCATGATATTGGGCTACCCAAATTATCTTGTGGACTAGTTCAAGCTAGTGAGATGCTCCAGGCCCATCATGCACTCTCCAACAATACAAGCTAGATTTGGGATTTGCTGAACCCTAAATTCTTCTTAGTAGTTAGAACAGTCGAAGAAATCCTTCCGTTTCCGCGTTCGCGTAGCTATGGCGAAGAACAGAAACAAGAAGAGAAATGGCCTAGCTGCCATGGATGTCTCTAATAACCAAACGGTTACGGATGCCCAGGGTAATTTACTAATTATCTACTGTAATTTTTCAGTGTCTTCGTTATCCTTCTATTACAAAAATTTCCTTAATTCTGTTGATTTACGTGGATTTTGCTTAATTTCAGCCATGGATACTTCAGAATCAGCAGCTCCAAAACCACATATAGGTGGATCACTTAAGTAAGTTGTCTGATTTTCATAGTGTTATAACGTGATGAAACTTTCGGTGTTTTGGTAAATTGAGTTAACGTGTTCTTTGTTAGGATATATTATGAACGGAGTAATATGAATTCTGTTATGTATTTTTTTTGAATGGCGGAATTGTTAGAATGCAAGTTCTGTGATCACGTTCTGTTCTTTTTCACAGTTGGTGTTATATTTAGCTTCATGCTTGCAAGAAATATTTTATTTTGTGGCTGCTTGTTTAATATAATATGATTCCATGTTGAACTAGAAATTGAATTTTGCAACTTTGGGGAAGTTTGATCTCAGTAAGCCTACTTTCTCAGAGATCCTATGTTCTCAGTGAACTAGGGTAAGATAGAGACAAGGGGAGGGGTAATTGGTTCTTTTACAAAATTTTCTGATTTTATGGAACAGTGATTGAACTGATCATTCCAAATTTAGCAGAATTTGATGACAACAAATAAAAGAACATAAAGTTACTGTCGAGGCTCGAATGGATGTAGAAACCATGACCTACACCCGTGTAGGATTTCAACTCAACTTCATTAAAAACACCGAACTAAAATTGGATTACCCGCAATCCAAAGGACCTACCTCTAAGTCCTTTACAAAGTTCCTAACTACCCTTAGCTTGAAAAAACACAAAAACAACTTTAGACAAAGTTTTGACCTCAATAAATGCTTCTACAAAAGCTGATAAGAGATTACAGTTTATAACCTATCACATTCACTAGAGTTGACACAAGAGAGATGATCTGCTTGACTTCTGGAACAGACTCAAACACTGGTCTAGCGCCACTACGTATTTTCAGGCTTCTTTTGATGTAAAACTCCGAGGACTATGTTGCTGAATTTTTTAATCAAGCTTGAGTTTTGCAAAACATGGATGGACTATATAAATCAAAGTGTCCGTTCATTTCACTTGTTTGAGTCCGGCGAAGCCAAGTAGAATTCCTTTCCTTGACTGGTTAAGATCTTGTAGATTCCTTATATGATTCTAACTCCTTTGCATAATATCCATGCAGTTTGAAAATCATAATGATAACTCATGATAATAATTTATAATTTTACCATGGTAATTTAGCAATATTCTTTACCCTGCCAGATTCAAATTTGCCACATTCCGTTCTTGTTATTCTTATCATTTTCCCAACTTCACATGACTAGAAGTCTAGAACACCCCATTAGGACAGGCATTGTTTATTAAACATCATTAAAAACACTCGACAAATTCCCCTTTTTGATTATGACAAATAAAATTTTCTTGTAGTGTTTATTTTAGCCATCACATAGGGGAATATATTTACCCAAGAACTGTTTATTTCCAGCATGAAAAGAATAAACTTCCTCTCTTTGGTAAGTATCCATGCTTGTCTAGCTCCAAAGTCTGAAGCAACCCACCAACCGTCCTCCGACTCAAACCAAACCACTCGCTTAATGTCTTGTTATTTAGGGGATGCAAAGAATAAAAAGAAGCTCAGGGAGTTAACTGAGAAGTTCACGAGCTTAAAACCACTGTTTGTAAAAAAGAGAACTCCCTGTACATATTTCTGGGGTGCAGGCATGTTTGCACTTGAAATTCATGCATCTTTTGTATTATTCTTCCATTTGTACTCATCTAATTCCCCCTATCTCCCATCTTACAATTCCTCACCCTGTTTCCGCTAATATCGTATGCTTGATATTGCAGAAAGATGAAGGGAGTACAAATGAAAAGGACGAAGAATGTCAGGAAAAAGAAGGCCATGGCAAAGGCTATTTCAAAAAGTGAGAAATTGGAGGAACGAATCACGAGGAGCGAAAGCAAGATAGAGAGAACTAAACATGCCAAAAAGTTATATGAGTGAATGAATGAATGATTCTTTTGTGATTAATTATGAATGAGTGATGATTTTGTTATGTTAATGCTCTCTCCCAGGGTGTGCCATCAGTATAAGAGTTTCTCTTCTTTCATTATAATCGCCTAATTCTTTCTCCAAAACGTGTCAATGTTCTTTCATTTCCGAGATAAACAATGAATAGCGTGCAAATACTATTAGAATGGAATGAAATGCTACCATGGAAAAGAAAAATCTGTGATTTGTGCTTGATCCAATAGTATAGTTACTTATTATGGGAGATATCTTATAAAGAGTTTTTCAAGTTGAAGTTGAAAAATGGTATTTGGAAGTTAAAATTATAGTATTTGGACATGTATTTCACGTGATTTTTTTTTAAGTTTTGTAAGTGAGCCTTTTCAAGCTCCTCTTTGTAACTTAACCAAAAAGCACTTTTTCTTTTTATTGAAAAAAAGGAAACGATCTTTTTAGTTTTCAAAGTGTGTAACATAACAAACTAGATAAGTTTGGAGGTACTGTAACAAACTGTGAAACGATAGGTGATTTGATACATATATACTATACCCTCCCTCTCAAAATTCAAAATAAGTGCCATCTCAGGTTAAAAAAAAAGTAGTACGTAATATTTTTTCAACTATACTTTTATATTTCTTTTTCTTAATATTGTTCAATTTTTAAGAGAGATTTATTAAATAAAGTTGATTTAGTAAAATGTATTAAGTTTATCGATTTCCTAAGGGACATAATTTGGATGGAGGGAGTATTAGGAAGTGCATGACATTATGCTGAAACTTTTAGGGAGGTATATGCAATTCTCTTTAAATTAATAGAGAGAAAAATGAAAAAAAAAATCAACAGTCCAATCGGCAAGACCAAGTTCACTTCTTCTTCTTCTCTCTTTCATGGCGCTCCAGCACTCGCCTTTTGGCACTTTAACAACTTCAGCACAAATGAAGTTGGCCGTTAACAGTTTCAGATGCTACGAGCACCTTCGTCCTATCAATATTTCAAGCTTCAAGCATCTTCCACGAAGAATCCAGGGCAAGTAAATCCTCTTTCCGAACCTCGCCAGCAATCTCTTAGTTTTTCTTCTTCATTTTCTTACAAATTTATTTAATCTGATTACTGTTGAGGTCAATAGCTTGGACATTTCAGTTATTTGATACAGATTTAAGTGAATTCAAGTGCTTACTGGTTTTTCTTCTTCATTTTCGTCGAAGTTTATTTAATTTGATTACTGTTGAGGTCAATATCGAGGCAATTTCAGTAATTTGGATACAAGTTCAGGTGAATTCAAGTTCTTCGTGAGAAGTTCTGATATGTAGTTTGCTCCAATTCGAAGCGATAATGTCTGCCTTTTCTATTTTTGATCCATGATAAACCAAGCGATTTACTCATTTGATCATACTTAACACTGTGTATTATCTACTAAGTTTTCACTGTTCGTTCTTCTAGGTGCGCATTGCAATGTGGAGCATAGGAAAATTCTCAGCAGAAGTATTTCGTGCAGCAAAGAAAAATCGAAGGATCTCCATGAAGACGCTTTTTCTTTGTCAATGGCTGGCACTAGTGCTCCAATTACATGCACAATGCTCTCAACTGCTGTCATAGGTACTCTCCTCAGACGATCTTGCTAATCATGAAAAATTTGGGAGAGCTATATGGGCTGAGCATTCTAGTTAAATTTCCAGGGATAAACATATATATATACATATGCTGTTTATGTCTTGTTTTTGCTCTGGCTTAGTAGTAGTAACGTGTCCATAACTTGAGACTTGACTAGTACAAAGAGCAACGAACTATAGAAGTTATATACACAAATAGGAAATCCTACACTACATTATGGCTTACTAGAAAGAGGAACCAATCATTTTTGCAAGAGGACTGCTATATATGCTCCTGAAATTTAGAAAGCTGAAACCAAGATAATGTCTTGACAAGACTTTAGGGGTGGAGGGAATATTAACTGAGTTCGGACAAATCCATTAAATATGTATAAATATTTAATTGTGAACTCAACAACTAAAATGGGCTATGAATCCGGTGGCAAGTTTAGAATTCATAAACTTTAAATTCTGGCTCCGCTTCTGCTTTTAAACCTTGCAATTCTTTTCCTTCCAGACTATCAACCGAGTACCGATGGAGCAAATCTTTCCATATTGCTCAATGCCCTCACCACACATCTCCTCTCACCTAAGCCATAACAAAGGCAAATCCTATGCAGTGGAATCATGAGTCCTCAATCCCAAACATGTCTGAAACTGCTTTGTGAATGGAGTAGTAAATGATTGACCAAGTCAAAGATTGATGCATAAAATTACTTAGTGTAATGTAGTTTGGCTCGCATGATTGTCTTCATCAAAATCAAATCTCCTCACTTACATTGGCCATCTTGAATGCCATTAAAGGAGCTAGACTCACTTGAGTGTACCAATCACACTCAAAACTGCTTTGAGATGCTTTACTTGAGCCAAGGGTCTATAGGAAACAACATCTCTATATCTATGCGGTAGGAGTAAGGTCTGCGTACACTCTACCCTAGGAAGGGTTTGGTGTATTTGTGAACAAGCTAAAGATTTTTGAAGAATATCTTTGGTCACTCCCCAAACCCCGCCTGTTGGATTACACTGGGTATGTTGTTGTTTCTTGAGATGAATTTGTAGCAAGAATTATTATTTTTGTTTCTTTAATTGATTATGTAATGTATGAACTGTTTCATGATTTTTCTTTTCAGAAAGTGTTTGTAGACTTGATTTGTGACGTCTGTTAAATTCATTTAGTAACTGTAGCTTGCATTTTGTTTTGGCTTCGATTTGAATGTCTTATTTTCTGTTTAGTGAACGTTTTGGCTGTTTTCATAATTAATCATGCTTTACAATAAGTAACACTAATTATATGTCTTCACATTCAGCAGCAAATTTGGTTGCAACACATACTGCAAATGCTTCGACTATGGATAACATGATGGTGAGAATTCCTTCATTAACCTTAAGTGCATTACTTTGTTGTTTGGTGCCTGTTGTCTCTTCTAGCCAGGGAAAGAGGGTGATTTGTTTTTGTGTTGCATATACTTCTGTGAAACCATCATGACACGTGATAACATAAGATGATCTGTGCAGCATCTGTTTCATCGATAAATCCAGCATATGTTTCATTTACTATTTATGTGGATCTACCTCTGAGGTAGGGGTAAGGTCTGCATACACTCTACCCTCCCTAGACCCCACTTTGTGGGATTATATTGGGTATGTTGTTGTTGTTACTAATTATGTGGATGCATATTTTTTTCTGTCCTGTTGCCCCTGAATTGAAGAAATGATTCTTTACTTACTGCTCTGTTCTGTTTACTTGCTTTATGAGATATCATTTACTGAAATAACAACAACAGTTTAGAGTAAATGAGTTCATACCGAACTTTATCCTAGATGTTCTCTTGAGAAGCTGAATTTCTTGTAATACTTTCTGCATCAGTTTCCTTGTCTATTGCTGTCTTAGTGGGAGATTTGTGTTTAACATCTTTAAGGGGATGATATGTGAAATGTTAATCTTTTATATACCAGTGTTAAAGATGATAAGATGTGAGATCCTTGTTTAAACCTCAACAATTTGAGGGAAGCTGATGAAACTAGGTACACTTTGGGTGGAAGCTTGACCTGCTATCGAGCTAAATGTCTTATTCCGGCTAGCAACATGTTGATGAAGTCATGAAGCCACTTACACTGTGGGCCCAATTGATTTGTATCTTTCTGATGTTTAATTGCATTTTGCTGGAACTTCTTTGAGATTCTTTGCAATTTGAGCTCGCTATTCATTTGCTAGTGGAATGTATGTCACATAAAGCAGTAGTAAATCTTCAACTGATTATATGCTAAGGGTACTTACTTGTCTTCATTGGCTTCAGGATTATTCTAGCGCTGTCTATACTTTAGCTGATGGAAGCATTGGAGATCTTTTTGGTGGCCTTCTGTATTCTGCAGGTCAACAAGCTAATGAAGCTGTTCAGGGCCAGTTGACTGTTCTTAGTTTTACTAGGTCTAAATCTTATATCATGAAAGTTTCATCTGGTACTGATAGAATGTATTCATAAAGTTTTTGTGCTTCTAATTCTTAGACTTTCCTCCTTGCAGTTTGGCCACTATTTTTGGTGCCGGGCTTGTAACTAGCCTGTCACCTTGTACACTCAGTGTATTGCCTCTGACCCTTGGTTATATTGGTGGGCACTTTGAAGTTGAATCTTTGCTCTTTATATGCAGCATACATACGTTCTCTCTCTCTGACTTATTGTACGTTCTTTGGAAATGATCTTAGGGGCTTTTGGTTCTGGGAAAAGCCGAGTAGCGGTAAAAACCTCACTCTTTAATTTAACTTTATGTTGTTTTGTTCTTTATCCTTGCACTTTTGATGTGCATTGGTCACAATGAAGGAACTTAAACTACAGATCATACATAAAATTTTGCCAGGCTTACATGTGAATCCTTTAAGGGGTGAATGGTATTTGTTTAATATATCTTGGTAGAGAGTATGTGTGATTTTCTTTAGGATAAGCTTCTATCTCAGTTTCCATTTTGGGACATATAAAAGTGGTCAACACCATTCCAGATTCAAATTCTTTTAACTAATCGATTTTAACCTTAAGCAACAAATATTTATTTGCTCAGTTTTTGGTGTAAAATGGCTAGTATAAATGTCACTCTGATGCCATGATTGACTTCCTCAGCTCATTACACAACTTGTAATGTGTAATAACCCATTACTTTTGGTTGTAACTCTCTCCCGGCATCTGCTTTTTGCTGGACTGCATCAATAAAGACAGTTTACTGATAAAAAATAAATAATATTAATAGTCAAATTCGAACTTTGAATTTGATCAAACTAGCTTGTCAATTGGTACTTCGATATTTCTACTACTGTTTATATAGAAGTCAAACTAATATCTTCTACTCTATATCCAACCAAAAGGTGTAATATAGAATATGAAAGGAGTACTAGGAAGTAGAAAATTGATGTTTCTATGGTCAAAGCTTTGCAGAATTCTGCATTTTACACTTAAATACCTACTAGGGCATAGTGCTAGTTCAAATTTCTCTGTTTCACTTAGGCTATCCTCGTTGACAGGTTGTTGGAGATTCAATTGCATTTGCACTGGGATTGGCAACCACACTAGCATTATTGGGTGTTGCAGCTGCATTTGCTGGAAAGGCATATGGACAAATAGGACAAGGACTGCCTGTGGCTGCTTCCTTTTTAGCTATTGTTATGGGTCTAAACCTGTTAGAGGTAACTACATATGTTGAATGCTTCAATAGTGTGGTAATAGCCTTTTACTTCTAAATTTTCGTTGAGAGTTTGTTGAGTACTATTGTCTGTAATCTTTATTGAGCCCATGGTTGTAGTTGCTTTGTCTGATATTCAGATTTTTCTATTAAGGAATTACATGGATTATCATGTTGATATGTTAATCGTTCTTGCTTGCATAAATAAGTATCAGTTAAAAAAAGATGTTGTACCAGATGCTCCCACATCACCTTTACCTTAATGAGAACCTGCAAAGGAAAAGGCAGGAAGATACGTCTAGGCATTTGGATAGAATGACGACTGATACTTTTGGTAACTGGGTAGTGCAAATTGTGGGTAAAACAATCAGATCTAAGTACAAATTATATGTTTTGGATTTTTCAGAAGTAACTTTTTCGAGGTTTTTTAGTATCAAAACATAAGTACAAATCATATTAATTATTGGTTTGAAGTAGGCCTATCCTTGAGACTGTGCCATATATTGATATACATTCCTACTTAAGTTTTGTATCTGTTGTTGTTGTTGTTGTAATTAAGTTTTGTAGTAGCAATCAACATATTGCATACTCTTCCAATATTTTCTCTTTTTGCTTTTGCCTTTTTGGTTCCATTCTAATATCTTCGTTCTATGACAATGCTGCAGGTAATTGAGTTACAACTTCCCTCATTTTTCGACAACTTTGATCCTCGCTCAGCAGCTGCTAGCTTTCCTTCAAGTAAGTGGCTATAATTATTACCCTACACTGGACATTATCTCTGTTTGTTTGGGTATGGGAATGGTCTCAATAAGCCAGATATTATCATTTGACATTTTATACATTTGATGCCTAGGTGTTCAAGCTTATTTGGCTGGTCTTACATTTGCATTAGCTGCATCACCATGCAGTACACCAGTCCTTGCAACCTTGCTCGGCTACGTTGCTACTTCTCGGGTACTACAAATTGTGACTTTTTGGTTCTCAGGATGATGAAATGATTTTTCTCTTCAATTCTTGGGAAAGGGGGTCTTCCCAGAAAAATAGTGAACCTGCTAAAAGCACCAGCATATAACCACCATCTGTTGATTGGCTTAATCTTTTAGTAATTACGTATTATGTCATCAGGATTTCTTTCAAACAAAAGTATTTTATAATGCATGCCTTAAATCAAATAGTTCAGCACCTGGCTTTGACCACTAGAATTGTGCAGTATCTTTTTTATATCTTGTATTTATTTTTGTTGTATAACTAGGTTGGATATGAATAGCTTCTTAATAATCTTCTATAACAGGATCCAGTTATTGGGGGCAGCTTGCTATTGACATACACTACTGGCTATGTTACTCCCTTACTTCTTGCTGCTTCTTTTGCTGGAGCACTGCAGGTATTTCATATGTTCCAAATGATTGTTATTATGATCAGCAGCTTTTAGATGGTCCATGGACCTCTTGTTGTAGCACCCATGTTATGGAGCTTTACATTTAAATGGAAAGACATGTTTTAAGAATTCTTTTCCCAATTCAATGCCACTCATCCCGCTTCCTTGTCTTCTGTCATGTTCCCTACAGCAACCGCTGTGCCCCTGCACAAGAAAAAAGAAATTTGTTTGATAGTTGGGATTACTATAGCTTAAGTTTACTTCTTCTGCCTTAGAGTTATTGCTTGCATATGTTCATCACCATTTAAGCACTGAACAACTGCACATGTGTCATTTGCAGAGTATACTTTCATTTCGCAAGTTCTCAGCATGGATCAATCCAATCAGGTAATTGTCTGTGAAAACTAAGGGCAATGTTAGTAATAGATAACATAAACCTCTTGTGCTTCAGTCACTTCCTCTCTAATATCATCGTAACTGCATTTTTTAAGTACTCAGCCAGATACTCGTCTTCTCAATCATTTATTTTGCAGTGGTGCGCTACTACTAGGTGGGGGTGTCTATACCTTTCTCGACAAGCTTTTTCCGGTGACAATGGCTATGTAGACTAATCAGCTAATCACATAGCAACAACTGGAACGGGAATGAGCTTACCTTCTTCTCATTAATGCTCAGCCAAAGCACCATGGAGTTACATAGATCAAAATTCCAAACTAGTGAGCAAGCAAAGGTACGGTGTGTTCACACGACTTCCATTCCTACAACAGGTTGTAAAAACTAGAACATATTTATTGATACCATACTGGATACATCTTTCAATAGAAATAAGAAAAACTTGAATTATGTATGTATGAGAATGTTACGTCCATGACACCACTTGTGTAAATAGATAAAACCGTATAACCAATACAACCTTTTAATGAATTGTAATTTGTTGTGTTAATCATCTGCTATATTCTTGACACTTAATTTGGACGAGAGAAGTTAAGTTTTATTAACCCCCAAAAGCAAAAAAGCAAGTATGTTGAGAATAATTTATTAGGAAGAAGTAATTAATAAAGAGATGGGTATCCAGCTTCATGGCTGTATCACAAGTATGGCTTTGGCAGAGCCTGTTGGAGATTGACTTTGAATGCAATAGTTTAATGAAGAATGGGGGATCTGCAAGCAAACTTCTTTGACCAGCAATTTGTTCACATTCATGATTTTTTTTTTATCATAATAGATAAAAATATTGGTATTTCAAATGACTTCCAGATATGGGCTGTCCAATTTTGTCAAGCATGACTAAATCAGGACATTCAACTTGTGTTTGGCTAAATGAAGTCTTAAACACATGTCATGACATTCCCTTCAAAGGGGTACTTTTAAGATTAAATTGAGAATGTTGGAATTGAAATTTTACTAAATACACATAGAGATCTTTATTCGAAACTTGCTACAAAGCGAGTGAAATGTGAAACACCAAAAATGACCCGACCAAGACGTCTGTATGCTATTTTCGAGTTTTTATATATAAAAATCTTTAGTAAAAACAACAATAGTATACCAAGTGTGATCTCACAAGTGGGATTTGGAAAGGGTGGTGTGTACGCAATCTTATCATGAATGTAGAGAAACAACTTTTGAAAGACAAATAATACGGTACACGAAATGAAGCGAAGAAAAAATAACATAAAACCAAAGACAAATCTTTAGAGGATTATTAATTGACCACCCTTGGGGCGAACTATTATTCCCCGCCTCACATCGGTCATGCAGCAAATCTTATTACGAAATTTGAGCCTATCACTTGTTAAGATAATGCATTAATAGCCTCAACTAACCAAGCTGTTGTTTCTTGCACCCTGTTAGAGTTAATTGTACAGCTTGGTTAATTAACATGTAGCTTCTAGAAGCAACTAGAAGAAAAGTAGTTAGTTAGGTGTTGTTAGATTAGTCATTAGCAAATTGTATAAATACATTAGAGTAGCTAGTCTTTTGTAACAGTTTTTACTCTATCAATATAGTTTCTTTCTTCTTCTCTCCTTGAACTATTTTTCCTGTATATTCAATTCTGTGTGGAAAATTTAACATGGTATCAGAGCTTTGAAGATCATTCATGGTGTTTTCCTAATTTTTTGTTCCAGCTCTTCGTCTCTTCATGATTTTTCATCTCCGTTTCGGAGTTTTCCGCTAGCTCTTCATTTCTTCACGATTTTTCATCTCTGTTTCGAAGTTTTTTTTATCATTCTTCTTCACTTATGGCGATTGATTCAACTGGTGAAGTTTCTGGCTCCACACCTCCCAACACTCAACAAATTGATTGCAATGATTCACTCTATGTTCATCCATCTGATACACCAGGAGTGTCTCTAGTTCCTCAGCTGCTAACTGGCGCAGAAAACTACTCTGAATGGAGTAGATCTGTGAAAATTGCACTGCTTGTGAAGAACAAGTTAGGTTTTATCGATGGTTCCTGCAATAGAGAGCAGTATGTAGGAGATACATACAAGCTACATCAATGGGATCGTTGCAACGCAATTGTACAGGCATGGATAATGGCATCTGTTTCGAAGGAATTGCGAAGAGGGATTGTCTATTCATCATCTGCGCATAAGGTTTGGGCAACTTTCAAAGAAAGATTTGATAAGATCAATGCGACAAGGATCTATCACATGCATAAGGAAATTGGTGATTTATCTCAAGGTACTACAAGTGTGTCCACTTATTTTTCACATCTAAGCCGATTTTGTGGGATGAATTCGAATCGATCATACCTATTCCTGGTTGCGATTGTCCCCGATCCAGACCTTTTATGGAGTATTTAGGTCTGCAGAAAACCATGAAGTTCCTTATGGGGCTTAATGACACGTATTCTCCACAGAGGAGTCAAATCCTCATGATGGATCCAATTCCTAGTCTCAATCAAGTTTATTCCATGATTATCCATGAAGAGAGTCAACGTCTGAATGGTTCTTCGGGAGCTTTAAGTAGTGGATCCATGGAAGGTTTAATCACAGACCAATGCTTCACATTATAGATCGAACACTTACAATAATTCACTTGTATTGCACTTATTGTCACAAGCGGGGACATGTTAAGGAAATTTGCCATCGACTCGTTGGTTATCCACCAAACTTTCAATTCGCAACAATAGAAGGCCACAAGGCAATCCTAATAGCAGCACTAGTTTTGGCAATACTGGGAATTCATTCAGGGGAGGGAATCATAACAATGGCAACAACACTACAAGACAGGGGATCAATCACAACAATGGCAACAACACTACAAGACAGGGGATCAATCACAACAATGGACAAGCTTACAATAATGCAGGATACAAAGGAAAAAACCCAGCGTATGGAGGTAATGTTAATGGATCCAGCACTCTGACAAAGACAAGGGAACCAACTGGCTCGTAACATGGCGGGTAAGCCTCTCATCAACCAGGACTATTGGATTGTGGATTCGGGTGCCACTAATCACGTGACTTCATCTCACAGATCGCACGTACATTTACCTAATGGTGCTAGAACCTCCTCACACTGGCACTTTTCCACATCACAATCATTCACAATGTCTTGTACATTCATTCTGATTTTAAATGCAATTTACTTGCGTTTCAAAATCACCGAGAGATCTACAATGTTACTTTTCATTTTATCAGATTTCTTTTGTTTAGGGACCTTTGGAGTGGTATGGTGAAGGGATTGGTAGACATGGTGGACTCTAATTGCCAATCCTTCGACACACCTACCACATCTCATCTTGTTGGATTGTGGATCTCCATCATACACCGGTGCCACATTTGATCTTCCATCCCACATCGTTTCTCACATCTTCTTTGGCACGATCGAATGGGACATGCTCGCTTATTCAATGCTCTGTAGTTCATCCTTGAAAAGAAACATTTTAATAATTGCTTTGTATGTCCGTTAGCCAAGCATCATAGATTACCTTTTCACTCTCAAGTACTAGTATGTCTAAGAATCCTTTTGATCTTGTTCACATTGACATTTGGGGTCCATATCGAGTTTGTACTTTTAACGGTTTGGATATTTTCTTACTTTATGACATTTGATTGATGACTGTTCGAATGACATGGACACATCTCTTACGTTTGAAAAGTGATTAGTTTGTTATCTTACAATCTTTGTATTCATTCAAATGGTACACACTTTCGATATTCAACTTCCGTCAAACACGTTGGGGTGTATCGGATAATGGTTTGAATTTTTCAACCCGACCTTTGTTCTTCCTTTTGTGTCTATGAAGCAAAAATGGTTTAAAAAATAACATAAACCAAAGACAAATCTTTAGAGGATGGACATAGTTAATCATATTCCCATTTGCCTATGTTAGCGATTAGATAAATTTTCCTCTAAATCCATCCTGCTGTCTTCCCCGCCTCACATCAAATATCCTAAGTCATGCAGCAAATCTCCCACATATGTTACACCTCCTGCTTCCCTTATTCTGATTCACCTATTACCTCTCCTATGCAATCTCCCTGATCGATCTACCACCTCGCATCACCATCCCTCGAAATTCCAATGTCTCTTACTCATCTTTCTTCCTTCTCATCACTTGATTATGTAGTTGACAGGTAAAGTTGCTAATGCATTAATAGCCTCAACTGGATGTTCAAGCTGTTGTTTCTTTGGCAGTTGCATCCAAATTAACCTTGAAGCACTTGTACGGTCGGGATTCATTCATGATTATTCTTTGTTCGGTAAGTCGATGGATTCTCATTACAAAGTAAAGGACTTAGGTGAGTTGACATATCCCAAAAATGATCCTACATATCTTACAATAACAAGGCCAGATATTTCCTATTCGGTGCAATGCCTCGATCAATTTATGTCTGCTATTTTAGTTTGGGGTTACTAATGTCAGTTATACTACATAAACATTTGACCATTTATCCATGGCATGACATTTGAAAGACAAGGGGAATGAAGAACATCTTGAGGGGGAGTGTTAGAGTTAATTGTACATCCAAGTAAGTAGTTAGTTAGGTGTTGTTAGACATTAGCAAATTGTATAAATACATTAGAGTAGCTAGTCTTTTGTAACCAACACCCTTCAAGATATCCCAAAAATGATAATACTAAATCCATGGCATGACATTTGAAAGATCTAGAGTCTAAACTAACTTTTAAAACAACTTCAAAAATCAATAAAAATATTTCAATTTCTATATGGAGAACACAACATTGTTCGATCACATGTTAAGGCCATATAATATCCACATGAAAGAAAAATAAAACATTACAACTCAAGCTTTCCATTAATATATCTATCTTCTAACTGGAATACAGCTTCCTTTAGTTTTTTCGTTTTGGGGGAATTTCTCGATAAAAGAAATATGAATAAATAACAGAAGGAGATAAGGGGAAACAAGTAGTATATTTCCTGAGAGACGTAAGCAAAATGCATTTATAAGCCATAAACCATGTAAAAAGAGAGAGTTTCTCTGTTTATGTGAAAAAAACTCCTAATGTGAGCCTCGATTGATCATCTGAGTATACTGTTGCATCGACTGCTGCCTCTGCAACCTCATATCTTCATTAAACTTCTTAATGAACGCTTCAACTCGCCTGTTCAGCTCGTCCTGACTTAGTGACGGCTCTTTCTTAAGTTTCCCTGAACCACCAGGGGACGGAGTCAGCAACGGCGAGGAGTCAGGGGTAGTTTTGTCATTGAACGTCTCCGATTTCTTCATCTTCTGTTGTGGTGGGGTAGCCGGGTTCCGACCACCGTGTGTCTCCCACGTGTCCGATTTCCTCAGGTGCCTCGTCAGCGGCATTGCACGCCCTTCTGTTATCGTCTTCCATGTACTCTCCAGCGTGTCTTGCCGTCTAGGCTTTGATACTCTCAATGCTCCCTTTCCACCTGTATCAAAACAAATTTAATCACATCGATCGAATCATACAAATCATTATAATAGCTATACTGATTTATCACGATTAAATCACAAGGATTAAGATATAAAAAAAATACATGTCATGTATTCTGGATTAGTCAAAACATGGATATACATGACTATTGTTAGGCTTATCGTTGTGGAAATGTGCGCAGAGTGAGGTCAGTATTCAGTTATGCAATTTTAAAAATCATGTATTTGTCGTTTACCTTAATTTTCCACCGTTTCTTAATGGGATTATTTTTGGCGTTAAGGTGTACAATCTGTGATTAATTTTGATAATAAGCTGTTTATGGACCATTAATGGAAAAGTGTTAATTAATTAAGATCTTAATGAGTATATTTAAATTTGAATTTAAAATTTAATTGTTTTGGAATAGGACCACTAGCTTCTACGGTCTGACAAGCACCTAATTATCCACTAGCCGGCCCTACTCCCAACGGTAACAATCCCAAGAGAATTTGAACCACAAGTTACCGTTACCGGCTAATTTCGCCGGAGATACAAAACAAGTTGAGAACTTAGTCAAAAACCTGTTAACTGTTCCGACTGACCGATACACACATACGGAAAATACAATTGAAAAAAAAGTGAGGAATTTAGTTTACCTTCAGGAGTGGATTTGACATTTCTCCGGTGAGCGAATCTGGCAGAAGCAGGAGGTTTCTCAGCCGAGTTGCCTGAAATGGAATAATCAATAGAGTCCTGTCTCATCACAGACGCCCAAGAGGATTTCGAGATTACGAAATCGTCCTTGTCAGCAACAACTTCGTTAGGCTCCGTATAGGTAAAAGCATTCACGTTGAACGATGTATCTTTCTCCGGTGTGTACGGATTAACTACCTGAACTTTCTCGACCTTTGCATCATAAACACCAGCAGTAGGATACTCGTAAACTATCGGTCTGGCCTCCACTGCTTGATTCTTCAGCACGGAGCCGTTTAAGTCATGAAGGGCCGGAGAATAGTAGTCTGTAACCGGCCTTACATCCTTAATCGGGTGAAACTGGGCCAAATTCTCCGGCGAAACTATCGCCGGCACCGGAGATGAGTTCTCATCGAGCTTGTTCTGCAACTTAGAAGAGGCTACAATCGTGATGATAATGCAGTTGATAACAAGGTATAGATACGGAGGTTTAAGCCACGAAACGACACCTTTCCAGATCGACGGAACTTCACTGACGGCGAATTCAGTGACGACAGGAGCAGAGACCTTTAACATAATAGCAGCAGACAAAACGGTAGTCGAAATCAGAAAAATTTTGATGGATAACATAGAGCTACTTGAACTTTGAAACAAAATCGCCATGTTTCTTTCGCCGGCGACGAGCTCCGAGCGTTGTTATCAGCGTTTTGCTTTATGAGTTTGGGGATTTAGGGGAAGAGCGAAATGAGAGTGAAGAGTCACGCCTTGTACCAATTTTATATAACATGTAGATAAACGAGCCGTTATAAATACTGAGTTTTTTTTTTTTTAACTCTGGAAAGGTCCTTTTGGCTTTACGCAAAACAATTCATTTTAAGCTAATCTTAATATTCCTTTCATTTAACACTTCATACAAAATTTTAAAAAAATGAATTCTTTTTTATAATATTTAATACCATATTAAATTAAAAAGTATATTTCTTTAGACGTATATAAATAAAAAGTAGTTTCATTGGTACGTACACGGTTTAGTTGGACAATTAACTTTAGGAATTTGACTTACAAAAATGTCTTTTGCTCTAAGCAAATGTAATAATGGTATCTTAATCATATGTTTCAGATAAGTTCTGAAAAATAATATTTCCTTTTAATGCACCATACACTTTGTGAATTAAGATTAATAGATAAATTTAAAGTGAATATTGAATATGAAGTAGAGCATAAAAAATGGTCATTAAAGTAGTTACATGAAATTGTTAGATTAATGTGTAAGACATATTAAGAAAGACAAGATTATGAATGAAAATATACCAGCAAGGTGGATAACCTAGCGGTGAATAAAATGCAGTGATGTTAAGAATAATTAGGAATGTATAAAGGAGGAATAAGAAAGTACAAAGATTAAGAAAAAAATAATTAAACAAGATATAACACACTTTCAGCTCGTAAAAAATATGACTCCAGAACGAATTATATATATATAAAATAAAAAAAAGCCACAATGCAAATATTTTTATAGTATTTAGTTACATTATAATTATCTTGTTAGCTTTCAATCAAAAAGAGTATTTCTTTTAAATAATAAATATGTCATTGTATGAGTTATTTATTACTCATTCCTTTTGAATTTGTTAATCTAATTTTGATCTAACACATAGTTTACGAAAGTAAATTAGATTTTCAGAAAAAAAAATTAAGTGATGCTTGAAGTTGTCTCAGATTTTCAAAAAGACACCTTAACTTTGCGTGTATACATTTTTTACACAATATTTTCACTTTGGATAAAAATATCCTTCGAATGTGCAATTTCTTAAAAACAAAAAGTCGGACCCATTATTGATGTATTGAAGGATGCTTTGGTAATTTCCTATGATGAATTCATTTTGTTTGTTTCTTTTAAATTTATTTTACTATACTAAATAATTGTATAAAATATTATGAATGACGATAATTAATTACTTAAATATTTAAAAGATATAAAAAATATATAAAAGATCTGATTGACTCTTCAAATTTTACTGGTGACAAATGAAATAATATATATTATTTGAAAATTTCTTAGAAAGTACTATATATTATAGTAATTAACAGCTAGAAATATTTTAAAGACAAAAAAAATTGATTGAATCTCAATTTTTTTTTTGTACTACATAAATTGAGAAAGAAGAAATGACCTCTATTATTTGAAAATGACGTAAAAGTATTACAAATCATACAATAAGAATTAACAATTTAAAATTTTAAAGGACTTTAATGCTTTATACTTATTCTATTTCCACTTTGGATAAAAATATCCTCCCAATATGCATATTTTTTAAAACAAAAAGTGGGACCCATTATTGATGTATTCAAGGATGCTTTAGTAATTTTTCTATGATGAATTTGTTTTGTTTGTTGTTTAATTTTTTTAAAATAATTGTATAAAATATTATAAATCACAATAATTATTTACTTAAATATTCAAAAGATATAAAAATTTGTAAAAGATCTGATTAACTCTTCAAATTTTATCGATGACACATAAATTGGACAAATGAAATAATATATATTATTTGAAAATTACTTAAAAAATACAATAATTTACAGTAATTAACAATAGAATATTTTAAAGACAAAAAAAAATTGATTGAATCTAGAAAATTTATTAGTACCACATAAATTGAGAAAGAAGAAATAACCTTTATTATTTCAAAATTGCGTAAAAGATATTACAAATCATACAACAATAATTAGCAATTTAGAATGTTAAAAGACATAATTTTTTTTATCATAATTAACAATAATTAAAAATTTAAACTATTTTAAATTAATATTAAAGTTTGATTAACTCTTTGATTTTGTCTTTATCACATAAATTGAAACAAAAATGATACATATTGAGCCTGTGCTAACACGGGCTCCGATATCTAGTGTATATATATAAGAAAAAGACAATTTAGCTAACGTTAGCTCCGGAAAGTGTTATCAAGTGAGTGGTCAATAGGCATGTGACCAAATCAGTCGGTGTGCCGCTCCCTTAACCGACCATACTGGAAATCTCCTATTCTTTTTATTTTTTCACTTTATATTATAAAAAAAAAATCAGTATTAAGAATTTTTACACACAATATATATATATATATACATGTTAACACGTAAAATCCAATCTTACATTTTGAGAAATTCATTTGTAATTATATTTTAAGTGATTTGATTGAGTTAAAGTCATAATATTTAACTCATATCATACATATATTTATTGTTTAGAATTGAAATTTTAAGCCGATAAATGTGAGGTAATACTTATTTTTATATCAATAATTTAAATAATAACATATCTCATAAAATGTCATTAATAAAGTCTGAAAAAGATAAAATATACGTAGATCTTATAGAAAGAGTCGGTTAGTACGTTGTATAGCACATGAATGACTTGATGCCCTCACATGCTCAACCACATATACACATTGACCAAAAGCCAAACGCAGGTTAAAGACCTATAATTTACTCTTACTTGTCAACACATTTGTGAACTGTTTTAATTTATTTTTTGAATAAATAGTCAACCTTCGAATCGATCCATCTTTTATCTATTTTGACATAAATGAATTCACAATAATATACACCCACGTCCACGTTAATGTTTTGTTAAAATGTCAATATGAGAGATTAAAATATCACTACGTAGTTCGAACTCTAATATAAATTAATGTTGATCTTGTCTTCTATTAATGTCACCTTCACACTTAATCCAGCTATATATGTATCAAAATATATACTATTTAAAATAGCTTTGCTTTTACGAAAGAGAGTGTGTCACGATGGTAAAGATCATGAATCTATCTCAATTTGTTAAAAAATTGTGTTAGATATACATACAAAATCGTTCATTTCAAAAGTTCTTTCAGAGCTTGGTCCCAACTAAGTCTCCCAACTAGCCCTAGTACCAATCAAGTTCCCTTACTAGGTAGCAAAACTATAAGTCAATTATAAAATTGTATTTTAATTGACTTTCTCCTTCTTAAGGACTTTTTTGTCCGCAGAGGGACAAGAGTGGAAGTTTCCTTTCAAATACATATCACATTTGAGTTGTGTTTGTATACGAGAACTAAGCTTCAATTAATTTCGTCCACCAAACTAATTAGTGGCAGCTATTAGCTCATGAGCACTCCAATTTTTCAACTATATTTCATGGCTAAGAGCCTCACAAGTCACAACGACCTAATTATGTTGCTTGAATTTCAAACTTAAAATACGTAAGGTTTTTTACTTGGAATTACGTACACAAATTTAGAACTTTAAAATCCTTCACATACTGTAGATAAGTAGATTTATCAGAGAAAAAATAGTACTATTTGTATAGTGTGTACTATGATTCACATCGTGGGGTTGAGAATTTCTCGATGGTGATGATTATCAAGGGAAAAAAAGCACATAAATTCTAATTCATGAGAAACCTCTTCACTTTTATCTTACTACAAAGTAAATTTACAATGACTCGTTCCTTGTTCTGGAGGCGTAATATATCGATAACCTTTCAAACTTGATGATAAATTTTATTTAAACACTTGAACTACGATTTATTTTAATTGAAAACATAAAGACATATTATAGTGTCCTATTAGATACTTCAGTTCAATCTCTTTTAAAAGAAATGTTGTGAAGGTTCTCAAATTTCACTTAAAATGTCACTTTTTAACTATATGAATTAGCCTTAATAAGTCGTAGACCCTCATGCTTGTTTCAATCGAGGATGTTGTATATAATTAAAGGAGAATGCCATTTTTGTGGTTAAATTATCTACGTAATGAGCACTTGAGAACACGCACAAAAATAATTTCAAAATTTGAACCAAAATTTTCTAAATTGATACTTTGTTATGTTTTTAAGTGTTTAATTGAAACAAATTATAATTCGAGTGTCTGAATGAAATTTACTCACAAGTCTAATAGGGTGTTGTAGTAGGGATGTACCCTCACTCCTAATTTTATAATGCAGAGGTCAGAATCCCCCTCCATGCTCCTTTTGGCTTATCTATTGAATCTCTCTTCGAGGAACCTACGCGGGGCGGGGTGCGCAAAGGCGTGTGAAAACAGAGTCATAGATCTTGGTACCGTCCATCAAATGGATTATTGACACGTGTTTGGTCTACTTACCATTTTCCGAAGGCAGATTTGCGTGGATTAGTTTTTTGAGTCAAGACTTCAATTTGTATGGAATTCTGACACATTATTAGTGTAGTCTAATCAACTTCAAAATGCTATCGAAAACAATTATTTGCCATTGAATTTAAAATAATTTGACAGTGCTAATCTCTATGGGACGATTCTTTAATCATCTTAATTCCCAGATAAAAATAGAACACAGTAGTATATTTTAATCAACCCCAAAGATGGAACTAATCATATAATTGCTACTGCTAAAGAAGATTAAAGAGAAGATCACTCAGAATATTAGAATTAGAAAACATGAATACAAGGGGAAGGGAGGAAAAGAATCGAATTCCATCCAATCTTGAGCACTTATTTTTCCAGATACAAAAATACAAACAAAGCCATCACCTGAAAGAAAACTCAATATTTGGTCCTCTACATTTAGTTTACAATCTCCAAAACAGGAGTAAAACAACAAAAGCTAATTTCCTGTGGAAAAAACAATTTGTGTACTAATAACTAGTATGCTTCCTCGTTGGGTTTTCAACGTTTTGTGAACATGCCCTGTGTCAAAGATGAAAAGTCGAATTCTTTTGTCGACTGCGGGGAGCTTGATGAAATCGGGGTAGCTGCTTGCTTGCTTGGTCCTGGCGGCACAATACCGTTGGTGGAAGTATTCTGTCCCAATGAGTAGAAGCTGCAGAATAAAAGATCAACTATGAGCATCAATATTCAATCCTAAGACTAAAAGATGAAAAATTAACTAGCACCTAAAATTTGTTCCTCTTGGATACAATAAATATGGCACAAATAACAAAATTTGTTCAGCTGGTTCCTTACCCTACATCAGTATTAAACTAAATCACACGGTAAAAGATGATTGGCAACTGAGCTTGTCAATGCAAATTTAGCTATCAAATGGGGTAAATTAAGTATACAAGGCAATAAAAGCAATTGATAATCCAATTTAGACCATAGCTTCTAAATTGATCATACACCTCTGGAGAGGTAGCTATGGATTAAAAAATACTGTTCAATGGGGTCTGTACTCAACCCACTATTAACCAGAGGAGTAAGAGGAGTGATACTTTAAATAAAATGGAAGAAGCAGTTAACGGATACACTACATTGTGCATCAAGGGGTCATAATTTAAGAGATCTGAGACAAATAATTGGCAGGATAGATGCATTGCATTAAGTTGTTGAATTCATGGTCCAAACAATAGGCCCTCAAAGAACAATTCAACAGTTGAAGTTCTACATTAACCAACAACAGATCAGAGGTTAATACCTGGATGCTGGAAGTGGCACAGAGTTTCCAACTACATGTGTTGGTCCCATATTACCTACCTAGTTTAGAAGAAAAATAAACAGCTTTGAGTAGAGAAACTTACAGACAACTTCAATGCTAAATCAGATATCCATGTGTTTTTTTTCTGTTTATCTTTGATAAATAATACTCGTGTCCTACCTGCATATATTTCTCCAGCTCAGTCTTACCAGCTGCTGGTATTATCACTCCAGGGAACTGATAGCCTAAATTTGGCCAATTCTGATTTACCATATTGATTCCATTAGTGCTTTGTTGTGCATTTACAGGAAGTCTTACAGCACCACCTGCAGCAGCCGCAGCCATCAGTAAAGACTGTTGTTGCGCCAGCATAGCAAGTTGTTGTTGATGCATAGCAAACGGTGACACCATATTGGACTGTAAACGACAACATCAATTGTTAGATAAAAGAAAAAGATAGACATGACCAAAAATCCAAATTCTTGTCGTGTTGTACCTTGTCGAAAAGGCTCATTATATCGTTTTTAGCATCTTTCTGTGGCTTCTGTGATGAGGCAGAAGGCACAATTGATGGTAAATCCTTGAATAAATCATCAATTCCAGAAGCAGCAGCAGATTGAGACTTCTTCTGATCATCAGAGTTTGTAACCCCAGTATTTTCTGCTTTTGTTGCTTCTTGAGCACCTGCAAAGGCACAACTTACTTTATAAGAGAAAATGAGCAACAATAGGTAATATGATAACTTCAATTTAAATCCCAATTGATTCCCAACTAGAGTATTTGACCTTATCATAGCTTTATATGCCATAAAATACAAACTTCTAATCTTATTATTATTATTATTTTATATATTTAACTTTTTACACATTTATATATATTTGGTATGATGATGACATGAGTTGAACTGAGGATTCATATACACTCCCAACTTTTTTTGAAACCGCGGTGTAGTTGTTATTGTTGATTCTCAAACTACCTGTGTGCCCTCTCTAAGAAAAAGAAGTAAAACACTTGGAAAAAGACAAGTACACCCTCTAAATGTTAAAAACTGGAAGAGAAAGAATAGCGTTTCAAACAAAACGATGACTTGACATACACTGGAAGCCTGCCCAAGAGTTATCATCTGTAGAAGCTGCTTCTGAGCCATTGTCAGTTGGACAATCCATAGAAAGCATGTCAAATAGATCAGTAGCATAATCAACTTTAGGAGGATTGGTAGCTTCCGCAACCTGCTTAGCAGATTCAGTGACTGCAACTGGCTCTGCTTTCTGACTTGTCTGGTTAGCAGCCTGACCTGAAGTTACCTGCAAGTAGTCAAAACTATAAGAGTCTATTCTAATCCAGAAAGTATCCAAACTAACTCAGAAGAAACAGCAGCTAACAGCAGTTAGTAGCAGTTATACAGAAGGACCAACAGGGGGCCATGAATACACCACGTACATAAAAACTAAGATGCCAAGTATGCAATGGCTAAAAAACAGTACGAACAAGAGCTACTTAATTCAACAATCTGAGTAAAGAATCAATAGTCAATACCAATACACTTACAGTGCAACAATAACCCAAGAGCTAACGGCCCAATCAGCTCACATACATAGGCAAGTCGGGTAGATAACCAGCAAATGAATAAAATTTCATTCAAAATAGAACATTGAAACACTAAAACTACACCTGGAAGGGAAAGTAGTGTGGATAAAAACAGTTTGACGAATAAGTTCAACATACATGATCTGGTCCTTTAGGAGGCACTGGTATACTGACTCTAGCAGCGGGGACATCTTGCTTCATTTTCGAGGCTTGAATATTTTTCCTCTCGTCAGATGCACCGCCCGAGCTAGTTGCATGTACATGCCCACTTCTATCATTGCTTTGTTGCCATTGCACCGAAGCCCTTTCTTCTTGAACCCTGGAAGGTGATTTTTGAATCCCATCCTTAGGGACCCACCTCTTCTCTTCATATCTTATCAAACACAGGAAATGTCTTGGATAAGCATCAAATACTAGATTGAGTGAAAGAAGACTGCACAAAGGTACTAATTGTTAGGAGAGAATTAGTAAGCACATACTTTGCTCGGATGAAATTCTCAATACCAACTCTATCATAATTTGGAGGCAGCTCTGCTTCCCAAAAACTATTTGACCTCTCATTTCCCATTGCTATATCAACCCAAAAGAGAAAAAGAAAGGTTATAAATAATTATCTATCAAATCAAAATCGAAACAGTGATAAGTATCAGAAACAGAAATCTTACAATGGATAAATGCAACTTGTTCAGGAAGCCATGTGTCTAGTGTAGCTGATCTGACCTGCAATTTCAAAGAATCAGAGAACAAAACAAAAAATTGAACAATTAACAATCGCTCAAGAGTACAATGAGTCATTCTTCTAAAATGTAGATATTTTTATTGAATATGTAAAAGATGTGGGATTATATCCCATATACAAGTGACATTAAAAATAGTTAAAGAACCTACAAAACATATAGCGTCCTATAAAAGACGTCCGATCTTCTATGGAAATAAGAACATCATGAGTTCAACTAAAAATGAGAGGCTATTCAATAGATATACAAAAGTAGACTCAAACTACAACGAGCCAGTGAACTACAACCATTTAAAAATAGAAGGGAAAAAAGCTATCCAAGGTTGAAGGATGATGAGAGAAATCTTGTCACATGTCAAAGTCAGGAGATACTTCACAACCACACAGTGACAGGAAGTGCACCAGGATTATAATGACCATGGATTGGCCTAATAAATTGCTAGCAGTTGTCAGCAAATCCCCCCCCCCCTTCCCCCCGATGAAAACAGCAAAAAAGTTTCGCAGACTTTCTTCATTTTAACGATAGTGGGTAATAGTTAAATGACTCCATTCGGTCGACATGTGTGCGTAACAGTAAGATGTTAGAAATTATTCCTGTATCATCTTCATAAAACACAAAGATGAAGAAATGTACAGTGATTTTCCTACCAAAGTACATAACATCTATTCCTCTAACCAGAAGACAATGCAATAACAGAGGAAGTTAGATATAGGTTGAATTTGAGTAGTAGAGTCATGAATTAATAGATATGAAATGTTCCCCATCCTTGTGATCTTAAATCAACATATATTCATCAGGGGTGCCCAAGGTGAAAAAGGAATGAGTTTTAAGTTTTCAGTCGTACTTGGTGGTTCACAGAAGGTTAACTCAGTCAAGAATATGAAGCAGCAATAACAGGGCAACAACTAAAGTTGACCATAACCTTTACTATTGCAATTTATCAATTGTGACAAAACTTTTGACTTCAAGTGCTCACCACCATTTCAGATTTTTTAGTATATGTGGAACATCTTGGTTATGATAAGGGATATATCACCTTTGATATGTGCACCCCTAGGCTTCTGTGGATCCCAGAGCATTGCATGCAAATAAATATTCCCAGGTTCACGCTTGCCCATCTAGGACCCCTGCATTGGTGCAAAAGAAAAATACAGTAAATACAAGGATCCCAAATAATTCCATACATAAAGCCAATTCTGTTCAATTTAATGATCTATTAACAAGCACATCCGAGCTTCACTATGTCACGTTTCAAATACATCCTAATACGTACTTGGCTTTGCAATCTGCACATTCCCTGTTCTCGGGCAATTTAAGAAGGCCTTCTAGTATCTGTCAACAAGCACAACAATGAGTTACTTTGAATGTGCATGCACACATAAACCACCAGTAAGTAAACTGTGAAGGGATCATAATAGAACCCAAAACTGCAACGATGATAATCATCCTTGTGGTTAATTGTGTTTTTTGCTTTGATTTGAAGAAAATTTACCTTTCTTCCTCCAAGGAAAATGAGTGAGAGGAGCAAGAACATATACCGTAGTTTTTATATTTTTTTGGATAATATGTGCATGATAGTACGTCGGACTTAATGCCTCCAACTCAGGATGCTAAGAATTCTAAATTGAGGAAGCTTCCATTGAGAGCTTGCTTAAGCTGCTTTCATACATCCTCTAACTTATAAAGAAACTATCTTTCCTCCTCCAGCTCTCCATCAGGGAGCTCTGGATAACTCTATTCAATGATAAAGTCACTTCTAACTAGTAATTTCAGTGTAAAAAAGTTGGCGAATGATGAAACGCTTTGACTTTAGGTTCTCAATACCAGCTATATGCATATTGGAATCAATTTAATGAGCTAAGAAAGGAATAATATGGCAATAGTGCCTTGGTACTATGAACAAATTTCACCTTATATCTTTAAATAATTAGTAACAAATAAGAAATGATGTATATCATGAAAACCCTTCTCTTGGATGTATCATATACTACTAAGGGATGTTTGAGACTAATAATAAGGCGATTTGGAAGACAGAACCTACATACACTCCCTGACTATCCGGCGAGGAAGGCACAGTAGAACTTTTGAAGGAGTGAAAGACAGAAATGGAAAGCCAACGGAGATCTCTTTTTCAATTTGTATCCATTACAAAGAAAAGATTCCTCTTTGTACAGATAGATTTGGACAGTCAGTACAAACCTTATGTAGTGTTGACACCGTCTCAGTGTCATATGCAATGAAGTGATCTAAATTATCAAGATAAAAAAAAAAAAGTTAAGGTACACAGCAAGATGCTTGCTTTAAGTAATCTAATAACTGACTATATATGAAATTGCAATAACTAATCTATCTGTGTCTGTCTCAGGACCTATCACGGTTTTTTTGAAAACTCTCACTCAGTAAGCATATGAGTTAAAAAAATCTTCTTTTTTTATCCAATTTTGTGTAAGTGTCTATTTTTCTTCTTCTATTAGGAAAAAATGAACATCCAAAATCATAATTCAAAGCACCTGCTTGAACTAGATCATCATTTCACTGCTCGAATTATCAGAATAAAACTAGCAATAGGGGTTCAATAAGAACACAAGTGGAAAAAGGATCCAATAAGCCCCAAATCTGAACTATTAACTGATAAAACCATATAAGATACATCAACCAAACTCAACCAATAGTCAAACATCATCAAATCTTACTAGATCAAACCACAATAAACTGAAATTCAAAGGAGAAATCATGAATCGGAACAAAAAATACCTTTCTATGCTTCGCATTAAGCTCTTTAGTAACATTAGCCTTCTCATTCATGGTGACGATAGCAAGGGTTTAAGCGAATTGACCCACGGAGAGAGAAGATATCGGAAAATGAAAATCGCCGATCTGATTCCTCCCCTCTCCGACGCGTAAATATCTATCAAAAGAAAAATGCACCTGGATGAGAAAGGAGGAGGAATCGTAGCAGTGCCTAGTTGATTTTGACTTATTTATTTGTTTGCGAATTTCCCTTTGTGTTTCCCGTGTGAATTAGTGGAAGTAGGTCCAACATGAGTAAATTTTTTCCCGAGTAGGTCCACCATAAATATAGTGTTAATTCATGTAACATTATTTGATTTTACGTAAAATTAATTAAAAATTGAGAAATAAATGAGTTATTAATCTATTCAAATTTAAACGGATTGAACTAGGTCATAATTTTGTAAGTTAATATAGTCACACCCAATGTTATAAAAGGCAGAGGAGTGAGATGAGGTGTTTTACTTAGTATAAGGCGAGACGTAAGCCTCGAGACATGGGGCGTAAACCCTACGGATTTTAAAATTTTTAATTTACAATATAGTATAATAGTATAATAACTCAAAATTATTAAAAAAAATACATCAATAGTTTGAGATAATTACAAACATAATTAAGAAAACTCATAGAAAATAAAATTTCTAACATGATTATACTAGTATAAATAATCTAATAACTTAACTTTCTAATAATAAATAAAAGAATCATTATTTCTAAAATAAAATAATTTATTATACTATACAATTTACCCCCTAAAAGAAAATAATCAATAAAACTTACTATTATTATAATAAAAACATCACTCTATCATGAATAAAAATCAAAATAGTTTCAAATAACTAAATAAAATGTGATAATTTTGAGACACATGACAAAACTACGAAGACTAATGATAAGTGAAAAAGTAAAATTTCGCTATGTATTTTTAAAAGAAATATTACGTACTAAATAATTACCTACACAATGTTACCAAATAGTAAAGATACGATACTACAACTTGTTATTTGAGTTACTCGCAATCTTCTTATCTCTATAGATTAAAAAATTATTATGTATTATTCAAAAATTACGAGGGTCAACAATGTTAACTAAAGATTTTAACACATAATTTGTGTAAAATCTATTAGGCGACCCCGAGCGTTGGGCGTTGGATGTGCTTAGGGCGTACAATCAGGCGCTTAGGGCGTAAGTCTTACAGAACTAAGTCCCACAGTTGAATTTCGGGGAGTTTTGCTAGAATCCCGCCCAGGATGAGCCCCGAGGCGAGTCCCAACAGAGTTTTTTAAAACACTAGTCATACCTAATATAAACAAAAATAGTTATTCATCTCAACTGTCATTCTTTAACAAACTTTATTGGTTTAGTTAAATAACACTACTGTTTTTTATGGTTTGAAAGCGCTAACTTATGACAGTGGACTAGTGGAGTGCAAACTAATTTGAATAAAGGTGTTTAAGTTTAGGTTTGCATATAAATTAGTTAAGAAAGTGATATTAAAATGTACCCAAAACATAGGTTAGGTCTAACATAATAATTTAATTATATGAGCTGTATAAATAGTGTTATGATTAGTGGTTTACTGCTAGCTGTCTAAGAGCTACGTTAACAAAAATCTCGCTTTGAAAACAATATTTATTCGAATTTTGTTTTTAAAATTTACTAACGTGTCCATTTTTAATCTCCGTCAAATATTTAACGATGCTAACTTCACAATTAGGATTTGGGCCGGGTCAGCCCAGGCCCAGTACACTCAATAGCTACCGGAAAAGGGCATTTGGGTCTTTTGGTCATTGTCTTCTTCTTGCATCTACTCATTTCTAGGAGCTCGCTCACTCAGTCCGGCGGGCTCTCACGGCAGAACGATACGATGGCGGCGTGGACGGCGGCGGCGAGGCAAGCAGCGAACCTATCTCGATTTTCGGCTTCTAAATCAGTTAGCTCAACGAAGCAAGGCGCTTTACTTATCCAGCGGCGCGGTCTTGCCGGTGGTGGTGGTAAATTAAACTACTTCTCCTGAAATTTGTGAAACTTTAATATGTTCGCTAATTGTATTATCTGATTGTAAAAGAAATAGTAGAAAGCCATGGCATTTGCTTGTAATGTCGTGATTCTCGGACATTGGAAGTTCATATAGGCATTTGTCTTCCTTTTTTTCTTTTTTAGTTGTTTTGGAAAGTGAAAACTTTTTATGCATATTCTTTGTTTGCGTTAAGTCATGACGTATGTAAGCTCGCCTGCAAAAGTCATGTGCTCTTCTGTTAAATCTCATTGAGCCTAATAATAGTTACTTGTACTGTTGTACATGATCAACAGTTACAAATGCTTTTGCTCTATTTGCTGTGTTTTTTCATTTATTAGTACCGTTGTCTTTTTTCTACTTACTGCTCTGGATTTCAAACTAACTGAGCAAGCTGAAGTTTCTTATACTACTGGGATGAGCTTGTTTAATTGGTAAAGGAGAATGCATGTTCTCTGGTAACCGGAGTTTCCAAAGTTCCATTGCATTTGTTACACACCTCAAAAAACCTTTCTGGCAAATCTAGCAAGATAGAAAATTGTGCACTTCCTATAAAATATATAGTTTACCGTTTCTACTTAGTTCAATATGCAAATTAGACATTTTATATTGTTTTATTCGTCCTAATTGGCTTATGACCACCTCCATCTTTCTATATATTGCTTCCAAGATTGACTTGGAAAGTGGGGGAAAATGTTGTGTAAAAGGGGTAATCAAAATCCTGGCGTTTTTTGTGTGTTCTACTGCTAAAGAAGTAAGAAAACAGTGCAAGCATTCAGCTTCAGGAAAAAACAACAACAGTGCAAGCATATGAATGCCACTTACAATTGGATTTCAGATGAAGTTGTACCATGAAGTGAGACGATAACTAATATTCGTTCTTTTCAATGCAGACCATCATGGACCTCCAAAGGTGAAGTTTTGGCAGGATCCGATGAGTCCATCAAAATGGAAAGAAGAGCATGTGAGTCTTTCAGACCTTTGTGATGTCTTTTCTACATGTTTAAATTATTATGACTTTTTTTGGTTGTTGGCTTTGACATTATCAGCTTGCTTGGCTTATGAAATTTCTGCAATTTGCTATGAAACTTTGAATGCTAGATGTCAGATAGAGAACTATTACCAGTACTTCTAATTTTCACCTATACATGGTTGACAACAAGTTTAAGTGGGAATTGGAGTGCCACTTTTGAATTGGGGATCCAGAAGAGCATATAGAGTATTCACAGTTCACCTGTGATTGTGGGAAATGATTTTCTCTACTACTTATTTCACATTGAAGTTTGCCTCTGCTATAGTCTGTTCAATATCAAGAAAGTTTTACTCATTTTGGTAGGTTCCTTTCATATCTATACCAAGGTCGGGCCTGTTTTGGATAGGCTCATCAAAGTACGTATTAGTACAGATTAGATTGACAAAATATATACTTTGGGCAACTTCAGCTTCTAGTTTTGATTGTGAATCACCAAGGTTTGGAGTCGTATCTTCAATAGTTCGATGACTTGAAGTCTTTTCAATTGGGTGCAATGTTATCTGTGGATATAACATGAGTGAATTTGTTAAATTGCTATAAAAATTCACGCTGTATACTGTTATTAGTGTAATTTGATTATATTGTTTTGGTTGTAACTTGGAATTAGAATTTCTAGTCTCCAGTTAACCACATCTCTGGTCCTTGTAGTTTGTGATCGTCTCTCTTACTGGTTGGGGGTTGGCCTTCTATGGAGCTTATAAGTTCTTCACAAAGGGAAAGAAAGAGAAGAAGGAAGAGGTACATTTCTTTCGCGTTTAGCAACTTCATTCAAATTTTTTGCTGTTGCTGGAAATGTTAAAGCATATATTTCAATGTCATTATCTCCTATATGTCCATATTATAAATGCCTATGAAATATTTTATCTATTTTTGCCAGCTATTAGCTGATTGAGATTTGAATAAGAATGACATAATAATAGAAGACCAAATGATCACCCATATGGTTTTACTACATATGCTAGGTAAATCGTACCTTACCTTATGAAGAAAAAAGGTATATGTGAGTTAACTGAACGTAGCAAGTTTGTCATGTATACAGTGTATATAGACATTTCACCTTGTACAGCAGACTGCTATTCTCAAACTGTTCTTGAAATATGATGTTTTCTCTATCTAATATCTTATCTGATTTGCTTCATCTTATGGCAGAAAGTTGGTGACGGATCCCACTAATATTTGACGTGCTGAATTGCCTTTGAATAAAGAAGTTAGGAGGGCTATGTGGTCCTCAATTTTGCCATGAAGAATGTTAAATGGGTTTTCCCCCATTTCCTCCACTTTTCTTATTGGGACTGAATTGCACATGAAATATTGGACAATCAACTATGTATTTTCTTCTTTTGCTTTTTCTGTAGAATGTTGGTTCATTTAGGAACATTTTACCTGCTAAGTATATGATGTTTCTTCTTTTTTGAAACTACTTTAGTTACCCATTTGCATAATTATCATGAGTATGTTGAAGAGACCACAATTTTCTTCTCATTCCATTTACGCGTCATTCTAACCCATTTGAATGTCTATGCCTGGTTGATGGAGCCTAATGTGTCAGATGCAGCAAGCTCATTAGCTTCGTCATACTGATTCCATCCGTTGTGCTTTTGGTCATTTGGTGCCTATTTCCATTTATGTTAGACTATGGGAGATGGTTGGTAAAAAAAATACCTTTTCATACAATTCTAGCTATTGAGGGAGGAAACCAATGACAGGAGACGCAATGTAATAAGTTGGTAGAAACATGGAACACTTGATGGTTTTTACACATCATTAAGCTCTAAATTTGTTCAGAAAATGAACTAGTAATACCAAAGCTCTTTCATTTGACCACAAAAATATACTAGATTCAGTTTATTGCTCCTACTGTCACAGAGAAAACGGCATCATCTGGCTTAACTAAAAAGTTGGAAAGCGAGGATAAGGTGTGCATACATCTTAACCTCCCGGACTCCGCTTGTAGAATTACACAGGGTATGTTATTGTTTATCACATCATAATACAATCAACACCTCAACTGATGAGAAGCTAGAAAGTATTTTTACAAACATGATAAGCTATCCAGTGCTGTGGTATACTATGGGGCAACTGCAATCAAGTATAATGGTATCACACACTTTTTTCTAACATAATCAGCAATATTCTATAATATGTTGATCATGTGTTCGCGACTGTACAGTCATGTACGACCATGCATGACAAGCTATGCTAAACGTAGTGTTCTTCGGTATTTCATAACAGCACAGTGCTTGCGAGAAGCTTCTCTTTATACTGATATGGGATGTTCTTTTGTCTTCGTCCTGTTCAGTTGCTGCTGCTTCCCCATAATCCCTAACGATGATTTCTATGAAAGAAGAAAAAGAAGCAGCCTCATACATAATAGGACAAGACCAGCAAAAGACTGCTAAAATGTAAATCACCAACTATGTTTGGAGGGTGCCTATGTTCATATCAATAGCAAATTACGTTGTACCAGCACCCAACGATAACAACGATAGAAGGATCAATTCCAAAACACACCCCCTCCAAGTGAGGAATGACAGAGATAGACAGAATATGACAATTTCGAAATGACTTCTTTTTAGAGACACAGATTGTACACTCTATCAAAACAGTTCTATTCTGGATATTATTTCTACACTGGCAGAAAAATGATTGTGCATGGGATTTTCTTTTCAAATAAAAAACACAAATTTGAAGGGAGACAAAGGTGGACGACACATCATATATAATGTTTATAAATAGCTACAGTTATGTTTGAAGTGTGTTGTCCATCACATGCATAGGCAAAGATGCAAAAATAATCTGAGTGCTTTACCATATGCTACTGTATGACTGGAGACCACTGCCTAGTCCGCGTCCTTAACTTCTGCTTCTATATCAACAATTCCGATAGAGGAATCCTTACCTGTAAAGTAAATACATGAGGTGAAGTAAGCTCTAATCCAGATATATCAAGGGACAGTCCTAGGATCATGATTTAAAGCCCTAATGGTCTAAAGTTGCACAATTTTTGGCAGTATTCCGCAGTCTAGCAGTTAAATCAATTCTTATGAGGATTATTTGAAGTTTATCTGAAAAACATGTTTTAAAGATTTCATCTCTTAATCTTAAAAAAATTCTCAGACAGAAACGCATGATGAGAAGAAACATAAACCAAGTTTGCTTGGAATTTTAAGGCTTTAATCTCGAGCAAATATTTGAATACCAACACTAATAGAGCACATAAGGATCCCAAAGAAGTTAGAAAAGAAAGTTTTCTCTCTTGAAGGAATCCATTCTCATTTTTGTTTATGCTGGCTAACTTTCCAGAAGGAGAACTGCAAAAGTCGAGCTTATTTACAGGAGAGGCAGCATTAACTTCATCAGATGAACGATATTCCCAAAAAAAAAAAAAAAAAAAGAACTTCATGAATGATTAGACTGTTAGTGCCCTTATTATGCACCAAGTTTAGGTAAATGGACTATGCAACTGAACACCATAACCAGTAAATGTTTAAAGAAGAGTAAGAAAGATGAACCTTTCTTTGAACGAGTACTGAAATCACCGAATGCTTGACCAAATGTAGTTGACTGGTTGGAGAACGTTACTGGGTCTCTCACGAACTTATTACCAACAACTGTAGATATGCATGGAATATCTCAAATAACACGCTTAGCTTGCATCAGTTACTCATGATATTGCCCACATCAATGTTTGAACAAAGATTTGAAATGATTAAAGAAATCAATTTACATCAAGGAAGTCCAAGATAACAGAAAGAAAAGTCAAAACACATTCAACACTCTCAAGATATTAATTATCGCTAGCAACATCTGATTGTTGTATTCAAGTGCTTAACAACCATTAAAAAACATCAAACATGTATATACTCCAAGGATTCAAAAGACCACGACGGAGAGAAAATAATTTTAAGGAAAAGAAGAGAAATAGATGAAGCTCTACTTATATCTAGGACTGGGAGATCGATACAGTAAGCCTAAGTGCAATGCAAACAAGCCACATGAAGAGCCGTGAACTGCTGATGGTTTACCTTGCATATATGCATTGGGACAAAGGAATAAGATTATGAGGAGGAGAAACGTGCAGTAAACAGGGTACATAAATTTTATCTAGGGCCATCTATGATACGAGCTATTTGATATTTGAATTTCTTGATAAATCCGTTCGGTGTGCAAATTCCCATCAGCTCTCTTAAAACCCAATATGAGAGCAATAATGTAACTAAATGAAACAAGAATGCCACCAATTGGCAATTGCTCAACTATGAGGAAGTTGTCAAAACAAAGGAGACGAGCCAACTTAGAGAATCAATTTTAACCTGAGAATGGCTGAGTACAGAAAGGGCAAAGCTGAACCTCATCATTTAAAGTAGACCTGCCCTGGGTGAAAATCAATGCTATGAGTAACTAACAAACACAACCAGTCCCCTGGTTTCAATATTTCTCTTAAACAAGGTTCCATTTGATCTTACCTGAAAATTTGAAATTCATTCCCGCAGTTTGGGCACTGCACAGTAGAAGAAATCCATTAGAAAACACAGAAAGGAAGCATGTGCCGTAAGAAGTTTGATAGTTGTTTAGATGGACCCAGAGAACTTCCATTTTATCTGCTTTAATTTTAAAACAATATATATATTTCTCATCACTGTATTACCCTAAGGAGTGCACCTACAACAGAATAATCCTAACTGCTTGGTAAAAGCATCATACGCACATTGTAGAAATATACGAGCACAAGATAACCCATTGTTTGTCACAAATAGTAGTTATTCTAGAAATTCTGTCTGTCAGTTGAAATTTAAGCATTTCACGGAAGGATACAATAGAGCAGGTTGGATGCTGCAGAACTTGACACATTTTGAGATACTGAGAAGTGCTAAATCGGTTTGAGGCGATAGAGCTATACACAAATTGCATTTTTGGATGAAATCTATAAAGTCCAAAAGAAGTGCACGTCAAGTTAATAGGGGAGAAAGTGATCTCATTGAGATCCGTACACTAGACGAGATTGAATACCGGATCCCTTTAATGTAATGTAATATTCAAAAATACTTCAAAATAATGGATGAGATATATTATCCACATAAATTTATTATCAGTCAAACTACTTAAATTTGATATTTCACAGGCAGAAGTAGGCACAAATGCAATTCTCAATGCAGGCAGTTGAAATAATAGGATAAATGTGGAAAAATGAAGACATGCAAGTTCAGTTCCCTTACAGCGCTTTGAACAATATCTCGTCCAGCCCACCAAATAAAAGCTCCCAAACCTAAAATTGGAAGTAGAACTGCAAGGATCTGAAAAACAGAAAATGAAAGACAACTGTTAATATCTAAGGTATGGCATGGCAAGATAACCATAGCTAATACATGCAAAGCAGCAATACAGAGATTGACTGCATAATGAAAAATTGTACATATATTACTCATTAGTCCTTCAGATTTAAGCACTATGCGAACAGCGATAAATAAATTCGAAAATGCAGTGAACGCAAACACCCTAAAATATGAAAGGATAAGCATCATCATAGTATAAACATGTTCCATACACTGTGTTAGCTTATACAGTACATGTTAAGTATCAGAAACAGCAAATGTGAATTAAAGAAGTTTCTGAACTAGCATCACACAATTTACTTTAAAGGTGATACCTGAGATGAAAGTCATTCTGGAAAAGAAAAAAAGGTGTACCCAAGCTATGGCATACTATCCTCACAAAAAAACTAATTTCTAACAATTCCATGTAAAATTAAATATAGATGTATATCTCTCATAACCAAACAACAACAACTACTATGCTTCAGTCCCAAACAAGTTGGGAACGGCTATATGAATCTCACTTCTTCATTAGCTCATTTCATATCATCATCATCAACAACAACAACACCAACACATCCAGTCCACAAGTGGGGTCTGGGGAGGGTAGTGTGTATGTAGACCTTACCCCTATCTTGGGAGATAGAGAGATTGTACCCTCAACTCAAGTAAAAGCATTATAAAGCAGTTCGAAGAACGAAAACAACGGAAGTGAAAAAACCAAGAAAAAATACTAAACAACGCATGACAAAGCATACTAAAAGGGAACAATCAATACAACAAAATAATACAATAATCCAAGTGCAAGAAACATTAAATGGTACAGAAATGAAATAACAAGAACACATTGAATAATGCTACGACTATTAGTATGAAAGAAAAAGCGAGACAACTCTCAACTACGTAACTAACCCTCTACCCTAATCATCATACTACATAAATATATCATCTCTAATAACCAAATGGTGCACAAATAAAATCTAAATGCTAATATGCCAAGCTAAGTGATGCTTGAGAGAGAAGTACCCAAACAGAAACAATAGCATCCAAGATCCAACCCAACTGACCAGTCATAGTAAGATAAGTAAGGCCAATTGCTAGCACAAGATTACTCAACACTCTCACAGTCTCACTATTATCCCTCCCACCACCCCCACCACCACCACCACCACCATCACCAATCCCATCCAATCCAAACCCTTGTTTAAATTTCACAAAAACCATTCTTTTCTCACAACCCCATCTCTCCTCCTTCATCAAAATCCCATTTTTATCTGTCAAGAATGAGTTTTTCTCCTTAAAAGCTCCTAATTTGTACCAACTACTACAAATTGACACTTTTCTTGCACTTAAATTAGTGAAACAACAACTGGGTCGCTGTAATTTCAGCCCAAGAAAGTTTGTTTTTTTGTATAAAGCATCATGTGGTGTCTTTAAGGGTGATAAATTGATGGGAATTTGAGCAAGTGCTGTCATGGTAAAGTTCAATACTTTTTACTGAAAAAGGGAAGTTTATGTGAATGGGTTCATGTGTTTATTAGAATTTCAAAAACAAAAGGGATAATAAAGACTCCATTTTTTTTTTGCTAGCTCTTGTATAGTGAGCAATTTGCAGAGCTCTTCTTCTCAACAAGATTTTTCCAATCATACGTGGCGTAGAACACCTAGCTGGTAGGATGTGGGACCAGATTTTATAAATAAAATAAAAATACATGTCTAATAACATAACATATGAATATTTAAATGGTGTAATTTTTAATAATAATTATTATAATCCTGAATATTGATATGTAATGGGGTCAAAGTATACATTTTAAATTATTAAAGGATAAATATATTTAATAAAATAAAATAAATATTTATCAGTTATTGAGGAATAAAAAATAGCACTATAATCAAAGAAAATGGAAAATAGTGTGGGCGAGAGAATAAAGAAAAATACTTTTTATGTGTGTATAATGTTTTCATTTTGGTTTTTCATCCGGTATCTGATACATGTAGTGTAGTTCGACTAAATCAAGCCTCGAACTACAAATCTTTGGTTAACGGAGTAGCAATCTCATCCTCTACACGATATCCTTTGATGGTTATGTGTGTTAGTATGTCCTATTCATATTTTAGGATTCTTGGAACAAGTAGTGTTATCGTTTTATTATACATGAATTAGTAAGTTCTCTTAATAATTTTTATATCACTTTATTTATTTTTTTAAATAGTACTCTCTCGCTTCCAACTTGTTTGTTTGATTTTGACTTAATACGAAATTTAAGAAAGTAAATCAGAACTTGATAATTTATCACAGAACTCAAAAGCTTGTTGTAGACAAACCTTTGAGAAGTGATGAAAGAAGAATTAACCTAAATAGTTGAGTAGTCAAAAATTATAATTATAAAGACAAAAAAGAAAAGAAAAGAGTCAACTGCTCATTTGCTTCTCTGTTTTATTTCAAATGAAGTATTCATTGCCTCAGAATGAAAGGATTCAGTGCTAATTAACACTCACAAAATGTTCTAGTTGATCTGTAATAGGAATCTGGTATACTTTAACAAGCAAATCCAATATAACATACAAAAGCAGTAAGGAGAAGTTGACTGATGTCTGAAGATAATTTTTCACAACAATACATGTTGCATAATCACTCATTCTTTTTATCTCCTGAAGTAGCATCTCCTGAAGTAGTTGTAACAGCTTCTGCGCGATATGGCGCTGCACTGTATGCATGACGCATAAGGATAGCGAAGAAAACCATCTCCACGATCACTAGTTCATTCTGCATACCTTCCTGAAGGCGCTCCACCTCAAGCCAGAAATAGTGAGATTTTATTATACCTAGTGATACCAGAATACTAAGCAGAATACCCTGCAAATTGGTACAAGTTTCTTTTTTAGCATAACAAAACTATACTGTAAAAGCAGATATTAATATTTGATTTTCATACCATTAGGAGATTTGGAAATATAGTACATTCTGATGAGTTGCGAGTCTATTGGAAACAACCTCTCTATCTTTACAAGATAATAGAGGTAAGGCTGCATACACACCACCCTTCCCAGACCCCACTCCCCACTGTGGGATTACACTTAGTTTCGTTGTTGTTGTAGAACATTCTAGCAGACTTCAGAAAGAAATTTAGCGCTAATGGTTTGATTTGTATACCATTAGGAAACCAACCTTCTCTCAGGGTTGCAAGTAAGGCTGCATACGCACCACCCTCCCTAGACCTCACTTGTGGAATTACACTGGGTTCGTTGTTGTTGTAGAACATTCTAATCAATAATTCAGGTCCCATAAAGCAAATAGCAGCAAAATTTGAAATCCAATATGTAAATTACAAGAAAGCAAAATATAAGACTAATGAAAGATGAGAGACGAACCTGCCAGAAAACAAAAAAGACAATTCCTTTGACACACAGGAACTTGGCTAGAGGCTTGTGAGGCGCCAACTCCTTCGCAAACACGTGGTAGAAAACCACAAGAGAGTACAACGCCAGTGAAACGGATATGTTCAAAATGATGGTAAAGGTCCAGCTAACCCAACTAGGGTACACTCCAAGCATTTGTAAACCAACCATCAAGATGGAGAATACAGGGCGAATCACAACAAACTGCCATGTCCAGTTCTTGAGAAGCTTCAATGTATGATGGTTCAAATGAGCAGTGTGAGGCTGCAGTGACACAACAGTTAGCTTGTGACCGAGTACCATGACAACACTAAAACTGTATATGTAAGCTTCTAGGAGGCATCATGCTTTTTGGTCCCAAAGAAAAAAGAAAGATAGCACTGAAATGGTGTACTTATATGCCTAACATCTGAGTTTATAAACTTACTACACAGTAAAATAATTCGTCCATGTAAACTTAGTAAGCAACTCAATGCAGGAGCATACCTATCCATTGGTGCAAAAGAATTGAAATAGTGCACTCTGTGATTAACAGTATATATACTCTATAAGGCATGCTGAACGGAATGTAATTTAGTTTCCATCCTTGTTGGCATCATCACATTTTTTTCTCATAAACATGCAATGTTGATAATATATACGAGTGATATGTACACATAATTTTAGATTACACATTGTACCTGGAAGAGTGTCATTGGGAATGAGTGGTGAATCTGTCTTCCCTTAATTTCATCAGGGACTATGTTTTTGCTTATGGATATATTCAAGTAAGTGTACATCAACCCCAGAAACTTAGCCATCACCTGTATCACATAGAACACAAGTGAGCAAAGAATCTCTGACAAGAACACAGCTCAACAAGTGACGCTTGATGCAGGCAGAAAGTGTTTAACTTGGCTATACTTACAATTGCTTCATAACATTCTTTGACAGATTCCAAGAAAGTGAAAAAGGGTTTGCTTCCCATGAAATCGACCAACCCAATGAAGGAGACAATAGCATACAAGGGTGCCATGAGGACGATAATAATTATGGCCTTTTGCTCTTTAGGCTTCTTCCATGACGTAAAATGTTCTGTCACTAGCTGTATGCTGAAATGCAAAGTCAGCATAAGACATATACTGGATACTATCAGTGTGACTTGCCCACGATCCAGATCCAATTCCATATTTGTTGTTAGCCAACAAGAATACCAAAATCAAACCTGCACAGTGGTGTTAAGACTTATCAGGACTGAATTTTCAAGAGAAATGTAGGGAAATAAAATAGACAAGAATTTCATTGATATACAGAAGTACAACTTTCATTGTTACCCAAAATTCATTTGTGTACAATATATCTACTGATTTATGTAGATTACCACCATTATTTAATTCAATCCACCAAATTTCATTTCTATTCCTTGACCTTCACTCCTCATGTCAACCATCAGGATATATCACCACTTCCACTTGCAACAATTAAGAAACCCAAATGACAAATCTGTAACACTGACTTCTCATACCAGTCAGTTTTTTAACCCAATTATACCATCATTCATAATCTGAAAGGTTATAATTCCGAGGACAAGCCAGCTTTGTCTTCGGTCTTCAACTTTATGTTCTAACTAGAAGGGCAGATTGACTCATTCATGACCTAAACTAACCCTTCAAAGGTACTCAATGTTCCCAATCCATCCCATTTTGGATCAATAATTGGATATAGCTCCGTTAACCAATCAATCTAAACTAAACCATCTGGTGAACCATGACTTAATAGTGTTCGCAGTTTTTAATTGGTACCCAATCAATGGTAAATTACCATAAAAAATCCTCTTATTTACATGCTAACAGTAATAGAACAAATCTGTTAGCTAGTTCAAGATAGAGTTAAGGTAAGTGGAAAGGTTAAAAGAAAAGAGTACGTATCGACATCAACACTTAGTCCTAACTACAACGAGAAATATGAGGAATCCAAAGTATCATAGTATCACTAGTACAACAAAACAACATGCCCCGTGTAGTCCCATAAGTGGGGTTGGGGTAGGATGCACGCATCCTACCTACCAGGGTAATCCCACAAGTATGGATGATATTTTAGCTAACAGTGTGTGGTTCAGTGTGCAACTTTTGGGTCTTTTGCCCAAGAACAAGATGAAATTACAAACTAAGCTAATCACTCTGTCTCACCTCTAGTTTCCTCAACAGTTGACCTTGTATTTTTATGACCTTAAAATCATCAAAAAGACAAACCCTTTACAATTACAAGGTCAATTTGGACTCAAACAAGCTAAATGGAAACTAGCTAGGCTACAACACAATCATGGATATTTCAAGATTCACCCAAGAAAAAAACATCAAGGATCCAGCTGCTGCACTAGAAAAACAGAAGCAACATTTTCAAGAAAAGTAAAAATTTGATCTTTCAACAATTTTGTAATCTAAACAAGTAAAATCTCTACATAAGTGACTTCTTATGTTTAATCCCAACAAAATACATAATGATTTCAACATAAAAAGTATAACTAATGAGTGTAGGAGCTAAAGAATAGAGGAAAAAGGGTAAGAAAGAGAAAGACCGGTACTTACAGAGTTTCTAGAAATGGGCGTCAAATGCAATGAAGAAATTGTTGGGATTCTTGTGAATAATATTGTACACCAACCAAAACACTGACCCCGTAGATCGTACAAGGCTGTTAATTATTGGAGAAAATGAACTCTTTATATTCAAAAACCAATTGCCACGTTGAGTTTACGATATTATTATATGATAAGCTAAAAGGACAGTTAGTATATTCTGACAGAGGTTTAAAAACTAGGTGATTTTTCTAATATGTTATTTATATATATAGGCAATGTGAGAGTAATTTCTTTGGATAGTCACCCATGTATGAAAAATTATTTAAAAATATCACTTATGTTTGTTTTAGGACCACAATATCACCTAACTTTATCTCTTTTCCTTAAAATATACTTGACACAAAAAGACATTATCTCTCTCATAATAGGATGCCATGTCACATTATTTCTTTTTTATTATTAACATTTTTTTAAAAAAAATTAGACAACCCATATTACCTAGTAAAAAAAATTACATAGCCCAAAAATTTCAAGCCTAGTTCTGGGGGATTAGGTGGCAAATCCAAATATGAGCTCCTCCGATTCTTCAAGAAAATATGTGGCTTCCTCCAGTTTTTCAAGTTAGATAATGTTTTTATATGGGCACTAATGGACAATGACACCTTTTTGTTGAGTCCGGAGCCAAAAGGACAATTTTTTTTCTTTAAAAAACAAAAACGGCACATCAAAAATTTTTTTTAACCAAAAGTGTAAAATCGCTCCTGACTGTTTTGACAAAAATTGACGCCATTCCGCTAAAAGAAATAAAAATCGCTGCGAAAAATATTTTTCTTTAAAATCACTGCTATAGCAGTGTTTTATATAAAAAAAAATTAAAAGTTAAATCGCTTCTGTAGCAGCGATTTTATTTAAGAAATTAAATTTTTTAAAAAAATATCCTACCTTTGCAGAGAATTTAATAAAAAAAAATTTAAAAAAATTAAAACTGAAGCCAGCGATTTTCATAAAAAGCCTTTTTTTTAAAAATCTTTACCCTTTCAGTGATTTAAATAAAAATTAAAACTGACAACCGCAGCCTCGGCAGTGATTTTTTCTTTAAAAAACTTATTTTTTTTAAAATGGCTGCCGCCGGAAATTTATGTAATTTAAAACTTGTTCTTTATGTTTTTTTTTAATTCCTTAACAAAAATAGTTTTTTTTAAAAAATAAAAATGCCGCTATAGCAGCGATTTTAAAGAAATAATGATTATTTTTTTAAGGCAGCGATTTTCATTTCTTTTAACATAACGGTGTCAATTTTTGTTAGAAGAAAATTGCTCCATCAAGAGCGATTTTGCCTTTTTGATTAATTTTTTTTTGATGTGCCGTTTTTGTTTTTTGAAGAAAAAAAATAACCCTTTTGACTTCAAACTCCCTTTTTGTTGATATTTTAATTAATTAGAGTAATAAGGTATCCATATTGTCAAACTACAAAGGATATAATGTTTTTAAAGATTTAAAAAAATATTAATAATAAAAAAGGAATTAAAAAAATGTTAATAATAAAAAAGGAATATTGTGACATGGCATCCTATTAGGAGAGAGCTAATGTTTTTTTTTTGTGTCAAGTATATTTTGAGAAAACGAGGTAAAGTTGGGTGATATTGTGGTCCTAAAACAAACATAAGTGATATTCCTAAGTAATTTCTCAAACATGGGTAACTGTCCAGGGAAATTACTCGCAATGTGATACTCTAAGCTCTCGGTTATGTGGAGTCTGGAGAAGAGTTTGACTATAAGGATTTATTTTACGCAATTTTACACTATATTTCTATGAAAGGCTACTTTGACAACATGACAATATATTAGTAAAAGTATAGATAGAAAATTGCACCCGACACTACGATTATAATGAAAAAACGTTTGACATAGAGGTAATTCACTCGTCTCTTACGCGGCTTTGTAATGGCCTTCATTTTTGACAAAAATTATGTGAAGGGCTATGGTTTCTCTATTGGGGGGCTAAATGCTAACACTTTTGCTTCTAGCTTTTTTTTTAGTAGATTTTAGAAAAGATAGAGAAAACTAGCCCCATGAAAATATGACTTAGTTCAAAATAGTAAAATTAGCCTATTAAATATTCAATGTGAATTTGAACGTTAATTTTTATTCTATTTAAACTTAAATTGAACGTATTTAAAAGATAATTATAAATTTCTAAGTGACAATTGTATGTGTATGAATTTTACGTGCGGTTTTGGAACTTGAGAGTTGTGGGTCCACCTAATTGATTGAATTTACGTTTCTATTGGCTGAGCCTGGAAATAGTGGGCCCAATATCTAGAACGTTTAACACGTGGCACCAAACCACGTGCTCATGTGCCGATCCGACTTACTCGGAGGGCCCACAGTTGCCGGCCCCAGTTTCTGATACACGCGAAGGGTCTTATGGATCCGCTTCAATCAATTTCCACAATTTGAATTTGATACGAAATTTAAAAAATCTCTTCAATTTCGTGTTTTTCAAATTGTCATGTGAAAAGCTGTCAAAAAGAAAAAGAAACAGTTCATTTCTAAATGGATTGAAAAAAAAAATAGGATAAACAAATTAAAACAAAGAACTAAATATTGATGTCATAAAATAACTTTCCGGTATTGATGATAAACTATAGTGAAGAATTCTTCCACGCATTTAATAATATCAATAAAATGTATAAATTTAATGTCTGGTGTATCAGACATGCCTAGTAATGTTATTGGTCAATGCCCAGTGCCCATAATGGCACGAGGATGCACGTTCAATACAAAGACCATACCAAAAATTTAATTAACTGAATTATTAATATCACACGTATGGGTATCCCTGGGCATTATTAGTTCGACAATATTAGGACTGTCAACTGTGATATATACAAAATATAAAAGGCTTTCATAATAAATCCATACAAGAAAAGACATCGCTAAGAATATAGTTCATCTCCTAGCAGAGACAGAACAAAACACTAGGAAACCAGTTGCCCAAGTTTGATGAACAATGTAACTTGGTACTTGTGCTGGAAGATGATATATACTCAATGAAATCGGGTGCACAAGCAGAAAATTAGCAGTCATGCAGAAGCACAGCAGGTGGTGCATAAATTACAACATAAAATAAGAAAACGTGAACAAGTTAGACAACATAACTGAGCATTATTCTGTATAGAAGTCTGAGTTCGTCCTGTTAAGTTTGTGACAATATATTGAGCATATTGATGAGATAGAAATTTTACATCAATGTGCAATTGATCAAACTATGATGCCTGGACTAAACTTGACAGCATCAAAGGAGGGTCTGTTTTCAAACGTCCATTTGCTTGGTTCATGCTACTAACCTAATCGTAGGAAATTGGATCAGAAGAAATCATTAAAAATAGGGAGTAGGTGAAATATTTCAATTACAAGCCACGTGAAAGCACAATGAGCAGAGCATGATGAACAGATCGATCAAATAGAATAAGCATGATAAACAATGAATTCATAATCATTTCAAGTAGTTGAGCACCTAGGAAAATGAAGCATGCTTTAAGAAGAAGGAATTTGACTGACTGGCATGTCTGTTAACACTCAGGCATCTACAGAGTATTCTGATCATATGCTCTGATGCACATTGGAAGAGGGGATGGATCTATAACCTCTCATATTCCTCTCCTTGAGAAAACATGGGCATGCCTTTGAGTTATATGCAAATTTTTCCATTCCTTTTCCAAGAAACAATATCTACTGACAGAAGTATGAATACTGGGACAAACAAATCCTTACCACTGGATTTCTTGTTCTAATATTCATGTCCAAGCAACCCTCTTCACCTCCTTTGTGTTTTTGTATATGATATAGTGTGGACAAATCCGATATCATTCTCATGGCCTGATGAATGAAACAGAAATAAGTGATGACAAATCTTTTAATCAAATAATGTTTTAGAAAGAAAAGTCAATTCCACTGAAGCCATGTCAAAATCATAGTCAAGGGATACCAAAGCTCATAGTAATCTTTGCAGACTTAACATATTCACAGTTCTTTGAAAGACCCAAGGCTTTTGTAGAGCAAATCAGAGGAAAATTGCTATCTTACCTGTAAAAGGTAGAAAGACTACTCTACAAAGTTTGTGCAGTTGATGAAGAATCTCTCTTTTGGCCACAACTTACGTTGATGAGACTCTGAGGAACTTGGTGGAAAAAAATTATTTGAGGAGGGTATTCACCAATGTATGATCTTTCCCAGTTTCATAGAGATTTCAAAACCTCCCCCAGAACTAGTCCCCACTGCGTCCAATGAGTGCCACCCTGCAATTGGAAATTCGAGTGATAAAAAATTGATATCTCACCCAAATTCATTGAAAAAACGAATAAACATATACCTCTTTCCCACATGATCAGTTACGTAAACAAACATATAAACAATTACTCCTATAGAAAACTAACTAATGGCGGAAGAAATGGCAGAGTATTACCTGACAGAAAACAGAGAAAGGCTCTCTTAGTGGTCCATCACATGAGAGCTCGCTAGTACTTCCATCAATGAAGGTTCCATCAGCAAAAATGACCTAATCCATGAATAGCATTCCAAAAATAGGCTGAAGGTAAGTCGCTCAAGATAATAAACTCTGTAAAAAAGTAATTAGGTTGTGCTTCAAATATCAATTATACTACAAGAATCCAAATGCTGAGCATACGAAGGAAAAGAAAAAGGACAAGCCGGTAATAAGGGTAAAAGACCAAGATAAAATTGCAGACATCAACCTAGACTCAAAATTAAACCAACTATCCAAGCTCGAAAAGTTAGGACAGAGGTAAGCTTGCTTCTGATTCAACGCCACAACTCCCTGATCTTCTATGATTCCAACGAACCCAAGCAGATAAAAGAAGACATTAAAGAAATGTTTCCTACTATAAAAAGAACATATTTGGTCATATTAGGTTCCCATCGCAACTAATTCTACATGAGCTTTAAGGCATGATAGTTACATAGAGTTTCCTATGTTATTGCTTTAACAATTTACAATCTTCAATAATGTTATTTCCAGTACATTGTTAACACAATACTAACAAGAAAAAAGAAAACGTTCCCTTCAAGTACAGCGAAACTCTTATTCCCAACGAACAGGTCATACCTCAGATGCATAGCCAGCAGTTGCACCTGCAACAGGCCTGATAAAAGAGCTGACAGGAGAACTTCTCTGAACAGCCTCGCAAAAGGAAAGTAGAAGCTCACGATTTCCAAGTTGTACAGCCTGACAAGAATAACAAAACTTAAGTGTCCATTTGCACTTTTAAGTGTGAAATCCAGTAATGACTACTTTAAAATATGGGCACACGTCCAAAAGCACCATTATGTACTTGATATAGTGATATAATTCATAGAAGAAACACAAAGATTGTTACAATGCTCATTGAATGAGGAAGTGCGATTGAATGGTGGGCGGTACACTTTAGAACCTTTTTTGCAAACAGATGGGCATTCTTGGACAGTTAGCAAACAAGGACTTGTATATGCCTTGACTAATGCAAGATGTGACAAACAAACCTGCACTGTGTCATGACGCTTGATCCGGCAAAGTGGCTGCACTTTATATCCTTTAGCTGCCATGACTTCAGCTATCAGGAAGCTTCCCTTGCAACAGGAGTTAGGAAAGATGCATATAACCAGGTGAGGCAGAAGTAACAAAAGATTATTACCACATCAAAACTTTAACAGAAAAGAGATACCTTTATTGCTTCACCAACCATTTGAGGTGAGAGGAATAAACCCTGAAATAAAGTTCTCATTATATCACCAGGAGTAGAACCGCAATCAACTCCAAGTCCTGGGGCCGAGAGACGGGCAGCTGCTGCTTCTACCCATCTTTTCCTTCCCGCAACATATCCACCACATGGTGCAATTGTTCCGCCCGGATTTTTTATTAAACTTCCCGCAATTAGGTCAGCACCCTGCTCATCCAAAAATCAACTTCTGACATTTCCACATGCAGAACTTTAATGACAAGAATAACTTTACATACCACCATAGGAGGTTCAATGTCGTCAACAAATTCACCATAGCAGTTATCTACCATGACCATGCAGTGTGGGTTCTGCATCTGCGTCAAAGAAGAGAGTTTGAAGGCAGAACTATCTTTTCTAATAGCCAATGTTAAGACATCCAAACACCGATAAGTGAAAACAAGAAAAATTATTTATCCCAGTGTTACAAACACAAACCATCAAGGAGCAGGATGACATCAGTTATATAGACATGACATCTTATGCCTGACAAAGGGTATACTTCAATTAACTTGTAATTCTTTGGCACCCTTTCAGTAGCCAAATATTTGAGAGTTTGTTATTGGAAATAACTATTATCATCAAGGACGTGGTTTCAAAAGGTTTACCTTGATTATATTGATTGCCCGACCTATCTCAGTTACACTCAAACTGCGGCGCCAGGAATAACCACATGATCTCTGTATGAGTGCACACTTAGTGTGAGATCTTATAGAGGTTTTAAGTGCAGCCCAATCAAGCCCGCCATCCTCTGCAAGCTGCGATACGTCCAGATAATGTTGGTTATTCTCAAATTCTGAAATATAAGTCATATGGACCTAATATCTAACATGCAGATGCAACTTACTGGGACTTCCCGGTATTCTACTCCAAAGTCTTTCAAGGAACCCAATCCACCAGAGTCCCTTTTTCCAATTACTTCCTCCAGCGTATCATAAGGTGCACCAGCTATCGCTAACAGCTGAGACAAGTTGATTCAAGTCATTTTCAGAAAGAATAATAATTTTTAGAATATGACGAATAATTGAAACATAAATGGGTACTCTGGACTATAATAATTCATGAAACAAAGTATTGTGATAATAACAAGTATATAATAACTATACCTCATCCCCTGGTCTTAAGAAAGCAAATAAGGCACAAGTGATTGCATGAGTACCTGAAAAGAACTGAAGGTGAAGTGGGAAAGTATATTAAGAAAATATATCCTCTTTCATGGAAATATGAAGCTACCCAAGAATAGAAAAAATTGCAAACCTGTGATCGAACAATTGCAGACTCAGCACCAACAATTTCTGCAAAAGCCTGGTCCAAGGCTTCACGCCCACCAGCTTCTTCATGACCATAGCCAGTGCTACCACCAAAGTGCTGATGCAGGTATATTTTACACTTTTTAGTGCTAACAAAATAGAGTGCCTACTAGTTGCCACTATGACACTTGGACCTTGTCAATGTCATTCCCGTAGCTGAGACCATTCTGATTACCCATGTTCAGTAAAGATATTGTGTACCACTGAACACTTAGAAATAGGATCTCAAATTCTGAATAAGTTGGACACTGTAAAATATACAATGTGATATAATGCTGTTCCAGCACACTTAAATGAGGGTGATGTAATATTTTAACTAGGATGGAAGAGTGTCAATGACTGTCCTTATTTGTTTGATTTGTTCATAGACCTAAGGAACAGAACAAAACAATTTGTTGACAGATTTGAATCCCATCTAGCCATGACTCAACTCCCTCCGCCCCACATCCCCTAAAAGAAAGAAAATTGTGTGTTAGACTACTAGTACATGCATTATGCTTTCTTCAGAGAACAGAAGGTATATTGTAAAATTAAGGTAACAGGTGTTTTCTATTTGTTGACATTCAGTTTCACCACATCACAGACGACAATGATTATTGGACGTTGGTAGTTGTACAAACTTTTAATCATTAGCCTGCTTCCAGTCATGGTAATAGACTATAGTAGTTCCTTATCTTTTTCTGTTTTTGATAAACAGCAAATAATAAAATACTAGTCAGAGCACTCACCCAAAAAAGAAAAAAACTTTTGACTAGTTTTTCAGTTATAAGATATCATTCACGGCATACAGTAGAAGAAAAAAGATCATAGTCATGGTACTAACAAAACAAGTAGGCCCCTCATGACTTCTTTTTTTTTTTAGATTGTCAAAATAATCGAATTCATGACCTTTTTATTTCCACCTGACCCTAGAGAGTATATCCTAAGGTAAAGGTTGAGTAAGGTTCTAAACCATCAGTACTCTAGGCCTAAAGCTCCAAATGATCATTTGCCAGGTGGGTATAGTTCACAGGAACCGAAGAATATACAGAAGTCTTGCAACGAAAATTGATATATTTGAAGATTCATTTGCTCCAAAGATGTAAATTCACATGTAAATGATGTCTACAAGGTACAATTTAACAAATTTTTGAGAATGAAAACTTACATGAGACCCAACCTTGACCCTTTGGAAAGCTCTCAAAACTCGCGCAGTATTGCGTGCCACTAAATTGTCAACTTCTCTGAACTCTTTTGACAAAGAATCAACAGCCTTGTTAACCTACACATTGCAGATCCAGAAAAGTCAATCATGTTGCATTCATTTCTCAATAAATAGACTCATCTCAAGCCCAAAATATCAACACAGGAAATCCAGGATTTTAGGACAGTGAGTGGTGAGGCACTGCATCCACCACAATTTTGTGGTAGTAAAGTGAGAACAAAGCATAAACATATATTCTCTCCGTCCCAACTTATGTGGAACTTTTTGCTTCCCGAGAGTCAGTTTGACTAAACTTCAAAGCTAAATTTGATTAGATTCACTCAATATTTTAAAATTGAAATTTAGATATTCAAAAACTATAACAAATACATTTTTAAAATGTTAGTTAAAATTTACATAGTTTGAATCTCAAGAAGCGAAAAGTGCTACTATCCGATACATCTGCCACTATGGCTTTGTTCACAAGTGGTGGAGCTAGAATTTTTATTTAGGTATAGAAAGAGGTAAACATATGAAGAAACAAAGGGCATTCAACATCTACTATATATATATATATATATATATAAAGGGAAAAAATAAAAAGTTGGACCCTATATATAGTGCAATTTTTTGACAAAGTGGTACCTGCCTCCGCCCCTGCTGTCCACTCAGAAATTTTGTCATAGTTCCCCAGTAGTCTAAGTTATTTAATGTATAAATTGTTGGTAGATATACTTAAACACATAAAGATCAGGCATAATACATCAACAAACACTTAAACTTAACCTCAGCTTATAAGTAAGCACTCCAACTTTGAGAATGCTTATCTAGACACCTCAACTTGGTCTCAACTAGTAACTACACACTCCAACGCATCCTCACAGTGTATTGTAGACACTCCACACACAAAAATTTTGGAGTTGCCTAGATGATCATTTTATAAGTTGGATTTTTCAACTGATAAGTTGATGTGTCTACATGCGCACTCTCAAATTTGGAATGCTTATTGCCAGTTGAGGCCAAGTTTGTGTGTCTATTTATGTATTATGTTAGAAATTAAGCATGGAGCAATACTACATACCAGTAATTACAATGGTGTAAAAAAAAAGTAAGAAAACGAGATTCCTACACAGAAATTGAAGTACGTGTTTCATTTATTCACCAAATTCAAAATTGTGTAACGTTAAATTCAATTATTTTTGTTCTTCTGAGAAATCAACAGAGAATTTCGGTATTCAGTTCTACCTCGGGAACAAACGGGGAATCGGAATGATGCAGCTGAGGAACTGAAACTCGAGAGCTCGAACACACTGAAACTTTAGCTGAAGTTACTCTCAGAGTATGCGTAGGATAAGCAGAGGTGGCGCAGCATAAGACCGCCATTTTCGCAGAGCTCGGAGGGAAAATGGATATGGAAACTGGAGAGTGAAAGAAAGGAAACTAATCCATATAGGCTATATGGCTTGTTGGGCTTTTATCCAAATTGGGCTTGGCTTATTGGGCTTATCCACATAGGATTAGGTAGAAGACACAATATAACCACTTGCTCATTTTACAAAATTGAGCAATCCATCCTAGCTCAAAATCCCAATCCATCCTTTGCTCATTTTACAAAATTCACTAGTTTATGAACATGTTTAGCTTATTTAAGATTAGAATTACATTATTAAAATAGAATTTTTTTTTCATTAAAATATAATTAAATTAAGCATGATTTAATAGATGACTCCTAAAAATAGTACATGAGCCTTTTTTATATTCTCTGGGTTGTTTGGTGGAGTGTATTAGAAAAATAATTATATATTAAATTTAGTATTGTTAATAGGAGTTAGTTAACTAATTGGTCACCCAAGTATTGAAAATTGCCTTCAAATATCACTTTTATTTTATTTAGGACTAAAATATCACTGAACTATCACTATTTTCTTCAAAATATACTTAACACTTCAAAATATACTTAATACTTCAAAAGCCTTATTCTCTCCTAGCTTTAGATTAATTATATGAATTATCATTGATCATTGAGAAAGTAAAGAAAATCTTTTGAATCTTGTAGTCTTAAACTAAAGATATGTAAAATATACTGAAATGTCACTTAATCATGTGGTTTTAACTTTTAAACAGTCAATATGAAAAGTTAAAATTAAAGAATTAGCCAAAAAAAAACTGTTCTTTTTATTCTTTTTGAAATAGACTAAAAAAAAAATATGACTTACAAATTGAAATGGGACAATACAAAATAATTTTCAAAAAGAAAACCTATAATAATTCTATTTATTGCTTTAAAAAGCGGCACGTCAAATTTCGAGACCTGAGATAGATACCTCATTTTCTAACCCTAGAGTCGGCCCGCTAAATAGGTCATGGAGGCGCCGCAGTCCATCTATGTTCTCATTGACAAAAGTTGATACTCCATTTCTTCATAGAGATCTGACATTTCCGTGTTATCAGAAGGTGTTGTACGTGGAGTCGCCATAGTCCATATGTATTTTCTTTGACAAAAGTTGAATCTCAATTTCTTCATAGAGACCTGATATTTTTGGGTTATCAAAATGTGCCGTATGTGAAGGCGCAAAGTCCATCTGTGTTCTTATTAACAAAAGTTAAATTTCAATTTACACATAGAGACCTGACGTTTCCGTGTTATAGAAGGTAAGACTGCTTTTTTTACTATCTAGATCTATTTTAGTAATCAACTTGATTTATTTTAGGTGTTGGTACAAAAGGGGCTATTTAAACAACATACAAATATTTGTTATTCTTGTATCACCAATTATTTTTTTCTTTATTGTTTATGCACATAAATAACGTATCTTGTTCAATAAATTGTTATGCATTCATATAGCTATATGTAATTGTCTTTCGATTGATGTTCAATGTTAGAGGCATACATATTAATTAATAGATCTAATAATTTATGTCACATCCCTAAAAAGGCTTCTTCTTCTTTTTTTTCTTTTGATTTTTTAGACATTTTGTGTCTAAATTCTAGAATGACATGTTTATACTAATTTTTTTCTTTGTTTTTATATAGTTTTAGACATGTTTACCAACAAGGAGTTAGATAATTTCATGGGTGTCTTAAGCAAAAAATTAAATTATGCGGAGATTGAATGTGGTGTCAATAATCCCAAATATGGTGATTCAAAAGGAGTACTAAGAATTTTTCAAGGTGGAAAACTTGAAATTGTTTGTCATTGCCATGATGGATGCAAAAAAGGTCCTCTTTATTTTTCATTATTAATTTTCAATAATTTGTTCTAAAGTAATCTTTTTCTTCAAAGAATTCAATCCTTTATAAGCTTGTTGTATAAGTTTGTGGTATAATTTTTCTGAAATATTTTACAAAGTCAAATAATTTTCAAGAACATGTGTCCAAATTATGAAAAGAGAAGAAAAAAATGTTTGTTGTTGTAGAATCTAATTAGATGTTTGTATGTTTTTTTAAAAAAAAAATAGGAGTAATTTGATTGGGAACAAGTGATTTTGTAATTTAATGATAAGATTATAACATGAATTTAAAATAGTGATGGAATTATTTAGTGGACATTCTTTTATTGATAACTATTTGAATTTTACATCAGATAAATTGAGATTAACTTTTACTTTCAATTTTGACCATAGATTTTCTAAAGAATATTAAAGAACAACCTTGGAGAAGGACATCTTTATCACTAAATAATAATGTTATTATTTAATCGTCGTATATAATTCCGTCGTATAACTTGGCCTACTAAATTATCCTCTCGAAAACTTGTTTCTACTATCTAATGCTAATCATCTAGAAGTGGAGCTACAGTTCTAATTATGAATTCAACATTATTCAATAATTTTGATAAAAATGTTATATTTATGTTATGAAATCCACTTGATCATATATATATAAACAATTTACTCAAACACTTGGTAATCTACAATTTAAAAGTTTATAAACTCAAAAAAAGTTGAATTTATCTTTGTTATATCACGTCTTTTTTTATTGATAAATAAACAGTTACTTGTTTGGCATGCAGTGAAGCTATCACCGATTGAATTTGTTAAACATGTTGGGAGAAAGATGGCAATGCAAAATTTGAAGAGTCAAATTTGGGTGAATAATAAGGAATGGCGCAAACAAAATTTGTGGAGGACATGTTTTTTGAAATATCACATTGATACATTTCATAGGCCAATTCGTGGAGGAATTATACATCGTGATGAGTTCATTCGTTGCACTAAATGTAACAAACAACGTCAATTTTTTAGACGAACTAAAGAAGAATGCAAATATTATTATGATGCTATTGCTATGAAGGATTGAAAATGCTCTGATATGCCTCAAAAAAGGTACTACGAGTATTTTTTATCTATAATTTTTTTTAGTATTAGTATATTTAACCTATTATAACAGGTGACATGTCTTATTTATTTATGTTATATGAAACAAGTTTATAGTCTATTTGACCAAGGATTCAGAATCAAATAATTTTTAAAAAGTAATTTTTGAGAAGTAGTAACAATTTGATTTGATTTTATTTAATATATGAGTAACATTTTGTGTTTGTACAAGCTTTCAGAAAGTGTTTCTTGTGTAACTGTTCCCTTTAGCTTTTGAAAAAAAATTATGCTAGTATTCGATTTTTTTTCTTTTTCATAAAAAAAATGGCCAAACACATCAATTCTTAAATTTTTTTTAAAAAAAACACTTTTTGAAATTAATAAATTGGCTTCCCAATAAAATTATTAAAATGTTTGGCCACTTTTTTATTTCAAAGAATAAATAGCTTAGTAAAAGAGTAACAATCAATTCATAAAATAACACATGTATTTTATGATCAAGTATCATGCATTTATAAATTATAATATATGCATGCATAACTTGTAATAGATTTGAATTAGTATGTCTTTCAACTCTACTACAATTTTTCATCATTTGTACAATAATTACTATCATTTCCTTGAATAATTTGTAGAATAAAATTTGCATATTGAAGATTATAATTTTATTGTTTATCATAAGTTTGATTTACTAATGAATTTTTTTTTTTATGGTTAAGTTGTAATGAAGCTGAAGAGCGTGCAAGTCGAAAATTGTGCAGGGGTTGTCCAAAATCTGCTAAGTGCAATGGCTGTGTTAGGTGTGCGCGCTTCAGTTGCAGTATGTGTACATTTGAAGATGGCAAATGCCGTGCATGTGTCGACTTTTTCAACAACATTTGATCAAGTACCTCTTCGTCGACGTGTCTGCTTTTAATCAAGGGTATTTATGAAATTTCTATACTTCATTTTAATTTGTTCATGTTATTTTTTTTAGTGTTTTATATATTTGAAAATTACTTTTATACTACTATATTGAAGCCTCTAGGAGTACCTACCTAAGCAGGCACCTCTTCATTAACGTGTTTGCTTTTGACCGAGGGTATTTATAAAATTTATGTACTTTCTTCGTTTTAAATTTGCTTATCTTGTTTACTACTATATAGAAGACTCTAGAAGTAGACACCTCTTCGTTGATGTGCTTGTTTCTAGTCAAGGATATTTATGAATTTTTTATACTTTCTCTGTTTTAATTTGTTTCTCTTGTTTTTTTCAGTCTATTATATATTTAAAATTACTACTATATAGAAGACTCTAGGAGCACGACATTTTAGTTTTTTATATATTTGAAATTACTACTATATAGAAGACTCTAGGAGCAAGGCACCTCTTTGTCAATATTTTTGCTTCTAGTCGAGGGTGTTTATAGAACTTCTATACTTTTTCTATAGTCAAGGGTGTTCATGGAATTCCTACAAGATTAAGGGTGTGTTTGGTATGAAGGAAAATGTTTTCCTGGAAAACAAGTTGATTTTTGACTTATTTTCTCATGTTTGGTTGGTGAGTAGAAAATATTTTCTGGAAAAGATTTTTAGTGTTTGATTTATGAATGATTTTTTTTTTTTTGAAAAATATCTTTTATTTTTACTAGAGTAGAAAATAATTTTTGAAATTGAAAATATTTTTTAAAAACAAACTTAGATTTTTTTTGGGGGGTGGTAGGGGGTGGGTGAGGGGGAGGTCGAGGGTAGGGGTGAAAAATTGAAATTTTGAAGTTGAAAATAGTTTTTAAAAACAAACTTATTTTTTTTGGGGGGGGGGGGGGGAGCGAGGGTTGGGGTGAAAAAATAAAATTTTGAAGTTGAAAATACTTTTTAAAAACAAACTTAAATTATTATTTTTTGGGGGGTGCGGGAGGGGGGCTGGGTAGGGGTGAAAAAATAAAATTTTGAAGTTGAAAATACTTTTTAAAAACAAACTTAAATTATTATTTTTGGGGGTGCGGGAGGGGGGGTGGGTAGGGGTGAAAAAAAATAAAATTTTGAAATTGAAAATATTTTTGAAAATCAAACTTAAAATTATTTTTGGGGGTGGTTGGGGGAGGGGGTGGTAGGGGGTGGATGGATGGGGGTCGAGGGTAGGGGTGAAAAAATGAAATTTTGAAATTGAAAATATTTTTTAAAAACAAACTTAAATTATTTTTTTTGGTGGAGGGGGTGGGGGATGTGGGTGGGTGGTGGGGGGTCAAGGGTAGGGTGAAAAAATAAAATTTTAAAGTTGAAAATATTTTTTTAAAAACAAACTTGAAATTATTTTTGGGGTGGTGGGGAGGGGAGGGGGCTGGTAGGGGGTGGGGGTCGAGGGTAGAGTGAAAAAATGAATTTTGAAGTTGAAAATATTTTTTAAAAACAAACTTAAATTTTTTTTTTGGGTGTAGGGGTGGCAAGTAGGGGTTGAGTGTAGGGGTGAAAAAATAAAATTTTGAAGTTGAAAATGTTTTTTAAAAACAAACTCAATTTTTTTTTTGGGTAGGGGAGGGGGGGTGATCGAGGATCGGGATGAAAAAATAAAAAATTGAAGTTGAAAATAATTTTTAAAAACAAACTTAAATTTTTTTTTTTTTTTGAAGGGGTTTGGGAGGGATAGGAGCATTGATAGGGGGCCTGATTGGGGGGCGGGGGCAAGGGTAGTGGGTGGGGGTAAAAAATAAAAAATTGAAATTAGAAATATCTTTTAAAAACAACTTTTAATATTTTTTTGGGAGGGGGTGGGGGTAGGGGTGAGGGTGGGGTAAAAATATTGAATTGAAAAATAAACTTTAAAATTATTATTTTTTGGGGGGGCTAGTTTAAGGGTAGGGATAAAATAAATTAATTTTTTCAACAAAAAAGTAATTGTAATTTGAAGTTGGAAGAGAGTTTTGGAAAATGTTTTCCTTAAGGTTTGAAGGGAAGTTATTTTCCTTAAATTTGAGGAAAATGAGTTGATTTGGAAAACATTTTTCAAAACATTTAACCCAACCAAACATGAGAAAATTGAAAAACATTTTCCGAAAAATATTTTCCTTCATACCAAACACACCCGAAGGGTGTATTTAAGTTTAGTTAGTCAAATACAGGGGTGTTTTTAACATTGTCAATAGTTTGAAGATAAAACTAATAATTCACGTCAAATTTAAGGGTGTTTTCAATGCTTTTCTGTTTATATATTTGAAAATTACGTACGGAAGTTTATAATAAAAGAAGAAATAAATAAATTGACACACAGCTGACATGCATTCAATTCGTTTCTTTCATTTTCAGCACTTTGGTTGTACAAGTTTAATCACATCCTAATTTCTCTCCTTTCTTTAAAAAAATTATACAACTTTGACTACAAAAGGGAGCAAAAATCTATTGAGCCTACAAGAAAGTTTGCACTATCCAGGAGTACAAAAGACAAGCATACAGAAAAATATCCACAACATAACCAACAGCACAAAGTAGGAAGGCTTGAAACCCCAAACCAGATGCAAATTGCACGTTCCTCGATCCTTTTTCACTCTGCTGCCAGTTGCACAATATATACCTGCGAGCAACATGAATACAGTATATTGAAGAAGCTTAGCTTATATATACTCAAGGTAACTGACTACTACTGTTGCCTGCCTTCTGCTTGGCAGTACAACTTCGACTCCTTCTTCTACCTTTTCGCGCATTAACAATTTTAGCAGCCAAAGAATGGCCTTGAACTCCTAGTCCATTCGCTCCCACTAACTTTAACCCAAGACCTTTAAGCAACTCTGACAATTTGCAATTGTTTTCCTCCTTCACCAACTGCAGCTCATGTGCTTGCTCACGAGACACAACTGTATAAAGCAGCAGTGATGGATTTAATAAATGTTGAGGCATATTATCTGCCTCTTCTGTATTAAATTCATCGTTGGATCTTCCAAAAGTAACTCTCATGAGTCCTAAAGATTTAGAATCACAAGTGAGGGGATCAAATACAAATAAGAACTTCCCAAATGCTAGATCTGGCTTTATGAACAACTCTTCCAAGACATCATTGCTTGGTCCAACATTCTTTGATACAGTTCTCCTTGGATTATTTTGCCTCGCTTTCATGGTTTGGGAAATGTGAGAAGCTTCTCTTAAGCCACTCAAATAGGCTCCATGCATGGTGGCTGGATGTTGTCGAATCGTAGCCTCTCCAGCAAAAAACAACCGACCTCCAAGATTTTCTGCAAGTATGTCATAATCACTGCCAGATGACTGAACACGAATATGTGAATATGAGCCAAACGAAAAGGGGTCACTTCCCCATTTTGTGCATATGGATTGTATAGGATCAGGCACGCTTATTCCCTTTGGCTCATATATGCCTGTCGAAGTAGCCAGATGAAAATCAAAACCAGATTTGGTTCTTCCTCAAAGAACAAAAACAGGGAAAAGAAAATTAAAAATCTATCTAGTCTTATATAAATATGGATGATACGTCCCCAAGGAGACCTCCTAATGGTTAAATCATGACAATAAGGTTGGAATCCCTACTACAACATATGGTGTGAACCCATTTTCTCCGGCCTCCATGAGCAGGATCACATGGGAAGCCCGTTGTTTGTTACCTGGACAGGCTGATTGGTGGATTAGTCAAGGTGCGTGTAAGTTGACCCAAACACCATCCATAGAAAAAATATAAAGATACAAAAACAAAGATAGATGATACCTTTGAGAATGTTAATCACTCGATTAATTAAAGTGGATGGCTCTGTGCTTTCGAAAAGTTGAGCAGCGTCACCAGCAACAAGTGCAATAAGTACTGGACCCCCAGAAACAGTATGGTAACTGTAAAATAAGAAGTACTCTCCTCGTCTGTGGCTATGATGGTTGAGGCAACCGAAGGTATCCAAGTCTTCGCCCCAAAAAATATGAGGGAATACCATGGCAACCTTATTCAGCAACCCAAATCCTAGCCTATCAATAGCTTCAAGCTTCTTCTCAGGTAACTCTGGTTCAAATCTAATTGATCTTCTTTTTAATACCCCAAGAGGAACAGTACATAGGACCATGTCTGCCTGAAAAAGTTGGTCCCCAGCAACGACCTCAACTCCTTCATTTCCATACTTTATTGTCTGAACAGTCTTTCCATAGAATATAGGAACTCCTTTGCACAGTGCTCTGATCATACCCCGATTTCCACCAGCAAGAAAACAATGATCACCACCCATTTCATAAGGGTCGTCCTGATCCCAATAGGCAGCAGAGAGTTCCGAGAGGCATCCAGCATTTGCATATTCCAAGTTTGCAAAATGCCAATGCAGAAGTTGCTTCTCCTCTTTAGTTTTAGCCACACAATATAATCGTCTAAGTGTCTCCAAAACGGAGCCTAACGAGACATCAGTAGCCAATCCACTTACAATTTTTCTTAGCTCAGTAACTTTGTCTAGTAGCTTATTGAAAATGAGTTCAATTGTGGAATCAACTACTGCATCAACAGGAGCACCATCAGGCTTGTATAAAGGACACTTATCTCTAACCTTGTGAAGCGGAATGGAAAGTTGTCTAGCCAAAACTCCCAAAGGATTCGCATGGATACCAGTTATAACACTGCCACCAAGATCCACAGCAGCAAACTTTCCCTTCCATCCCATTTTCTCAGTATAAACTCTCCCTCCAGGTCGGTGCCTACCTTCAAGGATACTTACCTTGAATCCAAACGACATCAGTTGCCTTGCTGCAGCCAAACCAGCGAGTCCAGCACCAACAATAATTACAGACCCTTCACTAGGTTCCTCAGGAAGATTAGATACAAATGACGGTGAAACCCCGAAATTTATATACCCGTTACTCAAAAGAAAATCATATGCTATGGCTACCAAATGTTCATACTCAACACTTACAGTTTCCCTTATCCTTCCTTTGTTCAGCCAAATATGCACATTCTCCCTCCATTTTGCAAGAATATGGTTTCTCACAACGATGTAATCGTTTTGCTCTTTCCCATCCAGTTCACTTACAACTCCAGCCTTTATTTCTTCTTCAAGAAGGTCATCAATTGGGAAGCCCAAAGAAAGAGCAATCAAGGCCTCTTTTTCAGTTTCTTTCTCCAAATCTTTCTTCGTTCTAATCTTCTTCCTCACCGGACCACCCAACTGCTCATCTATGAAATTATCCATCAAATTCTCATCATAATTCCTAGAGGCTATCCTCTTTCTCACAGGTCTCTTTGAGATTGAACCCCCTGAATTTGGGATTTCCATTTTTCTTTTCATTTCCCCTACAAACTGGTACTTCTACAACGATGTTAAACTGAACTCACCCTAATTATAGCCTGAATTCACTTCAAAATTCCAAGTCTCGGCAATCTGATATCAATTCAATCTACATAAAGTAAAACAAAATTATTTTCCAGAAAAATTGTGACTTACACTAAATTGGATATTAAAATTGATCATGGAAAGCTAGTACAAAATGTAACAATCAGATTGGAATTTTCGATTTCTATAATGAAAAGGCGTCACAAAGTACTATCTCAATTTCAAATTCGAATTATATCATGGGAATTAGGGATTCATGAGAAACAGTGAGGGATTACGGTTTTTGTTTCATGAGAAAGAAAACTTACAATTTCAAGTCCAGTGGAGATCCTGAAGGTGTTCGGAGAAGCAAAGAATTCACGGTGGAAAGGTTTACTCCGACGACATTTGAAATTGGCGGGCGAAAAGGGGGAATTAGGGTCCGAATTTCAAATTGGTCTTGAGTGTTCAAAATCTGATGCAAATTTTTATTACATCCATATATTATCCCATTTAACTGATAACCGTTCGTAAGTTTGGAAAAATTGACCAAAAACGTCCTTCTGTTAACTTTGTCTTCTATTTTAACGGAGTTTTCTGTATATGCAATTTATTTTTAGGGCTAACCCATCGGTGGCCTCCTAAACTTGGCACAATCTTTCACTTAGACACCTCAACTGAAGGATTTTCATTTTAAACACTTCATGTCGCGTCTCGTTGTGTCATTTTGACACTTTTTGCTGACTAAGCATAGTACGTGTGCTACACGAATTTTGAGCGTGTCAGAGGCTTTTTTGTAAATATTTTCTTCTCCTTCTTCTTCCTTGCTTTCTCCCTTCCATCTTCTCCACCTTCTACCATCCCCATCACCACACAACTTATTTTAAAAATTCTACAATATTTTACTAGGTTACACTCTTTGATTCTTCCATCTTCTTTGAAAATCAAATTTGCATCTTGATTCATATTCAAAAACAAAATTGATTTCAAGGGAACAAAAAAAGAAATCAACTTCTTTCAAATGGAAAAACTGGTTTACATTCTTACCTTCTCCATTGAAAATTAAATTGATTTCAAGGAATAAAAAGAAATAAAGAACAACCTCCAATGAAAAAAAATTATTTTACATATCCTTCATTGTAAATCCCAATCGTAGTAGCACAAGAAATCATCTTCTTTTAAATGTCATATAAAAACTTTTCGATTTGGTATGATTTTCCTTATTCTCCAAAACGTATTTTACTTTGTAAACTAACATATGTTCTTGCCTTTTTGATGGAGAAGAACATATGAAGGGGAAGGAGGCGCAAGAAGAAGAAGAAAAGAGGTGGGAGCATGGGGTTTGGGATCTGGAAGAAAGTAAAAAAGAAAGTAAAATTGAGATTTTTAAAAATAAAATAAAATTTTCACATGTCACATACCAATTCGCTTATTTTTTCACATAAGAGGCGTCTGGATGTACGCACTTAAAATGCGGTTTTGAAAATATAAAAAGTGTCAAAATGACACAATGAGGTTTGACATGAGGTGCTTAAAATGAACAAAGCGTAGTTAAAGTGTCCAAGTGAAAGTTGGTGCCAAGTTTAGGAGGCCACCGATGGGCTAGCCCTTATTTTTAAAGCCTTCCTACTTTGTGTTGTTGGTTATGTTGTGGATATTTTTTTGTATGCTTGTCTTTTGTAGGGACAAAGGGCAAGGATACCCCGAAACTATCGTAAATGGTATGCAGATATCCTCTGTCATATATTCAGAATATTGGTGCTTCTACCGTCCAAAAATTATAGCATATATACCATTCACTCTAACGAAAGACTAAATAGGGACATGTGGTGCAATCTTATCCATCGGATCGGCGGATAAGATTATGACACATGTATGTCCGTTAGTATAAAGGGTATATATGCTCTAGTTTTTGGATGGCAAGGGCATAAATATACCAAAAATATGACGAAAGGTATCTGCATACCATTTACGATAGTTCGAGGTATATTTATCCTTTTACCTCTCTTTTACTCGTGGATAGTGCAAACTTTCTTCTAGGCTAAAGAATTTTTTGCTCCCTTTTGTAGGCAAAGTTGTATAATTTTTTTTAAGAAAGGAGAGAAATTAGGATGGGATTAAACTTGTACAAGCAAAGTGCTGAAAATGAAAGATACCAATTGACTGCATGTCAGCTGTGTGTCAATTTATTTTTTTATTTTTTAATTATAAACTCCCGTACGTAATTTTCAAATATATAAAGAGAGAAGTATTAAAAACACTTTTAAACTTGACGTGAATTATTAGTTTCATTCCCGAACTATTGACAATTTTAAAAATACCCCTGTACTTGACTAACTGAACTTAAACACACCCTTGATCTTGTAAGAATTCTATAAACACCCTCACCTATAGAAAAAGTATAGAAGTCCCATAAACACCCTCGACTAGAAGCAGAAATGTGACGAAGGGGTGCCTTGCTCCTACAGTCCTCTATATAGTAGTAATTTTAAATATATAAAAGATTGAAAAAACAAGAGAAACAATTTAAAACAGAGGAAGTATAAAATTTTCATAAATATCCTCGACTAGAAACAAGCACATCAACAAAGAGGTGCTTGCTCCTAGAGTCTTCTATATAGTAATAAAGAAGATAAACAAATTTAAAGCAAAGAAAGTATAGAAATTTCATAAATATCCTCAACAAAAGCAAACACGTCAATGAAGAGGTGTCTGCTTTGGTAGCTGCTCCTAGAGGCTTCTATATAGTAGTAATTTACAAATATATAAAACACTAACAAAAACATGAACAAATTAAAATGAAGAAAGTATTGAAATTTCATAAATACCATCGATTAGAAGCAGACACGTCAACGAAGACATGAAACGATGTTGAAAAGATTGACGCATGCACGGCATTTCCAATCTTACTTAAAACTTAAAATTTTGCTCACAAATTATCGTATAAAATCGCTATGAGATTTTTTTCCCATATATATAACTTCATAAATTTTATATAAAATCCATATTGATTTCTATTTATTTTTAACTTATTCAAAAATGTTATTAACCTCCAAACAACTTGAACAAACATGCTCCAAGTCAACTTTAATGTACAAGGACGGTGGAGTCGACAATGCAGTTCATGTCCGAAGATGTGTTCACGGAGGAAATGTAGGCAGGAATCTAGGTTTCTTGAAAAACATGTTAGTGTTATAACTTCTACGTATCTGTTTCAATTTATGCGATACATATATATTATTTTAGTCCATTAAAAAGAATAAAATACTTTTAAATTTAAAAACGATTAACTTTACACTTCTCGTTTATCCTTAATTGAAAACTTTTATAATCATGACATGTTTAATTCTACGAGTTTCAAAAGTTATATAGCTACACAAATGACATGACGTGTTTAAAAGTTATCATTTCTTTCTTTCGTTCAAGCTAGACTAGTTTTCCGGTTTTCCAAACAAGTCATTATAACCAAAACACATAACAAATAACTGCATAAACCAACAATAACAACAATATATCCTGTAAAATCTCGTGAGGCAGAGAAGGATAGAGTGTACGCAGACCCTCAATATTGTGTTTATAAGGCAACTTGTAAATGTATAATGAAAATACTTCATGACTCTCTTAAGTCATGTGATTTTGCTTCCAGATCTGCAAGAGAAATTGTCAACTTCCTTTATTATAAAGGATTGCAAGCCCCAAAGCATTGACTAAAGATTACAAATTACTTTTTTAACTGCAATTAAGAATGAATGAACCAGAAGCTATACAACTAGTAGTAGTATTTTACTGGCAAATTGCAGAAAATATAATATGAACTAAAAGAAGAATTGAAAAGAATCTCCTTGGATTACTCTATAAGAGGCCAAGGGAGAAGACAAACTAGGACATATTGAGCTTCATCCAGTGCGCGGAGAAAATGAGTAACCTAAAAAACAAGTGGTTTTTCGCCATTGTGATACTCTTCCTAGCTGGTCTAACGGAGATCAATGGAGGAGAGCTCATAACATGCACCAGTCGGAAAAGCAAATGCTTTCTGAAACCACTGTATTGCCCTGCAGAATGCCCATCAAAATCTCCAAGTGACCCGAAGGCTAAAGTTTGCTATGTCAACTGTAATTCCCCGGTGTGCAAGCCTGAGTGCAGAAGTAAGAGATTTTCTATGTTCTTAAACATTTTCTGTTTTATGTTATATTCACATATGTTTGAACTTCGACTTTCTTGTGCTAGACCTTAACCTCGCAAACAAAAAAGTATTGTACACACTTTCCTAAAACGATTGGGCTAAAAAAAAGTCTCCAAAAATGTTTTCAAAAAAACGTGTTCATTTGAAACAAATTGAAGGATGATCATGATACTTCCCAAAAATCTAAAATTCTTGATCAATGATACTTACAGACAGGAAGGCGAATTGCAATCAACCCGGAGCAGCATGCTTGGATCCTCGCTTCATTGGTGGAGACGGAATTGTCTTTTACTTCCATGGCAAGAGCAATGAGCATTTCAGCTTAGTTTCAGATCTTAATCTCCAGATTAATGCTCGTTTCATTGGCTTGCGACCTGCTGGTAGACCCCGAGACTACACATGGATTCAAGCTCTTGGAATACTCTTTGACATGCATGCTTTCTCAGTGGAGGCTACCAAGGCAGAGTCTTGGGACGACGAAGTTGATCATCTGAAATTCTATTATGACGGAAAAGAGTTAGGCTTACCAGAAGGCTATCCATCTATATGGGAATCTTCTGAAAGCGACATCAAGGTAGAAAGAACTGCGAGCAAGAACGGTGCTTTTATCACACTACCAGAAGTGGCAGAAATTTCAGTAAATGTAGTACCTATTACCAAGGAAGATGACAGGATCCACAACTATCAGTTACCTTCTGATGACTGCTTCGCTCACCTGGACGTTCAGATTCTATGGCCTCTCAACGAAGGTTGAAGGCGTTCTTGGCCGGACTTACCAGCTAGACTTCAAAAATCCAGCAAAACCAGGTGTTGCAGTGCCCGCAGTGGGAGGTGAAAAGAAGTACAGAACTTCAACCCTTTTGTCTTCCAAATGTAATTCCTGTATCTTCTCTCCAGCTGGAGTTTTGAAAGAATCAGACCCCCTAGTCATGGATTATGGGACTTTAGATTGTACTGCAGGATCAAGCGGTGGCCATGGAATAGTTTGCAGAAAATGAGCACCCGATTAGGATATTGTTTCTTTTGTCGGTTGCAGAAAATAAAAAGCATGATTTTCAGTTCTTATTTAGGCTATGTTTATTCCATAACCAAGTTTCTTTCCTCAAGGGCACATGATACAGACATGTCCTAGTTCAAAATTACAAATTTGTAATCTGCAAATGTGTATCTAAGATTTCAAACAAACATTTCAAGAATGACTTATGAAAAAGTGCTACAATTGAATACACTAAAAGAGTTGCTAAGAACTTAATAATTAGGCCAATATTGCATCAGAGTAAACTATAGAAATTAGCAGCATATGATATAAAAGGTCTAACATAACAGATAAATCAGATTTCCCACATACTAATAACTAGATGTTTAAGATATTTAGAATCCCGCAACACAACTTTTATATAGGATTAGTGTATGCAAAACAGAAAATCTGGGTTCAACTGAACTGTTTCATACCACTTGGATGGCAGCTCCATCTATAATAGTCGAAGCAGATTCCGAACATGGAGGTTATCTCACAACAACGATCAGTTTAAGAGAGCATCGTTAATCAGCAGTAACAGCATGACAAACTCAACCACCATCAGAAGATAATTCAGCAGAAGTGCTGCAACAATTGATTAATATTGTTTCTCTCTACATCACTGATTACGAAGCTTTGACAATTTATAGTCATGACATCTATGAGTAAAAAGAGGCAACTCTATCACCTATGTAATAGTTCATACAAGGTTACAACTCTTAGTATTACAAAGACAAATTTCAATGGATGCCCAGCTCCACCAATCATTTACAGTACATACCCGAGCATTTATTAGGAAAAATGACCCAAATACTTGAATGAAAAGATTTTTAAATCACATTAATATTTTGTTGAAGCCACAAAATAAAAATTATGGGATGTTACATACACCAGAGACTGTTCCTTTTCACCTTCCCCGTGGATTTACCAGTTGAGAGAAAACAGCACTAGTGGCAGCATCCTCTGCATCATCATCAGTTCCAGAGTTGATCCCTTCGATCATACTCACACTATTGTCAAATGGTGTCAAAGGTATGCTGGGTATATGGTTCGTGCTGTTATCATCGGGCTCTGCCAAAGCTGATGAGGTTTCCTCAAGCTGAAGAGCATATTCTAGATTCCATAGAACATCCCCCATGGAAGGTCTATCAACTCCATGGTCAGCCAAACACTTCTCCGCAGTCTCTCCAAACTTCTTGAGGGAGGCTGAATTCACCTTCCCTGTAAGATTTGGGTCCATTATCTGATCCAACATGCCTTTCTTTTGCCAAGTCATGGCCCACTCAGCTATATTGACTTGATCCCGTGGTAGGACAGGATTCAATGCAGGTCTGGTGCAGAGCACTTCCATTAGGACAACACCAAATGAATAAACATCTGATTTCTCAGTAAGCTGCTGTCTTCTAAAGTACTCGGGATCCAGGTAACCAAAGCTACCTTTAACAGCAGTGCTGACATGGGTCTGATCAATAGCTGGTCCAGCTTTAGAAAGACCAAAATCAGCAACTTTAGCTAAAAAGTTCTCGTCCAAGAGTATGTTTGTAGTTTTCACATCACGGTGAATGATGCTCTGTGATGCACCAGTGTGGAGGTAATGCAGCCCCCTAGCAGCACCTATACAAATCTCAAGACGCTGCTTCCACGAAAGAGATGGAAGATCCGTTCCATAAAGATGACTTCGGAGAGGCCCATTTGCCATGTATTCATAAACCAAAATCATTTCTGATCTTTCATCACAATAACCAATCAAAGACACAAGATGGCGATGGCGAAGCTTGGACAACATTTCAATTTCTGTTCGAAATTCAGCTAGACCTTGTTCAGATCTCGGGTTGCCTCTTTTGACAGCAAGCCTTGTCCCATCTTCTAGTGTTCCCTTGTAGACTCTACCAAAACCACCAACACCAAGAAGCAAGTTTTCATCAAACTTGTTAGTAGCATCCATTATTTCTTGGAAACTGAAGAATCGACCAAGATTGGGTGAAGCTAAGGAGATACAGCTTGCCGTTCCACTCTTTTGAGAAACTGTGGACATCTTTGTCAAAGTTAAAGAGTTTCCATACAGGGGAAGAGGAAGCCATGGCTGCCCCTGGCGGGAGCTCTTTGATCTGAGGGCTACCAAGCAGTAATAACACAACCCAATAATTGCTAATGCAGCTGATGCTCCTCCTACAACAGAACCAATTATAATACCTTTTTTGTTCTTTTTGTGAGGCCTCACAAATAGAGTCTCCACAGATGAAACCCCACTCAAGCTTCTAGCTCCATTGCTAATCTTCATGATTTCCAATCCATTCATAAGCGCATTGATCCAATCAGCTCCTGTGTCTGGACCAACACTGACTGTCAGAACACCTGAATTTGTTGTGGAGTTGGAGACAAAATCTTTGTAATACGGCACGTCCAAATTACCAACTGAAGACAAATCTAGGTCCAGTAAAGCAGTGTCATCATTTATGTACAGATTAAAAAGTAGAGTATTCAAGGACTCGCTCACGATATCACAAAAATGTACGCGGATGAGGTACATGAAGTTTGGATCAACTGGGAACTCCCAGGTGATATTGAAATTCCCATCGACAGTATTAGCATCTCCCATGGTTTCAGCAGTAGCATAAACCCAATATGGTGCTATTTCAGGAGTAATGGTGGCTGGATATTTTATGCTTGAAGGGGTAACTGAAACATTCACTGCAGAGCTATTAACATGCAGGTACTTAACATCATTCTCCCACGTTCTCCCTAGAGTATCATTCTGAGCAGTAATCAAAGGACCTCCCATGTTTAACCGATAAACAGTTTCAAGGGCTAGCCCAGAAAGGCCATTGAAAGGTGCTGGTGGAGATGCAGTCACTGCTTGATCAGGAATCAACTCATCAGGAGCTGATATAACTTCAATCGCATTAATAAACGCGACGGAGTTGTTTGAAGGGATTAAAGCAATAGTCAAGCTATCTGAAGTGACATTAATTGAGTATTCCTTAAATAGATAAGTACCCTTATATCTCTTGAAACTGAAATTGTTCAACAGAACAAAATTTTCTGTGACAACTGTGATTGAGGCAGATGTTAAGTTATGACCAGGAAGAGGATAGAAATAAAGGCGAACCCAATGTCTCCCTTCTTGATGAATATCAAATTCGTAAGATGTTGTAGTGTGGAAAATTCTAGCAGACTGGTAAATTGAAAATGGAGCAGTGGAATTAGATGTTGCAGAAATAGAATTTTCTTCACTTTCCAAAACAACTGAAGAATGGTGTGTGTCAGGAACAAAAATCTGGCCAAGAAAGGTTACATTTTTGGAAGATCCACAAGCAATCAAATATCTATCAGCAGGAGTAAAAGCAGCATTTGCCTCCTGAATCAAGAAACAGGACAGCATAAAAGCTAGAACCAAATGCACCCATAGCCCCATTTTAACAAACACCTGGTGGGCACAACAAACTCCAAATTCCCCAAGCAGACCTAAAGACTAATCTTACAAACCATTAATAGATCTATCTGAAGCAATGTAAGAGTAGCAAAGAAGCAATGAATAAAACAAGAAAAAATGAATCTTTTTCACTACTCTTACCTCATTCCTAGAGCTAAAAAAACTTAAAAGATTAAAAATGGGTATTCAGAAAAAAGAAGAAATAAAGAAAACCCAGAAGGGGAATACCTCCATGCCACCATGAAAACACAATCAAGTAGAGCTTTTTAGAGCAAAGTTTCCAAAACAGCTCTTTACAGGCTGTTGATTAGGCTGTCATTTTACAGAAGATATAGCAAAGGGGAGAAATGGAGGACCCCACAAAAGAACCCCCACCCCGCACCCCCACAGTTACACCAGCTGTGTTTCAATGGACATTGTGGTTTGATTTTGATACCCTCATCAGTATCTCAGAAAGAGCTATGAGGGTTCTGTAAGTGATACATTAAATGTAATATTTATCTATCTGTGCCAGGCTCTGTTTTGCATGAATTTAATTTTTTTTATACTATAATGATTGAATATGATAGTAAAATAATACTAGGTACAGTATTAATTAAGTTGTGTAAAGTAACAAGTACTTTTTCATTTTTTCAATAGAAATCTCGAGTTTGAAAAAACCATTTTTACTGGTGGAAAGTATTTACTTCATGTAAATTTTTTGATGTATGAAATAATGGGATCCTACCTTATAACGATATCGAACAAGAAGGGAAAAAAAAGGGAAAATTTGGTATTGAGTGAATATAGTTAACTTGTGTGTTACTGTCTTGGTGGGGCAGGGAGACCAATTTACCCGCTTCTACGCGGCTTAAAGATACGGAGGAGACAACTAGTAACGCTGCAGTTCAGCTGTTCGTCACCGTCAGCTCTCAGCTGGCCGTTTGAGGTTTTGTCTGCTAACTGTAATTATCCGTTGCCGGAATTGAAATTACTGGAACAGAAACATGACTCAGTTTGAGTGAGTGTTTAAATCTTCCTTTGATATTTGATATAAAGTCATGATTTTAAATTAACTTGATTTATTATTATAAATTTTATGAAAATGACTCAATACTCCGCTAGAAGAGATTGTCTTTATTATGTGAAAATATTATTATATTTTTAAAAATAACTAGTTACTGTTGTTGACTAATGGATCATTGTCATTTGGTAGGATTTTATAAAAATTAATAGAATTTTAGCTTTAAAAATTCAAATTACAAATCTAAAGTCTAAGTAAAATTTCAGTTTCAAAATAATATGATTTCAAATCATGATTCCATATCTGTTTAAACATATTCCTAAATTAATTTTTTCTGAAAAGTTTAATGAGTTATCATTTATATGATATAAACAAAGTTTCTTGTAATATTAAGTATAATATGTAATTATGTGTAAAAGTGTTTGAATTGATTAAGTGAGCGTGTGTTTTTTAAATGAGGGATCTTGAGTTCAAATTTTCTGAATCGAATCTATTACATGAAATTTGACTAATAATCTATTTATTTTTTTGTGATTTGTGGTTACTATATTAGAGTAAAAATATTCTACCCACGTTCAAAAATTATCTATATAATTTACGAACTATTACATTAATTTGATGATAGAATTTTTTAAACGTTAGTTAGACGTTAAAAATGAATTAAGGTGTACTCTATTTTAGGGTCGACCCATCAAATCTTTTTCTAATAACCGCCGCACCGTAGCACATGGCAACGTCCTCATTTGCTACTTTTTTTCAAATAAAGGAGTACTCTATTATTATTATTCTTTTCCTTCATTTAGAAAAAAAAATATTATTTTGAGCGCTAACAATATGGGATATTTTTTATTAAATAAAAAATTCATTCTTGCAAGATCATTCATCATAGTTATGGTACACTTTTTTCCCACTATCTAAGTTTGGTTATTATTGACAAATAATTTTGATTTTCTGATTAGGATATTGGAATTTTTTAGAAGAGTTGTAATATTAATCATTTTATAACGATAAATCACGACGATTGTTCTAATTCAATAACAATTCGATAAATTACAACTCTTAAGATGATTATTTATCTTATGTGTCTTTAATAGAAATTGTGTACTCTAAAGTGAGACTTTTTGGTGTAAAATTTGATTAATCTGATTCTTTAATTATTATAAAAATGGAAATGTAACCAAAATTTAATTGATAAATCATGGGATGAATGAATCTCCCTACTATGCTTAATCAAAGATTTCGAATTTAAGCATAAACATAAAAAATTTAAAAAATAAAGATTGATATTGAGCGCGACAAATAAAAATGGAAAAAAATGTACTAAATAAAATGATTGATAATTTGAAGAAGCATTTTGAGACAAAGGTTGAAAATGCGTATGAAAACCTTTAGGTTGAGTTCAAGGTCTTGTAACGCATTTTCTATCTTCTTTCTTCCCTTTTGTTTTTGGTGTTCACATGTCTATTCCTTTGACACTACTACATACATAACCTCTTTATTTTAACTAGGGAAAAGGCTCAAATATGCCATTGAACTTTTAGAAAAGGCTCATTTATGTCATCCGTTAAAAGTTTGGCTCATATATGCCATTGTTGTTAAAGAAAAGGCTCATCCATGCCATTTTTTTAACTCTAGTTTTGCAAAACCATTTCTTTATACCCCAAACATGGTTTAACACTTTTTAATTGGAATTTTTGGATCAAATGTATACTTTTTGCTTGTTTTCCTTTAAAAACACCAAGAACACATGAAGAACATAAACAACTCCAAAATTTTCAACATCTTCAATTCTTCACGAAATCATCTCAAATTTCGGCTACACCATTAATTTCTTTTTTTAAAAAAACAAAAATTCTAAAATCATTTGCAGAGTTAAAAAAATTCACCCATATTAAAAAAATATATTCCAAAAAACGAAAATCCGTCCCAAAATTTCAAAAATTGCTTTGATTCTTGTTTTTAACATTAGATCTTTGTTGACTAGTGTTTTTTGAGTTTATGTTCAAAATTTCAAATGATTTGAAGTTTTGGAGAATCTACCGTTAAAGAATGTTCAAGTTTTGAAACTTTGAAGAAATTCCAATTGGGTCTTGTTGAGTTAAGTTGAATTCGAGCTCAAAAGAAATTGAGTTTTGGTATCTAGCTCGGAGCGAAACTACTCTTGAAATTTGAGTCGATTCATGAAGAATTGAATAAGTTTGAAATTTGGGAATTGTTAATGTTCTTTATGTGTTCTTGGTGTTCTTAAGGATGTAGAAGCAAAAAATGTACATTTGATCCAAAAACACCAATAGAAAAGTGTTAAACGTTGTTTGGTGTGTAAAAAATGGTTTTGCAAAACCGGAGTTAAAAAAAATGGCATGAATGAGCCTTTTACTTAACAGCAATAGCATAAATGAGCCAAACTTTTAATGGATGGCATAAATGAGTCTTTTCTAAAAGTTCGATGACATATTTGAGCCTTTTCCCTTTTAACTACTCTTGATTTTATTTTTTATTTTTTCTGTTTCGATTTGTTTGTCTGACTGCTATATGCTAAAATATTTTATCTTGAACATGTTACAAAAAATTGAAGGATTGATAAAAAAAAAAAAACATCTTTTTGAAACGATTTGAACTAAAAAATCGAGAAAGTAGAACACATAACTTGGGACGGAAAAAGTATTTACCATAAGAGCACTTTCATGGTAAAAAGATTATCCACACAATCATAACAAATAATCATAATTTAGTGATTTAATTAAAAAAATATTTATTAATTAATAGTATTATATAATATATGCATACATAATATAGTATGGTAAGTTTTAAGAGGCTCTTATTCCTCAGTCTTTATATTGTCGAAAGAGAAAATGGAAATCTTCCAACTTCTTCTATCATATGCCACGTCTGTATCACACGTGTCACGTGTACCTCTACTTTAATAACTTACAGCCATATTTGCCACGTAAAATATTTTATTTTATTTTTGGAAATTTTAGTTTCAATTCAATATTCGTTTCCTTTTAGTCGTTTATTTAAAGTAGATTTACATCTTCCAATTTAAACTTTTTAATGTATTTTTTTGTTCTATAATGATGTAGTATCATTAGTTGGGTAAGTGTTCTAATCTGTTCATCGCATTAAAATTTATTAATCTTCCTCCATCTCAATTTATACAATATTTTTTTTTAGTTGATCTGAAAAAAAAAATTACTGCATATTTTCTTATTTGGCATGTCTTTAGTGGCATTATCAATATTTCCTTTATGTTGATCTCACATATTCAACAAAAAGTCATAAATGTGTACTCTATTATTTTAAAATTTATTTATTTTAAAGATAGTTTCGGAACATATCAAAATCTTCCTATATTTCTTACGGCATAATATATTATATATAAAGATGCTTTTTGACTTGGTCTCACCTAACATTCATGTCTTCAAACTTTTGATGCATATAACTAGACACTTAAGCGTATATAGAATTGAACAAGTAGACTCGCATGTTTAATTACTTGACATTCTACACGATAATTCACTTCCTACGTGTCATGCTACGTGATGTCCTATGTGTATTATGCTACATAAAATGCATGTATTTATTGATTCAAATTTATATAATTTTAAGTGTCTATTTAGTATCAGCTAAATAATAATGAGTTTATTATAATTGTTTTCTCTCTAAATATTGAGTTAAATGCTAAAAAAGGAATTAATGCCAATTTATTCACTGTAGTTGAAAAAAGATGTGTTGTATGTCCCACTAGAAACTAGAAAGACAAATTGTAAAAAAAAATTGTTGATTATTTAACTTATTTGTCGAAGATTTTTGTGTCATTTTTATTCTCTGCATTCAACTAAGTATCGAAGTTGTTAGTGCATGAAAATATGCACCGCCATTCACGGAACATGCGTCAATAATGCCGCACCGCGCGATTATATTCTCTGTCTTAAACTATATATTATGTCGTGAAGTCAAAATCCAAATTAGTTAAAAGACACCACGTTACAAAATATTATTATTAATGGGTGAAAAAGTCAATATAAATTTCACGAGTATCCGTTAATATAATACTTCCATTCGAATAAATATCGAGTAATTCGGTCCAATAAAACAAAATTTTAGTATTTACTTTTTGCTGAAAATTGAACATGACATTCTCCGATAATTATATAGATTTCGTAATTTTCATTATTACATTGATCACTAAGCCACCATCTCGGATGCTTATTTGATTAAAGTCATGATTACCTCGATTTGAGAATTATGAATATCTATCTATATATCATAGGAGAGGTAAAAGTGTCACATGTCAGCACTACAAAAATTTAATAATTTTAAAATTAAAAAAAAAATTTAAAAATCTTTTAAATATGTATCTTAAATTAACTAAAAAGAAATTAGAAAAAAGGTAACCAACTATTTTAAAATTTTCCTGTTTTGAAATACAGCTTAAAAATAAAAAGTAAATATTTAAATAATAATAGTATTAATTAAAGTAATAATAATAATATAATAATCATGTGGATAACAATGAATTTAATTGCTAATCAGTTTCCAGTTTCCATGAAAACTGTTTTCGTATTTGAATTTTAAAGTTTTTCTATTTCAAGATAAGTTTTAAAAATATAAGACAAACCTGTTTTGAAATACGACTTAGAAATAAAAAGTAAATATTTAAATAATACCCCTCCGTCCCATTTTATGTGGCATTTTTCGGATTTCGAGATTCAAACAAGTCTAACTTTGACCGTAGATTTTTCATAGATCTTATAAACATTTTGAATTATCAATTATTGTGACTTATAGTAAACTTAAACTGTTTGACTCTCGAAAAACGAAAAGTACCACATAAATTGGGACAGAGGGAGTACTAAATAATAATAATAGTACTAATAAAAGTAATAATAATCTATATATATATATATATATAGAGAGAGAGAGAGAGAGAGGGGCGGGGGGGGAGGGGGGGAACGTGTGTTGAGATGGCAGTTTTTACAAAATTTGAATTTTAAATAATTTTAATAGAATTATACATAGTTTTTTGGTGTTGCACAAATACAACACAACTTTCTCACACAAGATGAAATCCTCCTAAATTCTCCAAAGAAATGAGAAATCAACTGCCATTTTGACGGGTGGAAGAGACCCAAGTTTAAACCATTTGTTAATCAATTTTTAAGTTGTCAAATTCATGATGAAGATCACTCATCCGTTAACAATAGTCTCTTAATGAATTTTTATTGTAATAAAAACTATACGTTATAGGATTATCTTTCGTATATCTCTATCCATTCAATCTGTTATCCGAAAGTGATAGAGATTTATGAAAATATCATTCAACGGTAAGCATCATATTGTACTATAATATCGCATATAATTATCTAATTTTTTTAAAAATATTATATAATTTATATATGACTTTTAGAAAATTTCAAAGATAAAAATTAAAAATTTGAATAACATGGCCTACATTTTGATGTTCAAGTGATTAAAAGTTTTTAGTTTTATGCTTAACATTATCATGATCATAGGACTTTTCTTAGTTATATTTGTTTTAATGCAATAATTAAATTTTCATATATCTTTATTATTTTAAGAAGAGGATAATATGAATAGGTTACGTATGACTTTAAATAATTTTGAATAACATTCTCTTAAATAAACTGTAGTATATTATTTTATAATAAGTTATTAAATAGCTAGAGTGTGTTGATAATATTAAGTTGTTGAGAATTTTAACGAGGTTGTATGCATATGATGCATACGTGAAAGCATTGTCTCAACTTATATATTCAATATTTACCTTTATTTAAAAATATACTATTTTTAGAGTTTGTTACTTTTTCTTATTTAAAATATACAAATTTTTGAGTTTGTAACTTTTTCTTTTGTGGAAATAATTATGAGGATATTACATAACTATATATGGTAGCCTTGCAACTTGGCAAATATTCTTTTTCTCTTATCTTCTGTTATCTTTACTCTAATGTGATTGTCTAAGTCATTATCGAAAGATAATAATTAAAAGTTGTTATTTATTCTATTGATCTAAAGATATGAATGTTTTTATTAAATTTTTTTTCTATTTCTTTTTATGGTCATCAATGATTTTTTTTTGTATGAACATAAAATTACATATGTACTATTCGAATATTTAAGATATATCAAGAAACTTATTTTGATAATCACCATCACAAATAGCCAACAAAAACTCATGAACATTATAAAAATAAGTTATTACTTTCAAGATATAACACACGTTCTAAACATATAATTCATTTTTATATATTTTCATACCATTGTTAAGATATAATTGCATGACATTTTCAAATAAAAATACATTTTAAATTTAAATTGATGATTTGGCAAATTATCACGTTACTAAAAAGTATTGTCATACAAGACTAAGAAACTGAACAAAAACTATATATAAAGAAGGGAAAAGGACCTGATATACCCCTTAACTTTGCCACTTGAAACTAATATGCCCCTTGTTATCAAAGTGGCTCATTTATATCCTCATCGTTATACAAACGGCTCACATATACCCTTTATTTAACGGAAGTGAAAAAATTAGTTTTAAATTTATATTTTTGACTTTTAATTTTCTTAAAAATTATTGAGGGGTATATATGATTCTTATAGCAAAGTTCAAGGTATAATTTAATATTTTCCATAGATAAATTATTTTTTGACTTCTTTGATTATAATTATTTGAGTTTCTTATTCTTATTTTATTTTTTTCTTTCATTCCTTAGTGTAAAGAAAAAAATTTAAAACTATTTTTTTTGGCTATATTATAAGTTAAAAGTATTTTTTTTGTCTATATTGTAATTTAATTTTTGTATTTGAAGAAAAAATTTGGTCATCTATAATAAGTTTTACAAGTGAAACATAAATAAATTTGACCATCAATAAATCTAAATTAGTCATTGAAACAAAAAAAAAGTCAAAAAAAAAAATGTTTGAGGAGGATTAAATATACTCATATGGGATTATATTTTATTTTTAAAAAAAATAATAAAAAATTAAACCAAAATTAATTTTTTTTCATTTCCGTTAGAGGAAAAAGGTATATGTGAGCCATTTGTATATAAGTAGGGGTATATATTAACTACTTTCATACGAGGGGTATATCAGCTCTAAATGACAAAGTTGAGGATATATCAGACCCTTTCCCCTATAAAGAATGACCCAAAATAGGTGATAAAATTGTATAATTTGAATTTTTAAATATGAATAAATTTCAGAAAGAAAAAAAAACTATTTTGTATATCAATTTGTCAATTTACTACGTTATTATATAATTGTATTTAATTTAAATTGGATGATAATGTTTTTCAAAATTAATACATATAATAAATCATGGAATTAATTACAATGAATGAGATGGTAAAATGCTTTTATCAAATATCTCCAATATACATTTTTATTTTTAAGAAAATGTAACTGAATGAAGTGATAAACAAAATATCCACGTGTATAAGTGAGAAACTATTTTACTGTCAGTTTAAAACTGTCTTCCTAAATACTTTTCTTGCTTTAATTCCCATCAATATCCATCATTTTTATTTTTCCCCATATTTTTCAAGACAATACTTGAAATTATGCTCTACCGATAAGATCAATTAATTAAAATTTTAACAAATATTTAACCGAAAAAATGTAATTTAAATACACATATAATTAATGTAAATAATTAAAATTAAATTTAATACCTCACATGTTGAATATATTTTTACAAGTAGTCAAATCATTATTTAGGTTATACATAAGACACTAAATATAAATAAATAAATAAATAAATTATAGTTAAAAAACATATACACGAGGATAATAGAGATTGTGTGAGCATACTTATGATTATGTTATTTCAAAAAATAAATATAGTAAATAACTAAATACTAATCATTATTGACAACAAACTAGATAATGAAATAATTCTAAATAATAGAATAGCAGTACAATCATAAATTAAATTTCACGCCTACAAAATACATATACTACTTATCAGTATTATGAAAAGAAAATTAAAAATATTAAATCAAGTGGCAAGTTAATAAAAATTCACATAGCAATGTCTATTAACACCATCTAAAAGCAATACAAATGATGACACAATATTTTTCTAACTTTATGAATTCTAAGTTTTAGGATAACACGCAAGATAATAATATAATATATTTTTTTCAAAAAAATGTAAATTTTTTCTCTAATAAAAAGAAAACATTGCATGTGAAAGGTTGAAATTTGATACTTTATAATGTAGAAGAAATAAATAGCTTTATTAATAATTCAATATATATATATATATAGAAACTAATGACATAGTAGTTGATTATATCTATTAGAATAATATTATAACAAAATAAATTTGTGTACTAAAATAAGTTAATCTGATCATATAATTGGTAACAGTGTATTATTATAAGTGTTTTTTTCAAAAAAAACTACAAGTGAATAATAAATTTTATAAATTGTTTTATTTTAAAAATTATGACATTTAAAATATTTTTACAAGTGAATAATAATGTCACATTTTATAAAAGTTATTTTATTCTAAAAAATACTCCAATACATTTATGAGGAGAGAAAAAAAGTTTACATTTTTCAAAATATATTTTTAAACAAAGACAAATGTTGCCACATAAAATGGGACGGAGGGAGTACTAGTTATAAATGAATACAAACTTGCAAAGAATTTTAAAAGAACTATGCATATTCCATGCTTCCGACGTGAGTTGAAAATATTGAGATATCTCAATTCTCAACCAGCCTACCTATTGGACCAATAAACCAATGCAAGACCATAAATGGGCCAAATCCAAAAAGTAAAGGAATACTAATTTGTCCGGCCCATGTACACTAACTAAAAGTTTCCTCTTGGGCCAAATTTAGGTCCAATAAAAATTTCGAACTTTTGGGATAATTTACAAGAATGACTTCGGAAGTAGGTAGTCTTAAACTATTGACCCCACTTATTACATAGACTAAACTTTAAGTTTAATACTATACTTTTCACTTTGAAAGTTTGTCCACGGACCAAAAAGGGTTAAAAGTTCACGACCACTCATTTTCTAAAGTCATTGGGTGTAATTTCCTGAACTTTTTTAGAGTGCAATAGTGTATGCTACTTTGATCAAAATCAACTTTAAATTAACATATGTTTAACATCGCAAGTTCTAGATAATATTTTTGATAGATGTCAAAAAGTTTTACGTTGTTTTTTAAAACTTTGTGCTTAATCTAATACGATGCAACGTATATGCAAGAGATAAAAGGAGTTGGAGCTTTCTTCTTTTCTCCCACAGAGTGGACACAACATCATATGTCAATTTCATTACTTGTGAGATGTAGCAATTACATTAACAGTGTGAACATCAACCCAAAAGGTCTAGGAAAGTTGCATTCAACGATATATTTTTCAAAAATAAAAAAACATATACAATTCAAACGGTCTCTTTCAAATTCTGTTAGCAGCTAGCACAGTGATTATGAATTGGTCAGCTAGCTAGATCACTTATTTAATTTATTTGATACATTAATTCTGATTAGCTTGTTCATATATTCAAAGACTTCTTTTATGTGATTAAGCAATACATATTTTATTACAAATTCCTTGTTTATTTTATTAAATCAACGTCATCTACTAGGATATACATTGTCTTAAGTACTTTCTTGGATTGTATTAAACCTATGTTGCTCAAATTCTTGAACAATACTGTCCAATATACACTATATAGCAACGTCAATTAAAACACAATCATTTCTCCAGAAAATTTGTACGTGAAATTTATATTGAAACATGATCTATTCAGAATTTTAAACGTTGAAAAAAAACACTTTCATTCATTATTATCAAAATCATGAACACAAAGGATGTATATATGTACGAATCGTACAATACGGTTGTGAAGTTAGAATTTTCATCTCGAGAACTTATATATATAGTTCTGAGTGTCTATAGGTTCATATATATTATTGTTATTATTATCTGTAAGATTTGAGAACAGCACCGCAGAAGCAACAAACAATAGCCTTCCAAGATTTCCAGTAAAATGGAACGTAACAAAATCTGGTAGCGGTCCGCATATGAGCAACTTGAGCTCCGTGGCCGCAACGTGAACACGAACCGGCCACGGGCTTACTCTGCCTCATCATCTTCTTCTGATCCACCAAAAAGCAAAAACAAACCATATCGTATCGTATCGATCGATCAAATTAGAGAAGTAGAGAATTTAGCAACTTTTCCACCAAGAAACGTAATTGTTGTTTGAAATTTGAATGATCACAAAATAATTTCATATGTGGTATATATAGTAGTAGTACATGTGTACATAAATTATTTATGGAGGGTCCACGTAAACCGGCATAGATATGGGCGTCAGCGTGGAAGGCAGGCAGAGTTATTAATTAGACAGGCTTTGTGATCAGGTCAATGTCCAAATTCAGTTTCCAACTTAATGGATCATTGCCACGTGTACGTGGGAACTCTCCAATATTGTTGGGTTTTTTAGAATGTACATACATTAGTATACTTTAGTGTCTTTACTTCTTCATATTTTTAATAATCTTTCATTCGCTTCGCGGGAGCCGCACAACACATAGCTGAAAGTCAGAGGGCTCATACTACCTGCCTAACCCTTCGCTCCGAGGGACCGTAGATCGGAAAGCACCTTCTAAACCATCCCATTCATCCAAAAGAGAAGGAAAGTTTCGGAAATTAGAAACTTATTCCTTTTTTGTTTGGTGCGAGCTCAACTTAAGCTATACATTGCCCGAGAAGAGCGGTTTGGGTGCACCACTTGTGGTAGAATTTCCAAATCTATTTAGTATGGGGATGTTGGCACAAGAAGGCGAACTCTGTTACATTTCAGGCCATTTACGATCTTTTAAAGGGCCTTATATTATAAAGTTTTAGATTGACCGATAATTTGTATTCGGTATTCATATTGGAGCACGACTAAATTAGGATTCTCACGGGACAGTCCCACATTGGGGGTAAAGGGCTCCCTAACAAAGGCGACTTCATACCCAAGGAAGCTCGAACCCGAGATCTCCTGGTTAAGGATGAAGGAGTACTTACCAATCCACCACAACCCTTGTTGGTAGAAGAAGGTTGTGTTACGATCTCAAGTAAATACTGCAGTACTTCTTTAAAAACATACTAAATAAGCACTTTTGATTTCTTATAAGTCTGGTCAGGCTATAAGTCAATATTACATAAATAATACACACTCTCTCTCTCTATATATATGAAGTTTTGACCAAAGTCATTATCAAAATCAATTTACCCTTTTTTTGAAATTTTATAAAATTAGTATTAATGTAGTTCTCAGTAACGTTTTAGGTTATATTTTATTCAAAAAAATTCAATAACAAAAATACAAAAATCTGACAGAATAAACATACATAAAACGTTATTGTCAGTAATGTTTTATAATTTGTTACTCTGAAGCACGTTTTATAGCTAAAACGTGACTCAAAGTAACGTTTTTCTGAAATGGTTGAAAATTGAAATTCAATCTTGTACATGCCTCATTCATTATTCAAATTTCCACTATTAAAATGGATGGATATATTTTGTACATACCTTCAATTTTCTCTTTTCTTTCTCTTTTATACATAGACAATACTTTTTTAAACAAAAGAAAAAAAAAGTGAAGAAGACTTTGCACAAATTGGAGCTAGTCTTGTATCATTTCAATTTCAAAAATTGTAAATAAATCATATGAGAGATCTTCTTCTATCCTAAAATACCATCCCTTCCAAATATTATATAGACCAATCGGTTTCTTATGATTATTAAATATTAGACTATCAATAAAGAAGCTATTGAATTAAAGTTGATGTAATAAGTAAGCAAAACAACTATTAAAAAAAGGAATTAATTGATATTGTAGAAAAGTCCTCCTCACTCTCCTTTTCCTTGCAAAAGTATTATCTATGTATGAAAAGAGAAAAGAAATTATATATATTGGAAAGTTTAATAAAGTTGAATGAGGCATGTACAAGATTGAATTTTAATTTTCAATCATTCTAGAGAAACGTTACTGTGAGTCACGGTTTAGTGGTAAAACGTGCCTCAGAGTAACGAATTATAAAACGTTACTGCTAATGACGTTTTATGTCTATTTACTCTATCAGGTTTTTGTCTTTTTGTTATTGATTTTTTTTGAATAAAATATAACCTAAAACATTACTGAGAACTACGCTTATACTAGTTTTGTAAAATTTCAAAATATATATTATTTTGATGAAATGATTTTAATAATGGCTTACTTTGGTCAAAAATTCATATATATATATATACCTTTAATTTTTACATTATTATGTTAAATTGACATGTTATTGGCTTAAGCTTATTGCTATATTTTTATTGTTACCCTAGTATATTTGATATGAAACATTACTTGTTGTAAGTTGAATATGATAGTATAGAAATTATATAAGTTGAATTTTTTTATTTTTTTTATACGGTTCATGTACTTGAACATGCAGGTATAGTTAAGGTGTGGGAAAGTACCATGTGTCCATTTTACAGTTGGGATGCTTTTATTCTTGTGATTTAATGCAGGTCGATTTTTTCTACTTAAAACTCCAATTGGACACCTCCAAGTTCAACTTATCTTTTACGTTCTACGTTATACAAATTAAAAAAGTGAGGTCCATCCCTAATAAAATATTTATATCATAGAATAAAATAATACATGTCGAACACAATAGCGACAAGAGCATGCATAATGATTTTTCGAAAATTATTTAACAGTAATAATATAATATGTGTATTTATAACCAACATGTTATATAAATGTTACTAAAGATTTTAACAATTTTTGACGCAATAGTATTAACTCAATTATTGTTAAATATTTTTACGATACTAAACATTATACTCAGGATGTGGAATCAATAATATTTCCTATGGGCTTAATACAACACTTATACAACAACAACACTACGGTTTAGTTCCAAACAAGTTAAACTAGTCGGGATCGAAGTTAGAATCCAGCTACACAAAATTGAGAAGGCCCAAAGTTTATTCAGAGGCGTGGGCTAGTTTTCTTATTGGGCCATTATGTTTAAGGCCCGTGTCTTTGTAAAGAACAGTTAGCCCGTGTATATGTATATATTTTGTCTATTTTTCCATATTTTCTCTACATATAAATAGTCTGAATGGAAATTTTTAGCAACTTTAATTTCATGTTTCCGAGTTATATAGGACAATTAAAACTAAGGCAATCTTTTCGAATTCATCTACCTTACAGCCTTGCTTCATGTTGTAATTGTCATTAATATATGTAGCAGAAAATAATAAATCAAAACGCGGATACAAACAAACTTGAAGGATGGGATTAGAATCAAATTTGAACAATCAACTTACCCAACCCAACCCCACTCGATTAGGAGCGAGTTTGCATATTTAGTAAACAGAAAGAGAGAAACTTTCTTTTGGCTCGATTTATTATGATGAATCAAATAAAGGCACTAATAGAGTTTAAATGCTCTTCAAAAGAGAGTAAATATATAATATGGTATTAACATGTAAATTCGGCTAATTCCATTTTGACCCAATCTATTATTATGAAAATTGACAAATGTGATGAAACTGGTGCAGTGACTTAGTTGGGAGCTAGTTATGTAACAGATTCTGTTAAATGGTTATTGTACTAGTTAGTTAGTTAGTTAAATAGAATATGTACGGCTAGAAGGAAGATATAATCTTGTATATAAGTAAAAATACCTAGTTGATTTTAGATGTAATTTTGAGATCACATTCTGTACAATTCCTTTCATGATATGCAAATATTTCATTCTCTGTACTCGTGTGTTCTTCTCAGCATTTGAGCTGTTCATTGCTTCATTTCAATATGGTACCAGAGTTTTTCAGCCATTAATAGTGGTTTTTCGAAAGCTTGTAAGGAAGAGTTATGGCGATTATAGTAGATAATGAATTACCGGAGAAATTAGGTCATAATCATCCTCTGTATCTTAGTTCATCGGATACTTCTGGAGTGGTTTTGATCTCTATTCAATTGACTGGATCGGAAAATTATTATGTTTGGAGTCGATCGATGCGGATTGCCATACTTGGAAGAAACAAGTTGGGTCTAATCGATGGAAGATGCAGAAAAGAAGTTTGGTCTAAATCTCACTGATCTATGGGAACGCTGTAATGCGATTTTTCTTTCATGGATCATGAACTCTGTTTCGAAAGAGTTATTGAGTGGTATTGTGTATTCTTCTGATGCTGGTGCTGCTTGGAGAGATCTCAAAGAGCGATTCAATAAGTCTGATGGATCGAGGATCTTTCAATTACACAGGGAGATTGCAACGATGGTTCAAGGAACAAGTAGTATCTCTGAGTATTTTACTCGTCTGTGTTTACTCTGGGCAGAGTTTGATTGTCTAGCTTCATTTCTTGGATGTGCTTATGAAAAATCCAGAGATTTTGGGGAGTTTATGACTAGGCAAAAGCTCTTGTAGTTTTTAATGGGACTTAATGAATCTTATGAACAAGCTCGAGGTCAAATTTTGATGTGAATTCTTCTTCCCTCTGTTAATCAAGCTTATTCTATGATGAGTGAAAGAGAAAGTCAAAGGAATATGGCTCATGTTGCTGGTCCAATGATGAACATGGATATTGTTGCAATGATATCTGGACGTAATTCTCACCCTCACAAGTTCAAAAAGAATTGGAATGTTCAGTGTGATTACTGCAACATAATAGGCCACACTAGGGCTAATTGTTAGAAATTGATTGGCTATCCACCAGATTTTAAGTTTAGGAAGAAATTTGGGGATTCTACTGTTGCAAATTCGAGAGGAGGAGATCCTAGAGGAGGGGATCCTAATCCTAGGAACCAAGTTTATAATGTGAAGCTTGAAGATGGAAGAACTAATTCTGATCCAAGACAGTCTAGATCTGCTTGTGTTCACGATTCTAGAGATACATCATATAACGGGAAAGGTGTAATGGTGTCTGATTCTAATTGTGAGGGTGGCATACCTGGCAGATATTCTGAAAATTGGGACAAAGGAAGGCCAACTGTCAATTACTCGCACAATCAATACAATAAGATGATGCAACACATGGATAATCCATATCATTACAATCAATTTCAAAGAATTCTAGACAGGGACATTGTTGGTGAAAGTTCAGGAAACAAACTGTCTGATTCAGCCAACATAGGAGGTAGTTTTTTTGCTTTTCATATGGTTGATGTTCCTAGTGCAAGTAATGTCTACACCCCTAAGTGGAATGCCTTTAAGAATGAATGGATAGTTGATACTGGTGCTAGTAATCATATGATTTCATATAAAGGGATGTTGCATACAGAGGTCATTAATGTTACAGGTAAAAATGTGCATCTACCTAATGGAGGTACAGTTGATGTTTCTCACATTGGTAGCTGTGAAATCATGAATGATAAACCATTGAGTAATGTCTTACATATTCCAGATTTTAGATACAATATATTAGCTGTATTTAGGATTACTACGTAGTTGCAATGCTCAGTCACCTTTTTCCTTAACTTTTGTGTATTCCAGGACCTCTCAAGTGGGAAGGTGTTGGAGATTAGTGAAGAGAATGGAGGACTTTACTTGTTACAGCACAAAGATTCAGCAAACACCAAGGAACATCTAGTTAGGGGACTGTTAGCTAGGAAGAACAATAGAGATATCTTGCTTTGGCATAAGAGAATGGGCCATGCATCTGTTGGGGCAATGTAACAATTATTCAATCTTACTCATGATGAATGTAAAAGAGTTCTTGACTCTTATAATATTTGTCCACTTGCTAAACAAACTAGGATCCCTTTTCCTGACAGTCAAAGTAAATCTACTTCAATTTTTGATTTGTTGCATTTGAATGTATGGGGACCATTTCATGTACCTACTTTTGATGGAAATAAAATGTTTCTAACAGTTGTGGATGATTACTCTCGTATGACTTGGATTTTCTTGTTAAAACACAAAAGTGATGTTGTAGTGGTTCTGAAAGATTTTCTCAAATTATTTCTAACTCAATTTGGCAAGACAGTAAAAATGATGAGATCAGATAATGGGACAGAATTTGTCAACCTTAAATGTGCCAACGGCCTATTCAACAGTCATGGTATTATTCATAAAAAATCTTGTGTTTACACCCCACAACAAAATGGAATGGTAGAAAGGAAACATAGATACATTTTGAAATTAGCTAGAGCAATTAGGTTTTAGGGATCTATACCATTGAGATTTTGGGGCCATTGTGTATTATGAGCTGTTTATCTGATGAATAGACTACCTTCAGTAGCTTTGAAAGGAAAAACACCTTTTGAAATGTTTTATGGATGCAAAGGTGCATGTGATCATTTTCGGACCATTGGTTGCTTATGTTATGTTAAGATTTTTCCAAATGGAGATAAATTTACAGCAAGATTTGTGTCTGCAGTCCATATGGGTTATTCAGATGTGTCTAAGGGTTATGTTCTGCTACACATTCCTTCTTTGTTTCTAGAGATGTGGCTTTCAAGGAGGATATTTTTTCTTTTAACACTCAACCAATATCTCACCCTATGTTCTTAGACAATTTTACAGATACTACTGATGATATTGTTCTAGTCAATACTGGTCCATCTGCAGTTGAGTCTATAGAACATACTATTTTACCAAAAGATGTTAGACATTCCACCAGACCAAAGAAACTTCCTTCTTGGATGAATGATTTCATCACAACTGTTGCTACCGCATATACTCCTTACCTATTATCTCACACATTGAGTTATAGCAATTTGTCCACTTTGTATCACTCCTATATCAAAGCCTTTTTTTGTATTACTAAGCCTCAAACTTATCATGAGGCATGTAAAGACCCCAATTGGATCCAGGCAATGCAGGAGGAGATAAATGCACTTGAACATAACCATACATGGAGGTTAGTGCAGCTGCCTCATGGTAATGTTCCTATTGGGTGCAAATGGGTATATAAGGTGAAATTCATGGCCAATGGTGATATAGAGAGGTATAAAGCACGACTGGTGGCAAAGGGGTATAATTAGAAAGCTGGTCTGGATTACTAAGATACTTTCTCACCTGTCGTTAAGATTGTTACTATCAGAAATGTATTATCTATTACTGCATCTTTTGGATGACATATCCATCAACTAGATGTTTATAATGCCTTCTTGCAAGGTGACTTATTTGATGAGGTGTATATGACATTGCCTGAGGGTTTTGCTAGCCAGGGGGAGAAATCAGGAATGGTTTGTAGGCTAGTCAAATCTCTATATGATCTCAAATAAGCAAGTAGACAATGGAATGTTAAACTTACTGATGCATTGATAGATTTTGGTTTCATACAAAGCAGTTTGGATCATTCCTTATTTACCAAAAGACACAATGGGCATGTTGTGTTGGTATATGTAGATGATATGCTAGTAGCTGGTAATAATCTAAGGATGATTGAATATACTAAGGAGGAACTACATGCTAAGTTCAAGATTAAAGATCTAGGTACTTTGAGATTTTTCCTCGGGATTGAGTTTAGCAGATCATCCAAAGGAATCTTGATGAACCAAAGAAAGTATGCTCTAGAGCTGGTTGAAGAGTTGGGACTAACTGGTGCCAAACCATCATGGACACTATTAGATCCTAATATGAAACTAATTACAACAGAAGTGGATGAGGCAGGGGGAGTTGCAAATGATCCCATATTGACAGACATAGGTTCATATCAAAGATTAATTGGAAGACTATTGTACTTAGCAATGACAAGGCCAGATATTAGTTTTGCAGTTCAAACATTGAGTCAATTCTTGCAAAATCCAAAAAAGTCACACATGAAAGCAGCTATTAAGATTGTTAGATATGTAAAGAGACAGCCAGCTATGGGAATATTGATGAGTAACAAGGAAGAAAACAAACTGACAGCATATTATGATGCGGGCTGGTAAAAGTTGTGTTGTCAAAATATTGAGTTTAAATAGCTAGTAGGTAGAAAAAGATATAATTGATGTTTTTAAGTCTTATGTGAGCTTCAAGATTTTGATTTAGTGGTAATTTTGAGATCACATTACGACAATTCATTTCATGACAAATGATATATAAAATGTTTTATGATTAAGAATTTCATTTTTGGACCAAAAATTTCAAGCAAGAGGTGGAATTACCAAAGTTGTGTGTTTTCAAAATATTGAGTTTAAATGACTGGTGGGTAGAGAAAGAAATCTTTTGATTTAGTGGTAAGAGCGCAACAAATGATATATAAGTTAGACGTACGTCACATATTCGATTCTTATTGTAAATAAAAGTCTAAATATCAAAAACAAGTCCATCATTTATCAAATTTTAGATCGCGCCCCACTACAACTCCAGAAATTCTCTATTATATATATGGAAAAAAATATATTCTCTTTATGTATCATATAAGTTACCTAATTAATTACAGAGACTATAAAATTCATGAGCTTTGATTGTTTTTTCTGATTGCTTTTACCTCAATAAAACAAAAGGGTATTATATTGCATGTGCTGTCCCAATTTAATTGCGTAATAGAAACATGAACATGTGCTGTGAGGTAATCCTGCCATGTAATTTTTGGTTCCACAACTGCAATTTTTGTCACACATTTAATTTTGTCTTTAATTTGGCTTCACATGCAATACAACTTTTCTTTTTATGATAGAAAAAAATCAAAGTGTATAGATATATTATATGAAAGTTACTTTAATTTGTCTAAGTTGTAACTCTCACATTTGTTGTCAAATAAATTAAGAGAATGTTAATATTTCTTTTGAAAAGAATCATCATTACGTTCATTGTCTTCTCAATATGTTTAATGAAGGTTCGTTTGAGTGTGAAGAAAGTAAGACAAATGAAGTGTTACATATAAGACTCACGAAGGTACCATAACATTTGGAAATCAATGAGAAGTAGTTTCAGAATTTGAATTTTACAGGTTTAAAATATTACTGCATTCACTTATTGTTTGAATTATTGAATTTGAAAATTTAGTATTTATGGATATATATTAATTTTTTTACATATATATACAAAATTTGAGTAAAAAATATTAAGTTCAATTCGTAATTAATATTGTGCATCAGTCGACGGAATCACATGACTTTTTTTTAATTATTATGCTTTTGTACTAAATGGATTACCGTATATCTCGGGACTTTATGTGTACTATGGTCTATGGGTGTAAAAAACTAAAAATTATGAGACAAAATTATGTCATTTATGTAAAGAATTTTTATTTGATTGATCACTTGGTAATTAAACTAGTAGCTAATCCACCTTTCATATAGGTTTAAAATATATGTTTGGGTCGTTTGGATCCGTATATGGTAAAAGTGGTAGTCTGATTATCCTCACACCCGAGCAGTTTGTACTAATGTTTTAATGTCGCCTTATAATTAATTCTCAATCCTCTTCACCGAGATACCTTTAAAGAACTATATATTTTTTTTCTATTCGGATGAAGTTTGAAATTCACCTATAAAGTCTAAAGAATCAGAATTGGATATCTTATCATGTATAAACATATGATAAGAATGCTCATAGTATGAAAATTTTCTACACTATCAATATATATAACTTAAATCAGGTATTACGATGACCTTATTATTTGACTAGAACATGTTTGACATAAAGTACATAATATATTTGTATCATATTGAGGCAAATAAATAATAAATCTTGAAATTCAAAACTTGTTAGTACAAGGAAACCCTCCCTAGATACTAGGTTTTTTTAGAGGGTCTATCTAATATTGACTATATTGGATTTGAATAATGGATTTGGTCATCATATGGAGACCTTGCACATTCAATATCTGACCTAGCTACACATCACCAATTTTTGCCCATTTCTAAAGCATGCATGGACTTTGCTTAGATCCTAGTATATTTTAGATCACACATCTTCTTTTGCCTACCTATATTTATAATTTTAAAGATCACAATGTGTTAGCCTATTAATTCATTTTGAGGATTTAGAATGTACCTTGTGTAGTATTTTGTTTGGAGGACAAATATATAGTTCTTCAAATCGATAAAATATTGGACTATCGTAAAATGTATGTTTACTAATAATTAGCTCATAATCTATTTTTTAAAATAATATTTTCAGTTTGTTTTATGATCTTCAGACGTGATAAAAAAGGTCCATAAGTTACAAAAAACATTCATGGAAATTCACTATATATATATATGGCTAGGGACAACCAACGAAAAAATTATAAACTTTGCCTTGCCATAAAAATAATATATTGCATAATCTAAAAGATTGATTTCATAAAAAATATTTATAATAATAAAATATTACTCATTACAGAGAACTATTATAAAAAGGTTTGACGGTATTAAATATATAACCTCCCAAATTTTGACACGTCTGTCATTGGACACAAGAAGACGAGAAAAATTAAATGCTTATTAAGTCAGTTTTATCTTGTTCTTTGCACCTAAATAGGGAAAAATGATATTGTAATTAATGTAATTAAATGATATAATAACATTTATGTGATCTTAATGGAACAACTGGATGCATAATATTTAATCTATTAGTATATAATTATGGGAAGTGCTAAATGGCCAGAAAATTTGGCCAGAATTTGACCAGAAAATTAAAAAAATTATAATATTTTTTTAATTTTAAAACAAACTGATTTTTTTTCCATTTTTTAGTTAAAATGTATTTAAGTTAAAAGGGTAAAAATATTTAAAAAATTAAAATAACATAGAAAAACTATCATTCTAGCCAAATTCTGGCCAAATATCACGTATTGTTGCTTTTTATGATGAATATAATTTGATGTTTCCCCCTCCCAAATTTAACTATGAATGAAAACATGTTAACATTTAATAGGTAAATGACCTATAATCCTTTATTAATGAAATATTCCACTTTTATAACATGAGTAAATTTTTCATATGAACTAGCACACGAAAATAGTCACATTTGATTTAATGAAATTTTCCCTTTTCGACCAAAAAATATATGAGTAGATTCATTTTTAGTAAAAGAAAATACTATCTCCGTCCACTTTAATTGTCATAGTTTCCTTTTTTAGAATCAAACTATAATAACTTTGATTAACATTTTACAATGTATTCGTCATCATATTGATATGCAAAAAAATGGAATTTACAATACTTTTCGTATAATTTTTGAATGTTTAAATTTTTTGTTTAAAATATCGAATTATTAACTTTGAAAATTAGTCAAATTGACTTTCAAAAAACGCTACATGACAATTAAAAGTGAACACGGGAGTATTAACTAGCTTGGGCATCAAATGTTATTTCAATTTTCTACCTACTGTTCGTTAAACTTCAATATTTTGAAATGTCGGTGAAATAATGATTTTTACTCCATAATTTCAAATTTCACACACAAAAAAAAATCTTTATTAAAACTAATACCAAAGAAAAAATTTCAAACTTTTATATTAGTGTTTTGGTATAATATATAATTATGTTCTTTAACTTAGTCTCAAATAATATTTATATATGTTCTTTGATTTTGGGTGTGCACAAAGTATATATACTTATATTATCATAAAATTAAACAAGTAAACACGCATATTAAACTGACAAACTATGTGAGATGATGCATCCTATATGACAAATTGCATAAGATGCATGCATTAAATTACATAAAATACATGTCTTATATGAAAAATCACGGAAGATGCATGGCAAATTACGTGAAATGCGTCCATTCTGCATAATAAATTATGTGAAATAAATATGTTCTATATAGTAAATCGCGTGAAATACATGCATTCTACGTGACAAATCGTGTGAACATGCTCTTTTATCCTTCTTCTTTTTTTATACCTCTTCATATTTCAACCAAATATAATATCTTATTAGTTGATGATTGGGCACTTACAATTACTGGGATACAGAGAGGCATTTCTTGTCTTTTTATGTGTGTTTTTCCTACCAACTAGTAAAATTCTAAGTTTTTGGATAGGATCGTGTATTTCACTTTGGACTTTTTATCATCACCTTCTCGGTCCATAAATTAAAAAAGCGGAAATAAAATTTTTAATTTATAAATTTTGAGTAGTAACATTTTTTATATAAATATCAAATTAAAATTATAATTATTGAATTCTATCAATTACATAATCACTAAAGTGATGTATATTCATTGCACCAAAAAGAACAAGGTATTGGAAAAACTTTTCCATTGTGATTAAAACAAGAGCTGAAAAAGGAAAAAATGAAGATAATTTTATGCATAATAAATATTCTACTAGGAAATTAAAGCACCGTCAAATATATAAAAGAAAAAAAAAAGACCTATTCTAAAAAATATCCCCATCAACACTTTAGGTCAATTTTTAGCCATTCCCACGTTCTTCACTTTTAGAATCCATTATCTCTATTTTAAATTCTTACTACAATACTCTATCCGTCCGTCCATAGTTTACTAAACATTTGATTGAATATGAAGTTTTAAATAGATTTTTTTTATAACTTGTATATTTCCCAACAAGTAATAAGTATTTATATGATTTTGCTTTGTTTTCTAACTCAACGTTCAGTGTTTGATATTCGAATTAGAGCTTAAGAAATTTGACTTTTTGGCCTTATAGATGACCAGTAAATGGATAAGTGGTGTTTAGTAGAGTTTTTTTTTTCATTGTCAAATGTCGAATTCAAAGTTATGATCCATCCTATCACAATTTTACATAGTTAAAAGTTGAAGAAATATATTGCGAAATTTAAATCATACTTATTTGAGACAGACTAAAAAATACATATCATAAATTGTTTTAAGTGGTGGCAGAATCAAATTTTTTACTGAGAGGGTTTAAAATTTAAAAAACTAAACACAAAATCTAGCTAAAAGAGTTCAACATCTATACTATATACATAAAAAATAATTTTAATTATATATATAAATAGTATAATTTTCTATCGAAAGAAATTTGGATGAACCCAGCTAGATCCGCTCCCCACTCCGAGTGATAAATGTTGAAGGAAAAGAATAAATCAAATGTACTATTTCCTCCGAATGACGAAAAAGCCCTTGTATGAGCTCCTTAATATATAATGCACGAATCATGCAAGGAAGGCTGAATTTGTCTTATGGCGCAATGCGTGTTGAAAAAAGTGGCATCTTATAATAAAAAAATTCTCATAAATAATTAATTAAATTTAACGGAGAAGAAAAGTGATAATGAAATTGAAACCGAGTGATACTAAAGAGTAAAGATACATTACAGGATATATTATTTTTTAAAAGTAAAGAAAAGAATTGAGGAATATTGAATAAGTTATATTATGATTAATTCAATCAATTTTGATTCGTTCAATTTAATCAATTTTAAAAGTTAAACTAACCTGTTAAAAAAATTGTAAATTGTATATGTAACTATAAAGAAAAATTATATTAAGTACTTTAATTAAATTATAAAAATATAAACAAATAAATTAAAATTTAGTAAGAATTGTAATTCATTGTTTAGCTTATTTTTACAATGAAATTGCACAAATTACCCTTCAAATGTTTTTTTTTAAATCTTTTAGCAATCAAATTTATGTCATGTAGTGAAATTAAGTTTTTTAGGGTAAAAGTCATGCGGAATATAACGATAAGATATTATAACACAAAATGGAAATAAAGGCACAAATGACCCCATTTAACCCATTTCATTTCAATATTCCAAATAACTTTTGTTTGAATGTAAATTCGTACATTTATTACTTTAATTCGTTTAAATTTAATCAAATTTGCTCCTTTTAACACCCTTGCTTGAAACTTTTTTTTTTTTTGGTTTGAATATTGAAGAAGTAAGTTATGACTTGGCTCCTAAAGCATATTGTTAAAGAAGATTTCAATAATAAGATATAATAATTTTGTTTATCCTTGTTTCCTATTGACTAAACAATCCCTTGATTAGCGCAAGTCCCACAATCTTATTTTTCCACAAAATACTTTTAAAATCATCAATGGAATTTCATATTCTCTTGTTGATTTTGACTAATTGCTAACAACATTTTATTAGTATGATAATAATAATATAATATACCATAACACGATAAAACATGTAAATACAAATACTATAGTCGTGAAAGGATAGTGCGTAATGGATGAGATTGTTCCTCCTTTAATTAGAAGTTTTGGGTTCGAACTTTGAGTAAATGAGGCCCTATGCAACACAAATCTGAATTAGTCAGACTTCAATATAAATATTAGATATCGGAAAAAATGTCTTATATTATAAAGATAAATTGATTATTTCTGATAAACACTGAATTCAACTAAAATTTTAAATTACAATATGCGAGTTAAAATTTATAATATTTAAGTTAAAACTATATATATTACTTTGAATTAGGCTTTCATTACCCCTAATTATTACGTGAGCAGATGTCTTTACATTTTTTTTCTTTTATATTTATAGCAGTTGAACATTGAAACTTTACCTACATTTAATCATAATTACTCTTTCTTCTTTTTAAAGAAAAAAGAATTAGTACATGATTTGTAGTACACGGGTCCCATAAACCTAATTATCAGTGTGAATTTGGACGTTCGATATTTTTCTTTTTCAAAAAAATAAAAATTGACAGATAACTACATAAATTCTACAAATTTATATTTCTATATAGTAAAAAACATTTGCTAAAATGAATCTAATGCAATCATGATTTATCATTTATTGATATGTGAAAAACTCTCCCAATACAAATTAACTCTTTTTCGTCAGAAATTCTTATGATATGAACGTCCACAACACAAAGCATAAAAGTGATCTTTTCTACTCAAAATACTAGCCGTTTAGGACTAATAAATGGACATGCAAGTTAACTAGCATTAGTAATAGGGTGAATTCGATTCAATAATATTTAAAAAAAAAATAAAGTTACGTTTGATATATATATATATATATATATATATATATATATATAAAAAAAAAAAAAAAATAAAAAATAGGAGGCAGGCCTTTAGGGAATTGATTTTGGATAGTGTAAAGATCAAATCCAACACCTCCATATGGACGACTCTTGTTAAAACTATGGAGTTAGTCACTTAATTTGTCTATTTTTTCAATATTCCTGCCCCACCATCTTTTAAATGGCGTAATCAAAATTTGAAATTTATTATTTGAGTCATTTTAATTATCAAGTTCTTAATTGGATATTTATATAAATATATATCACCCACTGGATTTCTCAATAGTGGTGATGGAACTAAACTCCTTCTACATATTCGATAAAACTCAATAATTTTAACTAAGATTTTATATTTATGTCTTTAAATCTATTTACATATAATAGTAATTATTCTCTATATATTCAATAAAACTCAATAATTATAATTTAGATTCTATATTTATGTTTTTAAATCTACTTACATGTAATCTACTTTCCTTTTTGGTCAGTCCCAAAAAGAATGTCATGTAAAATAATAGTAATTTTTTATTTGGTAAACATTTCAAAGTCTTCATTTATTTCTTAAATTATTTTCTACATGTTTGACTAAACTCAATAATTTTACCTGAGATTTTATATTTATGTTTTATTAAATCTACTTACATGTAATAATAATTATTCTCTATATATTCGGTAAAACTCAATAATTATAATTTAGATTCTATATATATGTTTTTAAATCTACTTACATGTAATATTAATTGTTTTCTACATGTTTGACTAAACTCAATAATTTTAACTGAGATTTTATATTTATGTTTTAAAATCTACTTAAATGTAATAATAATTATTTTTAATCTCCCTTCGTTTTAATTTAATTGTTCTGGTCTTACATTAAAGATACATTATTGCATATATTTTAATTTTCATGATATTAAAAATTAAGAATAAATAGTTGTCAAAACAAGAAAAAAAACATTAATTTTCTAAACCAATTAAAAGGAAATAAGACAAATAAATTAAAATAATGAAATATGTTTTAATTTTTCAGAACTTGTAAATTCAAAATCTTTAACTCCGCCTATTTCATAGTATTAAATACTAGATCTAAGCAAATACTCCGGCTATTTCATAGTAAATACCTATAAGATCTAAGCAAAAAGTATATTAAATGCATACTTAATATTATAACTCCGCCCCTCGTATCCGACCTGATCCATACCCAACAACTCTCTGCATATATAAATACAGTATGAATTAGAACAAACCCCACACAGCACTGGGCACTGGTCACAACTTGTTCATCAAAAGAGCACTCTCCATTATCTGACGAATCAATCAAACAAACAAACGCGGCATTACATCACCATTATTAATACTCATTTCATCCATCAGAATTTGAAAAATCTGACATCGTGCTGTATACTAACTCTTTGTCTAATTGCTTCGGGATCTGATAAAATCACCGTACGTTGCTTGTTGATTACTGTTTGTTTGTTCGTTTTCTTTTCTTTTTGGTTTGTACTGACAGAAATGTTAATGGTTTCGTGTTTTTTTTTAACTGAGTTTTGCAGATTTTTGAAGTTTCTATGGCGAATTGTTAATTAAGCTAAGAATGGGGAAAGCTGGTAGAGATTGGGGACAGATCTATTCAATTTACGGTGTTGATGATTGGCAAACCCCGATATTTCTGCTAATTTATGCTATCTTCTTCTCTATACTCTCTGTGATTTTTCTAGTTTATTTCGAACCTATCTGCTATTTCTTCCACCATTTCTTACCTGGCCCAAGCTCAGCTCGTTTCGCCGCCGGATTCACTGGTTCCGTCACAGCACTCTCCGCCGTTTGCCTTTTCTACGCCGCCGGCAACATTTTTTACTCTTCCGTTTCGCTTCACTGGGAAATGGCACAGCGGATGGTGAACGCCGTCGGTGATTGGTCTTCCGTTAAGTATGCTCTTGACCTTGGCTGTGGCCGTGGGATCCTCCTCAACGCCGTCGCTCTACAGCTGAAGAAATCCGGGTCATCCGGTCGGGTCGTCGGGTTACATCCAACACCGACTTGTTCTCTCTCTACTCTCCGAACTGCCGGGATTGAAGGTGTTCAGGAGTACGTCACGTGCCGGTCAGGTGACCCGAGAAAACTTCCGTTCAGTGATAATTACTTCGACGTGGTGGCGTCGGCGGCGTTTGTACACACGGTGGGGAAGGAGTTCGGGCAGAAAACGGCGGTAGCGGCGGCGGAGAGGATGAGGGTGTTGGGGGAGGTGGTGAGGGTGCTGAAACCCGGCGGCGTTGGGGTGGTGTGGGATCTGGTGCACGCGCCGGAGTACGTGAAGAGACTGCAGGAATTGAAGATGGAGGATATTCGGGTTTCGGAGCGGGTCACGGCGTTTATGGTCAACAGCCACGTCATCGTATTCAACAAGCCAAGTCAGCATTTTGTGGGACCCAATGAAGTTAGACTGGATTGGAGACTCAACAATCTTTGTTGATAAAAAATTGCAAAATATATAACATATGAATATGAAAGTGATAATAGCATAAGTAATGGGTACTGTTTTCTACTTTTTTAATTTTGTAGGGGCCTATATGACAATCTGGAGAAGCAAAGTGGACCCAGATGCAATTAATGATAGTAGTAGTAATATCTACTAGATTAGTTCAAATTTGGAAAATTAAGAAAAATGGCATATATAGAGAATGTAATTTTCCCCATTTCGATGAGGAAATCTGAAATTGCTCTTCTTTATATGGTGATAATATATATGATAATCTATTGTCATTTGTACATAATGTTTTTGATATATAAGTCTAATTAATATTTCTAAATTGCTCTACTAATTGATATTATATTATGTGAGAATATAATATAATATCTGATATTGCTCTAAATTGCTCTACCTTATTAAACATTTTGATTTGAGAAAAACATCTGACTTCTTGAAACAACTCAAACGAGTAGAACAATTATTCTAAATCACATGAGTATATTAAGTTACGAAGTTGGAAAGATTTGATTTTATAATTTAGGGATAAGGGTCTGAAAAATATCCTAACTTTGGTCGGATTTGTTGTTGCGATACTAAACTTTCATAAGAACCTATTACCTCCCTAGATTATTTAATACCGTATTTTTTACCCCTTGAACTATTTAATAGTGTATTTTAAAGGTATATATATGCCCACGTGGACACATTACTATTTATAATTTTGCATTATTTTTTATGTCCATGTGGGCAAATATATATGTTTAAAATATGGTATTAAATAGTCTAGGGAGGTAATAGGTCCTCATGAAAGTTTAGTATCGCAACAGCAAATCCGACCAAAGTTAAAGTATTTTCAGACTCTTATCCCTATAATTTATTATATATGTTATTTTAGTTAATTATGACCTTTCTCATTCCTCTATTCGTAAAGTGAACATACAAGACTTATTTGCATCTATATTAGCTTTGATGAATAGAGTTATATATTATATGTTGTTAATAGAAGATAACATATATCTCATGAAATTAGTTAAAATATGTGAAAGTTGACTCTAGCGCAAAGTAAATGGACACACAAGATTATTACTTCCTTAGAAAGGTGTTAAACATAATGGTTTCAAGTATTAAATGTCTAGTTGAAATCTAAACTTTATTTTATTTTGAAGTCATATTATTAGGATGAAGAATTATTTTTTTTGGGTAAATAAGTGAGGCTTGGAGTTGTTGGGGGGTCATTATCGTACGTATAGTAGAAAAAGAAATGACTTTAATGAAAATTTAAAAATAATTGTGGACCTGAAAATCATTAGTGGTAAGTTTAGATTTTAGAAGTGTGCGTGGAAATAAGTTAGTTAGCAAATATTAAATTCTACCAGTCCTTCTGTCTACCAGCATTTGCAAAATTTATAGTTCAAATCTTGACTTTTATGACTTTTTTCCATTTTTGTTAGCCAGTTGTTAATTTATGTGATAATATTTGATCAGATATAAAATAATAATAATAATAATAATAATAATATATTTAATATAATTTGTAAGTGAGATTTGAAAAAAATAACGTGTTTCGAACTTTTTATTGTGAAACGTAGAGAGAATATTTTTAATCGACTCTTCACACAAAAGATGAGCAGGATATATATGTGTGTATGTGACTATATATTGTAACATTAAGTATAAATTAAATATTTTAAAGATAAATTGTTGTTATATATAAGAATATGTAATTCTTTTGGGATGTAAAAGAAAAGAAGATACAATTTGATAGGAGAGAGTATAAGATGTGGATAAATAAACCATTAAGAAATTTAAAGCAGAAAATTAAACACTATAATTATGATATTCTCTCCATTATTAAATAACAACTACTTTCTGTTTTTTTTAAAAAAAATTTTTATGTGGACTATTTTTAAAAGAAGACGGCCCTGATTAAAACAAATTTCATTTTCACGCCTTACATTTGAAATTTATGATTAAGAAAGGATGAATGCTAACACCACATCACAACTTTGTAAATGTAGCTGAAATTTAAATCAACTAATTATTCTCAAATGTGATCAAATTAAGCACAAATTATTTTAATAACAAATTAATGTATTGTTCATGGCAGTCAACTTAACGCTTATTCTTTAAACAAACTCTCTTCACACTTATTCAATGATCTTTTATCTTGTATTAAGATTTAAAACTTTTTCGTATTCTTTCATAATTTTCTTAAATGCCTCTAACATAATATATATATATATGCTCTTAATTTAATCTCTTTATAACTAGACAAGACAATAATTATATATATGTTGACTAATTTGTGCATAGGCTAGTTAATTTTGTCAAACACAAAAGAAAAGAAAAAAACATTTGTCAACAGAATTGACAAAATTTCATTTACTAGGAAAATCATATGAATGGTGAAAATGAAGTTGAATATTATATTATATTATATATATATATATATATATATATATATATATATATATATATATATATATATATACAGGCCATAGTATAGTAGGACAATAGAATTGGGACCTCTTTTTAATAATAACATGTGGTTAGGTATTTGAATAATTGGATAAAAGGTTGAAAAAAAAGCTAATAGATATAGCAATTGAGGTCCTTGTCTAGTCTCTATCCTACACATATTAGATATTATAAAGAACATTATTTTAGTTCAAAAGTCTTTTCTGCATTTACTCCTTTTGTAGAATGGAATTTGAATGGTAGAGGAGGCTATGTTTGTTTAGAGTGAAGGAAAAAAAAATCAACTATATTTTTTCAAAAAATAAATGAATTTCTTACTTAGTTTCTGATATTTTGTGAATAAGTGAAAATTATTATCTTATAAGTATTTATATATAATGTAGACAAATAGTATGAAGGTTGGGGGTGGGAAGGGGATAATCAGCATAAAATGTTACTTGTGGAATTTATTTTTCTTACGTACTCTTATCAGAAAAGTCATTTTTCTGATATTTAAGGAATCTTTTTTCTTGGAAAATTTAAAATTTGACCAATTAAATATGATTTTTAAAAAAAAAATATTTTGCAATAAATGTATTGATAGAAAGACTTTGCTTAACCTAATTGTTGATAGCACAAATATCTACACCGTTTATTTAAGTGGCATGCACGTAGGTTGCGCAATATAATGTTATAATTAATATAAAAATGAAGAAGATCAAATAATGAAATACATATCCTTAGAAACAAATTATATAACAGAAGATTATTATTTTGATTTTTTTTTTAAAAAAAAAATAATATAAACCACATAAAATTTTGACTACATGTGAAAGCAAGAGAAACGAATGACTAATGCATACATATATATCGGTCCTACACGACAAAAGAATATTGAAATTGACCCTATATATATCTTTTCCTCCATAAGAAAAGTTCAAAGTAATGATTTTGAATAAGGGAACTTTAATGGGCATGGCATATAAGATTTTGGTTTTCCATGTGGTATTCAGTATTCGTTTTTGGACTTAATTAATTTGGATTTACGTTGAAAAGTTCCATTTTGGAATAAATGAATCTCTAGCAAATGTGACTCTATATTCAATGTTCAAATCTGAAATCTCTAATTTAAAATGAAAGAATATTACTCCAACTTACTATTTCATTATAACTTTTGGTAGTTCAATATTATGGGCATAACATATAGAGTAATAGATAAGTTCAATATTACTATTTCCCTTAGTAGTCTCTTTCCATTTGTATCATTGTATGTATGCTATCAAAGAAAGTAATAAATTGCAATGATAGAATAATTTAGATGCAATTTGAATTTTTTAGTCTTTATAATATAAAAATAACCTTATTATTGTATTTAAAATACACATCACTCATGACGCTTTGTGACAAATCAAAATCATGAGTGGGACAATGCTTTTGTTTGATAGACGTGTATATAAAATTTAATTTTATTTTGATAATGGTAGGATAATAACTTTACACGTTAGTAATTCAATTTTACATTTTAATTTTATATATATTTAGTAAAATATACATAAGATTCAAACAAAATTTGCAAAATTCTATTATAGTCGCCCGTATCGTTTATGACAAACTAAACCAACTAAAACAACAACAATGATGTTGATTGTAGGTTTGGTAGGATTACAAGGATTTGCTAACAAAGTATTTCATGATTTAGGTGTTTCAACTACATTTCAGAGTTGGACAATGTTTGTGCTTGCCATTGATGTTTGAGCTATCATTATAAACAGATTTGGCTAATATAAATTGGAATATTAAATGGCCACCTAAATAATAAATATGTTGATTAAGATTTAAGACCAACAATTTATGATATTTCTTCTCTCCTAATTTTGTACCGTCCATTAATCAAAATGCCTATTTAATTCCAATTATAATATCCAAAAGTTTAAACACTCTAATCTAGCAATTAATTAGGCATGTTCTCCGAATGACTTTTTCAGTCCTAGGTCTTTTTTAGGCGATAGAATAACGCAAATAAAGTGTGAGCTTTTCGCAAATGCTATATAAGATGAATTCCGATATAAAAGTTATATTTTTAGAATGTTTCAACTATCAATATAGATTTAGCACGTGGAAGAGTTGATGGAGACCACATACCTTAATTTATTCCTTCTCTCCTGATTTTTGTGTGTTTACATTAACACTTGCCGGAATATTTGGGTCCTTAAAACATGGTTAATGTTGGATTAATAAACCTCTTTTGCTTTCAAAGTTCTCCCTGCCTTTCTCTTTCAAGTTTTTCCTTACGACAATAATAACAACATATCCAAGGTAATCACATAAAAACTCTCTAGAGAGAGTGCATATCCAGGGTAATTGCATAAGTAAGGACTAGAGAGAATTATGTGTATACAACCTTACCTTTACAATGTTTTGTTCAAGAAGAAAATAATGAACTTTTATGACATGATAAATTCAAGATATGCTTAATTTATGGTGTAAATCATACTTCTTGGTAATTAGGGGTGTAGGAAGGGGTTAGTACTTTCTAATTAGATTTATAAATATTGTTATCTTAAATTTTCAACAAGGTCCCATGGTCTAGTGGTCAGGACATTGGACTCTGAATCCAGTAACCCGAGTTCAAGTCTCGGTGGGACCTATTCTTTTTTTCTGATTTTCTTAAAGATAGAAGATTAGATTTTTATAATAGAATGGCCACTCAATAGTTTTTTTTTGTGAAGATATATGATTCTGTATATTAATCGTGTAAACAATACCTCACACAACCTATAAAAAGTTTCTTCAGTAGAAAATTAATTAAGAGATATCATTCGATAAAATACTACTAATTGAAATCATTTTCAAATCTGGAAGACACGAGCATTTTAAGTGGTTATTTTATCTATAGACAAACAATTATAGTATCGCTAGGATGATTCTCATACGATGACGCAAAAAGTGTTAAATACATGATGAAGACTGGAAGATCATCTAGCTCAACCAAAAAGATCAACAAAGAAAAGATATGGAAAAAATAATCAAGTTTTAATCCAAAAGCACAAGGCATATAGTCAGAGCATGCACATCAGAATCTCATCTATTGTACAAGCAAAACTGTTCTCTGTACATTAGGTCTACATCTTTGACACTAAAAAAAACTTGCTTCCTTAACTGTGGTGATTTGAAAAAAGAATACATATTGTACAAACACTGGTAGACTCCAAGTTTTCAAGTTAGACCATCCATGTGAAGCTCACCCATGCTTTTAAGGAGAAAGGAGGAAAGGATGGCCAAAGGCTTCAGGGTGGTATGTATGCAGAAGGAAGAACTTAAAGCTGGAGGGAAGACGCACGCCAAATGTGGACTAGGAGGATTGCAACAAATATTGGCCTTATCAACATTTGGCAACCCCAGTTTAGGAGGACGAACATATCCAGCAACCAGTGGCAAGCATAATACTGAAATAGTTATTCTCGATCCTGTCACAGTACAAAACAAGTATTGAGTACCCGCAGAGCACACACAAGCACTTGTAATACAAGTTTGAAAGTCAAAACAATGAAATAAATGACCTTGTTCCGTAGAGAGTAAGACATGTCCCCTTTTCCTCGAGTCTAATGTAGATGTCAAGAAACTCTAGCTTATGCAAACACAGAAACTAGAGATAAAGAAATGTAACAATAACCCAATGTTGCTCAATGCTCCGACTCTTCAAAAATGTAAGGTGAGTGTGTTAGTACATTTTTCAACATGAGTGTAGCAACATAAACATAGATAATAATATTAACCTTTGGAAGCTGAAATGAGTGTGCCTCATACTGCCCAATTTATTTTTAACAATATTCTCATTTCATAAATTAGCAGCCTCATTGGCTGGTACATGTTGTATAAACCTTTCAAGAACACAGAAATCTTTGCATTGAAAGACAGGGAAGAAAAGAACAACAAAAGGAGTACAAAATCAAAAGACATGAAAGGAAATGATGATAGGATTCTAAGGTGCGCCAATCATATCAATTGAAGTGCGGAGAGTCTAAGGGAGACATCTCAAGCCTTGGCTCGAAGCAAAAACCAGTAAAGAGCTGAAGGGGACTTATCCAGTAAGATACCCAGATGATTGATTACAAGGAGAAAGGAAAAACCAACAGTAAAAACAGCTTCGCACTATTGAAAGGTTGAGAATTTTTTATGGGCAGATAGGATGATAAACTTTGTTATTGAAATTGCCAAAGAGGATTGCAGATCATCAGTACTTACACAGTTTTCATAACCTGCATTTTCCTCCAAACTCTTTAGCCTTTCAACTCTCCATCTCATGCTAACAAGCTGTCCTACTTGAAGATCAGTTGAAGAAAGAGGTAGAAAACCGACGGCAAAGCAAGGGTCAAGCACAAGTCTTTGTAAAAGAAGAGAGCTCTTGAAAATCAGACTCTGAGTCGATCCATCATGTCCACTAGGTTCCTCAGCATTGGGGTCATGGGCACCAGCAGCTCTATTTCCCAAAATACCAAATCTAATATTTAAGATGCTCTCAGGACACTGGATCTCAGCTTCTTCTAAGCAAACCACAAAAGGAAAAGGCAAGACTGAAAACTAGTGTCATGAAATATCATAAGTTGCTTCTCAAACTAGTTCGATAAGTTTCAAGAATTCGAAAAAAATATGTAGCATGCATTTTCCTCCTCCATGTAATTCAAATTAATCCCTATCAACTGACCACAAAGGAATATCCTTAGTAGACTCCAGTAGATATTTCCTCTTATTTTCTGCTTTTGGTCGATGGCTGAATCAGAAGCATGCAGGGAAAAAATGCCGTCCAAGATTTCCCCAGTATTGCAGAAAGTGTAGTGGATGATATGCGATAATTGGGCTCCCTACTGTTGGTATCAGTACATAAAAGAGGACAAAAACTATTGACTGTCGAGTTTGTGACTAAGAGGGAAAATAACAGGGCATACCTTCTATTGGTGCACTTGCCAGGCATACACTGAAGAGAATCCCAGCTCTAGATTTCGGAGAGATCACTAAGGGGAAGAAGCCAGAGATTGGCTTTTTATCACCATTTCTAGTGTGAGCAAAGCCTTCTTGAAGATCAAGCCAAGAGTCATAGATGGTCAATGTAGCTTGAACTTGTGATTGCAGTATCACCTAGACAAAGCAGGAAACAGTAACCATGCGAGAGTTAGCATTAATGAAAGTCATGCAATTTCTCGACTCTGAAATGACGCAATTCCGTAAAACACAGAACTACAGACATCAGAGACAATTGTCTGCATTTCTGGCAACAGCGATCCCAACACAAAGGATACAAATTCAGATGGCTTCTTGCATCTCCTATGACTTTTCTTCTCTTTAAGTCATTTATTTTTCTTCTCTATTTCTATTACATAATCCAGACATCCAAAATACTTATAAATAACCACTGATCAACAGAGAAAATGACTGCTCTAGCCTGTAACTACCCACCCCCACGCCCCACCTACCCCAAAAAATCACCACCAAACAAAAGTGGCAGAAAAGATTACCCTGCAAAAGCAATTTTCCATCAGTGCTTTTGTCCGTAACTCATGTACTTACAGAGAAGGGGTCAGTGAAGTGCACAGCAATTGTCCTGCAAAGAAGTTAGATTCCAGACTAGTCTTACTAACAAGAATATGCATAAAAATGTACCAAAAAATAGAAGTATGAAACGAAAAAGTGAGGAAGGTTAACCTTTCAAATATTTGGTTCCGCGACACCCCAAATTCAAGTTTCAAAGCTATTGTTCTCAGTCCCTCCACTAGGTTCTGTCTCTGTAGAACAACTGCACCTGATAGGTAAAACAGGTGTTTAGGAAGTGGAAAAACAGATTTATGGAGCTGCGACTATGCTGTTTGAACCACCACTAGTTTACTAATTATCACCTGCAGGAGCGCCTTTAGGAAGTCCATCACTGGTAGCACGCACAGGAATCCACAAAACAGAAGTTATGTTGCTTGCCCAATCAGGCAGCTCAATATTTCCATCATGAAGAGACATTTGCTTAACTTCGGGAATAGCTGCAGAAGTGTCATCATCTTTAGAACCTTCAGAATGGTCTAACTCATCTGTGTGCCCGTTCATATGCCTCTCAATTTCAATATTATGCGATTTTTCAATAGTCAACCCAGGACAAGTGTCTGTGCAGAATTGAACCCTTAAGAGAGTTACTAATAGGCTTCACAATTATTCCAACCCGCTGAGGTTCATTCATCAATAAAGCAGATGAAACAGCAGCAGTAAGATAAACCAGAGACCTTACCAACAGCACAAAGTAGGAAGGCTAGAAACTCCCAAACCAGATGCAAATTGCGCGTTCCTCGATCCTGTTTCACACTCTGCTGCCAGTTGCACAATATAACCGGTGAGCAACATGAATACAATATATTGAAGAAGCTTAGCTTATATATACTTAAGGTAATTAGCAGCCAAAGAATGGCCTTGAACTCCGAGTCCATTTGCTCCCACTAACTTTAACCCAAGTCCTTTAAGCAAATCTGACAATTTGCAATTGTTTCCCTCCTTCACCAACTGCAGTTCAGGTGCTTGCTCAACGAGACACAACTGTATAAAGCTGCAGTGATGGATTTAATAAATGTGAAGGCATATTATCGACCTCTTCTGTATTAAATTCATTGTTGGATTTTCCAAAAGTAACTCTCATGAGTCCTAAAGATTTAGAATCACAAGTGAGGGGATCAAATACAAATAAGAACTTCCTGAATGCTAGATCTGGCTTTTTGAACAACTCTTTCAATACATCATTGCTTGGTCGAACATTCTTTGATATAGTTTTCCTTGGATTGTTTTGCCTCGCTTTCATGGATTGGGAAATGTCAGAAGCTTCTCTTAAGCCACTCAAATAGGCTCCATGCATGGTGGCTGGATGTTGTCGAATCGTAGCCTCTCCAGCAAAAAACAACCGACCTCCAAGATTTTCAGCGAGTATGTCATAATCACTGCCAGATGACTGAACACGAACATGTGATTATGAGCCAAACGAAAAGGGATCACTTCCCCATTTTGTACATATGGATTGTATAGGATCAGGCACGCTTATTCCCTTTGGCTCATATATAGCCAGATGAAAATCAAAACCAGATTTCAGGTTCTTCCTCAAAGAACAAAAACAGGGAAAAGAAAATTAAAAATCAATCTAGTCTTATATAAATATGGATGATATGTCCCCAGGGAGACTGCTTAGTGGTTAAATCATGGGAATAAGGTTGGAATCCCTACTACAATATATGGTGTAAACCCATTTTCTCCAGCCTTTATGAGCAGGATCACATGGGAAGCCTGTCAAGCTGGACAGGCTGATTGGTGGATTAGTCGAGGTGCATGTAAGTTGACCCGGACACCACCCCTAGAAAAAATATAAAGATACAAAAATAAAGATGGATGATACCTTTGAGAATGTTCATAACTTGATTAATTAAAGTGGACGGCTCTGTACTTTCAAAAAATTGAGTAGCGTCACTAGCAACAAGTGCAATAAGTACTGGACCCCCAGAAACAGTATGGTAACTGTAAAATAAGAAGTACTCTCCTCGTATGTGGCTATGATGGTTGAGGCAACCGAAGGTATCCAAGTCTTCTCCCCAAAAAATATGAGGGAATACCATGGCAACCTTATTCAGCAACCCAAATCCTAGCCTATCAATAGCTTCAAGCTTCTTCTCAGGTAACTCTGGTTCAAATCTAATTGATCTTCTTTTTAGTACCCCAAGAGGAACAGTACATAGGACCATGTCTGCCTGAAAAAGTTGGTCCCCAGCAACGACCTCAACTCCTTCATTTCCATACTTTATTGTCTGAACAGTCTTTCCATAGAATATAGGAACTCCTTTACATAGTGCTCTGATCATACCCCAATTTCCACCAGCAAGAAAACAATGATCACCATCCATTTCATAAGGATCGTCCTGATCCCAATAGGCCGCAGAGAGTTCCAAGATGCATCCAGCATTTGCATACTCCAAGTTTGCAAAATGCCAATGCAGAAGTTGCTTCTCCTCTTTAGTTTTAGCCACAGTATATATTCGTCTAAGTTTCTCCAAAACGGAGCCTAACGAGACATCATTAGCCAATCCACTTACGATTTTTCTTAGCTCAGTAACTTTGTCTAGTAGCTTATTGAAAATGAGTTCAATTGTGGAATCAACTACTGCATCAACAGGAGCACCATCAGGCTTGTTTAAAGGACACTTATCTCTAACCTTGTGAAGCGGAATGGAAAGTTGTCTAGCCAAAACTCCCAAAGGATTCGCATGGATACCAGTTATAACACTGGCACCAAGATCCATAGCAGCAAACTTTCCCTTCCATCCCATTTTCTCAGTATAAACTCTCCCTCCAGGTCGGTGCCTACCTTCAAGGATACTTACCTTGAATCCAAACGACATCAGTTGCCTTGCTGCAGCCAAACCAGCGAGTCCAGCACCAACAATAATTACAGACCCTTCACTAGGTTCCTCAGGAAGATTAGATACAAATGACGGTGAAACCCCAAAATTTATATACCCATTACTCAAAAGAAAATCGCTACCAAATGTTCATACTCAACACTTACAGTTTCCCTTATCCTTCCTTTGTTCAGCCAAATATGCACATTCTCCCTCCATTTTGCAAGAATATGGTTTCTCACAACAATGTAATCGTTTTGCTCTTTCCCATCCAGTTCACTTACAACTCCAGCCTTTATTTCTTCTTCAAGAAGGTCATCAATTGGGAAGCCCAAAGAAAGAGCAATCAAGGCCTCCTTTTCAGTTTCTTTCTCCAAATCTTTCTTCGTTCTAATCTTCTTCCTCACCAGACCATCCAACTGCTCATCTATGAAATTATCCATCAAATTCTCATCATAATTCCTAGAAGTTATCCTCTTTCTCACAGGTCTCTTTGAGATTGCACCCCCTGAATTTGGGATTTTCATTTTCCCTACAAATTGGTATTTCTACAACGATGTTACACTGAACTCACCCTAATTAAAGCCTGAATTCACTTCAAAATTCCAAGTTTCGGCAATCTGATAACAATTCAATCGGCATAAAGTAAAACAAAATTATTTTCCAGAAAAATTGAAACTTACACTAAAATTGAATATTAAAATTGATCATAGAAAGCTAGTAAAAAATGTAATAATCAGATTAGAATTTCGATTTCTACACGTAGAAGGAGGCACAAAGTACTTCTACCTCAATTTCATATTCGAATTATATCATGGGAATTAGGAATTAGGGTTTATGATTCATGAGAAAGAAAACTTACAATTTCATGCCAGTGGAGATCCTGAAGGTGTTCCGGGAAGCAAAGAATTCACGGTGGAAAGGTTTACTTCGGCGACATTTGAAATAGGCGGGCGAAAAAGGGAAATTAGGGGTCCGAATTTCAAATTGGGCTCAAAATCTGTTGGGCCAAAGCTGGGTAAAGGCATCACCTATATGAGAAAATGACATAAATAGTCACTTAACTATATGTAACTATACGATCCCTTAAACCCAGATTTACGTAAACTATTCAAAAACTATATTTCCCTTAACTATATACTTACCGGTTTTAGTCCCTTAATTATAAACTTACTAATTTTAGTCCTTTAAGTATTCAAAAACTTATCAGGTTTGACTTTTGTCCATTTTTCAAATACAAATAGCTTAGGTTTATATTAATGGAAATCTTCGTGAAATTAAATCTTTAACCCATTTTTTAAGTTGTTTCTCTGTTCCTGCCATTTTTTCTTCAAACTACTCTTATGAAAAGAACAATAACGTTAACGATTCAAAATAAAATTAATGAGGAAATAAGATATAAGTCCTAATTTTATTCAATAGAGTATAAAATTAAGCATACAATTGTTGTTAATGACTTGAATCCACATTTGAATATGTTAATCAGTGCGGATTTTATTTAATTTACTCAAATTTCTTTACATAAAATAAAATGAATAGAATAATAAAATTGATCTATTTAAAGAAAATGCAAATCTACCATTTTATAAATTTCAATTTCTAAAAAATTAAACAAATTCCGTTCAATGAAGTTGTTGGAGTACAAACTTTGAATTTAACGGGTAATAATTTTTTCCTTTTTATAATAAAGTTTAGCATATTCAAGTCATTAGTAGCAATAATATGCTTCATTTTATCCTCTGTTGAATAAAACTATGACTTATATTTTCTTTTCCCGTGAATTTTATTTTAAATCGTTGAGGTTAAGGTTCTTCGCATAAAGTTAATTTGAAGAAAAAGTAGCGGAGGGAGAGAAACAACAGAAAGTTGCTAAAGGATTTAATTTCTCGAGGCATGAATTTCATTAATATAAACCTAAGCTAATTGTATTTAAAAAATTGACAAAGACCAAACCTGATAAGCTTTTGAATACTTAAAGTACTAAAATTGGTAAGTTTATAGTTAAGGGACTAAAATCGGTAAGTGTATAGTTAAGGGACCAAAGTTGATAAATTTTTGAATAGTTAAAGGACTAAATCCGTTAAGTATATAGTTAAGGGACCATTTTAGACCTACTCCTATAATTAAGGGACTATTTATGTCATTTTCTTGGTCATATGCAATTTATTATTATATTTTAAATTATTTTCCATGAGTTTTTCAAAGATCGAGGCCTGCATACTCAAAACTAGTTGGGCCAAAGCCGGCTAAAGGTAAAGTTTCGAGAGACGATCACCTATATATACGAAATTAGACTTATATTTGATCTATTAGTGATCTTCAATACGCCGAAAAGTGTCAAATACATGATGAAGACTGGAAAATCATCTAGCTCAACCAAAAGGAGCACAAAAACAACCAAGAAAATATATGCCAACAATCTAGTTTTAAGTAATTCAAAAGCACAAGCCATATAACACGCACATTATATAGTAAAACCAATAATCACTTAAAACTCTTTAATTCATCTATCTCCCGACTACTGTTGTTCCGTTTACAAATAAATTCTCTCTCAGAATCTCAACTATAGTACAAGCAAAACTGTTCTCTGTACATTAGGTCTACATCTATGACACTAAAAAAAACTCGCTTCCTTTAGAAAAGAATACATATTGTACAAACACTGGTAGACTCCAAGTTAAACCATCCATGCTTTTAAGGAGAAAGGAGGACCAAAGGCTTCATGGTGGTATGCAGAAAGAAGAACTTAAAGCTGGAGGGAAGACGCACACCAAATGTGGACTAGGAGGATTGCAACAAATATTCGCCTTATCAACATTTGGCAACCCCAATTGAGGAGGACGAACATATCCAGCAACCAGTGGCAAGCATAATACTGAAATAGTTATTCTCGATCCTGTCACAGTACAAAACAAGTATGAGAACCCGCAGTGCACACATAAGCACTTGTAATACAAGTTGAAAGTCAAAACAATGAAAAAAATAACCTTGTTCCGTAGAGAGTAAGACATGTCCCCTTTTCCTCCCAGCAATCATCCAGTGATCTGAATTTGCATGGACCTCGTATAGAACATCATCCTTGCAAGAGAAACAAAAAAGGAGGCACTTGTCATTAAAGGAAGTCTTTTGTCCCATTTTGACATATATGGTATTACAAGTTAGTTTTACATGATGTGAAAATTTACAAGAATAACCAGATCAAACAGATATACATGTGCAGCAGCAGCCAGAGCTCGATTATGAATTTTACATAACTTTCTATATTTCACAATTTCGATAGAAAATAATAAGCTTCCTGATGAGTCTAAAGTAGAAGTCGAGAAACTCGAGGGAGTTATCCAGTAAGTCACCCAGATGATTGATCAGAAGGAGAAAGGAAAAACCAACAGTAAAAACAACTTCGCACTATTGAAAGGTTGAGCAATTTATATGGACAGATAGGATTGATAAACTTTGTTATTGAAATTGCCAAAGAGGATTGCAGATCATCAGTACTTACATTGTTTTCAGAAGCTGCATTTACCTCCGAACTCTTTAACCTTTCAACTCTCCATCTCATGCTAACAAGCTGTCCTACTTGAAGATCAGTTGAAGAAAGAGGTAGAAAACCGACGGCAAAGCAAGGGTCAAGCACTGGTCTCTGTAAAAGAAGAGAGCTCTTGAAAATCAGACTCTGAGTCAATCCATCATGTCCATTAGGTTCCTCAGCATTGGGGTCATGGGCACCAGCAGCTCTATTTCCCAAAATACCAAATCTAATATTTAAAATGCTCTCAGGACACTGGATCTCAGCTTCTTCTAAGCAAACCACAAAAGGAAAAGGCAAGACTGAAAATTAGTGTCATGAAATATCATAAGTTGCTACTTAAAATAGTTAGATAAGTTTCAAGAATTCAAAATATGTAGCATGCATTTTCCTCATCCGTGTAATTCAAATTTATCCCTATCAACTGTCCATAAAGGAATATCCTTAGTAGACTCCAGTAGATATTTCCTCTTATTTTCTGCTTTTGGACTTTGGTCAATGGCTAATCAAAAGCATGCACGCAAAATGTTGTCCAAGATTTCCAGTATTGCAGAAAGTGTAGTGGATGATATGCCATAATTGGGCTCCCTACTATTAGTATCAGTACATAAAGGAAGACAAAAATTAATGACTGCCGAGTCTGTGACTAAGAGGGAAAATAACAGGGCATACCTTCTATTGGTGCACTTGCCAGGCATACACTGAAGAGAATTCCAGCTCTAGATTTCGGAGAGATCACTAAGGGGAAGAAGCCAGAGATTGGCTTTTTATCACCCTTTCTAGTGTGGGCAAAGCCTTCTTGAAGATCAAGCCAAGAGTCATAGATGGTCAATGTAGCTTGGACTTGTGATTGCAGGATCACCTAGACAAAGCAGGAAACACTAACCATGAGAGAGTAGACATTAATGAAGGTCATGCAATTTCTTGACTCTGCAATGATACAATTCCGTAAAACACAGAACTTCAGACATCAGAGACAATTGCGTGCATTTCTGGAAACAGTGATCCTAACACAAAGGATGCAAATTCAGATGGCTGCTTGCATCTCCTATGCCTTTTCTTCTCGTTAAGTCATTTATTTTTCTTCTGTATTTCTATTACATAATCCAGACATCCAAAAATACTTATAAAGAACCACTGATCAACAGAGAAAATGACTGCTCTAGCCTGTAACTGCCCACACCCACGCCCCACCCACCCCAAAAAACCACCACCAAACAAAAGCGGCAGAAAAGATTACCTGCAAAAGCAATTTTCCATCAGTGCTTTTGTCCGTAACTCGTGTACTTACAGAGAAGGGGTCAGTGAAGTGCACAGCAATTGTCCTGCAAAGAAGTTAGATTCCAGATTAGTCTTACTAACAAGAATATGCATAAAAAAGTATCAAAAATTAGAAGTATGAAATGAAAAAGTGAGGAAGCTTAACCTTTCAAATATTTGGTTCCGCGAAACTCCAAATTCAAGTTTTAAAGCTATTGTTCTCAGTCCCTCCACTAGGTTCTGTCTCTGGGGAACAACTGCACCTGATAGGTAAAGCAGGTGTTTAGGAAGTGGAAAAACAGATTTATGGAGCTGCGACTATGCTGTTTGAACCACCATTAGTTTATTAATTATCACCTGCAGGAGCGCCTTTAGGAAGTTCATCACTGGTAGCACGCACAGGAATCCACAAAACAGAAGTTATGTTGCTTGCCCAATCAGGCAGCTCAATATTTCCATCATGAAGAGACATTTGTTTAACTACGGGAGTAGCTGCAGAACTGTCATCATCTTTAGAACCTTCAGAATGGTCTAACTCATCTGTGTGCCCATTCATGTGCCTCTCAATTTCAATATTATGCGATTTTTCAATAGTCAACCCAGGACCAGTGTCTATGTGCAGAATTGCACCCTTAAGAGAGTAACTAATTGGCTTCACAATTATTCCAACCCACTGAGGTTCATTCATCAATAAAGCAGATGAAACAGCAGCAGTAAGATCAACCAGAGACCTTGGCTTGAACACCTTTCAAAAAAGTTCAAGAAATATAGAAGGCCTTTCAGATAATCATTTTGAGAAAGACCATTTTTCTTTTTGAGAAAGATTTCAGATAATCATTCCGTATAATAAATTGTAGAGCATTTGTATACAAAAAAATCAATAAGAAAATTTGAGGATAGAAGAAGGATGACACCCTATCCTTGTGGAATACACATCCCAACCTTCACAATTCATTTTTTCGTCTCTCCACTTATATGAAATATCCTTTACCTTTAAGATTGGCCTTGTTGGCTTCTCATAACTCATAAAATCATCACTATCTGCAGGAGCACCCTTTGAAAAGCTGTGAGATCTAAAACTTAGTAAACCAATTTTCCCTGTAAGAACCCCCAAAACATAAGAACCAGGTCTCTGCGGAGGTAAATTGATCATGATTGTATTCCTTCCGGGCTTTAATATCGTCTCACCAGATCTTTTTATTGCCTGAGAAAAAATCTCATAAAAGCTTATTGCACTAGAAGATACAGTTTCTAAAAACTACTTGAGGAGATGCGATAGATAGTAAAACAGAATTACCTTAACACCCTCATCGGTATTAGTTGTGGCTGTGAGAGTTAGACTAAGTGATTCTAGAGTAATGTCATCAGGAAATCCACTCCATACAATGACGGAGAGTGTACCAGGATCGCCATCACAAAGCTGCAGTGGTGGTCCATGATTGCCAGAAAATGTTATCAGTGAGGACACATCTAGAGGCACGGTGTTCTCCATCTCACTATGAGCAAGATGGACCACTTCAGACTGAAATGCTTGACGTTCCTTGCTGGAGAACAATCCTTTATCCAATGAGAGCAATCTTACACATGAAGATAGATAGCCAGGTTGATCACCAAGTTCCATTTGGCACTCAGCTAAATTGGGAAGGACCTCAGCTAAAAGATTCTGCCATCCTTCACCAGAATAAAGAGCACAAACCTTTTCATACAATTTTGCAGCAAGATCATAATTTCCGTTTTTATGGAACACAGCTGCAATTTCACCATCAAGTACAACTCCATGCCTCTTCCACCATGAACGATGATAGTTGTTGGCAGCTCCTTTTGACAGCTCCAGGTATTTTTGCTGAGATTAAAACTGATTAGAATTGCATAAAGAATAAAGAAGATAAAACAAAACATAACTCTACATAAATACTAAGGATTAAACTGCTGCTGAATAATGCATGTAAAGGTGTCCAATTCACAAGCAATTAAATAAAATATATGCAGAACTCAAATAAGTAGTATCATGCCTATTCACATGTAGTATACAGAACTCTATTCCAAGTACCATTACTATTCAAAGGTACACATAAATCCTGAGAGAAGATACGAACCTCAAATTCCTGGACAGAAGACAACGATTTCCACAGTTCTGCATCAGAAATTGTATTCCGCAAAGCATGCTCAGCAGCAACACAAATTTCTGAAAGCCTCAAAGGTCGGCTGATTGAGCTCTCAAAGTTTCCAGGAGAAGAGTTAGTTCTTGACATTGATATCAACTGTGATTTTGCTGGTGAAGACATTGAACCTGAGCTGTCGGCAGATGACGACAAGGTAAGAGCTCAGCCTTTGAGGTTACAATAGAACATATGAAAATGTGAAGCCTCTTGGGGAAACTAACACTAATGTTCTAATCTAATTTTAGATTTTTTACCATATGGCTTCAGGAAAACATCCTTCAGTCAAATGATTAGTAAGAAATAGATGAAACGACACCAGACATCCCTTTTTATGTGCCCTGCTTTCTCTTTATGATGTTCTCAGGAGATAATTCTTGGACTAAAAGAAAATATAGACACTCATGTAAACCATAGTCTTTGTCCATGCATCCATATAATTACACTTTGAAGGGGCCCTTGAGTAATCAACTAAAATAGTCTATTCAGCTTTATATCCTCCAGTAATTCACTTAAATTGACACAGGCATGTTTATAAAAAGCATTATTATTCACCTTACCGATTGTTCGAACAATATGCTGCTATTTTTGAAAAAAGAGCAATTTTCAACTGCACAATAGTGATAAGTGAAGCGGAAACATATTAAGTCAAGAATGCAAATAGGAGTCCGTAAGCTTGTCGCTTCCTATACAAGTAATATAGGAAATTATCAAACTTCTTATTTGAGAAACTACCAAATTGCTAAAATTTCCAAAACATGGCAACTGATAATCTCAAAACAGCCCAATCACCCAACCTTTGCCTTGTTAAGTATGGATGCACTTAATAGAAAAGCACAAATAAAACATTCATCTTAATCAATCTCCATTACCCATCAATTGCATTTGGATGTCCATCAAACATTTCAAACACATTTCCAGCAGAAATAGAAGCTCTTCTGCGATTTGCTTCTCGCAAAAGTACAGATGGTTCTAGAGGCAAAGGCTTCCTCTGAATACCAAAATGCTTAACCTGCAGGCTTTCTTCAAACATTATCTGCAAAAAATTGTGGCCAATGGTATGAAAAGGCATTTCAATTGTATACATAAATGCAAATAATGTCAAAAGTGGATATTGGGTCCATTATTGCTGGCTAAGCAGACCTTTAAAATTTGAAATGTGCCAAGGATGGCATGATTAATATGGGATGCAGGTATGCAAGAGAAACTCATATGTTAATGTCAGTTAGTCTATCATAAAAGTATTCACCCTGCCGATGGCACCATGAACTTAGATTGGAGATCAAAACATGGAAATTTTATCTCTTCTACTTGCAACTCAAGCAATATTAGCTATTTGTGTACATCAAAAATTTGCCAAACCTCTAGCATTTTTAGTTGCTTAATATTCAATTTGCATATGTCAGCGTGTTGCCTATATGCTACATATTCCTTCCTAAGTTTTTCTCTTACCCTACAGGATGAATCCTAACTGATCTCTCAAAATGTCTGAAGGTTGATGAGAAAGGAGGAATTTTACTTTACAAACCGCATGCCCTTTCACACGCATCTATTCATTAACTTTACCAGTCACCAATTTAAAAAAATTCAGCTAGGTAATTGCTATAGGAGAAAATCAGTTCTTCTCATGCATTCTCCACACCCCAAAAGAATGGTATGCTTTTAGATGGGCATGTGTTTCTGGCTTATCTTCAATGACCAGGAGTAAAAACACACCTTTTCTTTCACAAGCACCTCAGATGAAGCATCGGGAGGAAGAGAAGGCCAAACTCCTGGCTTAGGCCAAGGCAGCATGCTAAGTGACGCACTGCGCATACGAATGAAATATACATGAGCTTTCAGTAAATTCAACAACCTTTATTGTATGACTAGGATTACCCTCCTGTAGGATGGTTGGTTTAGAAAAATGCCCCAAAACAAGTAAAAGGTGTTGTCAAGAGCAACAGTGCGAGTACCTGTTCACGGGACTTCTTTCAATATGTAATCCATAACCAATTAAATATGCCAGCCGCATGAACTGCCACAACCATAACAAGTTTCAACGGAAGGCAGAGAGTAACTTGTTATAAATAAAAGCTAAAGGAACAAAAACTGACTCCAGAATCAAAATTATTTGAAAATTTGAGGAAAATGACAGCCTTAAAAGCTACATACACGTGACCAGCATTTCAAAACTCATCAGAAAACAAATCTTCCGTAGGATGGTCAAGATTAAGGTTAGTCTTCAGTAGATACATCTGACAACATCAGATGATACTTCTTAGCATAGCTTAGTTTACCTTAGTACGACATAAAGAATAAAGGTCCCCCTGAACACGGTAAAACTCTTTTTCAATGTCAGAAGCCACTTCTTTATCTTTGTATTGAGCAGCAGTTGCAGTGATTAAAGCCAAGGAAGCGGTTATAACCCATACTTCACGCGTGCAGAAGGGCAATTTACTCTGGAACAACAGAAGCACATATGAAAAATCAATTAATTAACTACACCTCAATCCCAATAGATGGAGCTATATGAATCATTAAAATAAATATTCCACTCCATTCGGACTGTAGTGGCAATTAAATTCTAAAAAGCAGAAAATAAATAATAAAAAAGGATTCAATCCTCACAGACAATAGAAATGATGAAGCAGGTAAAAGAGAACTCATTACCTCATGAAGGGCCAATGCCTTTGAGAAGCTAATAATAAATGAATGCCCCCTTGATGCTACTTCAAATGGTCGGGTCAGCTTAAAGAGAAGCTGCAGGTATGAATGGAAAAATAAATCTTGATTAAACATCATTAGAAACATGCTTAAGATAATTTAAGTGCTAGGAGAAGTGACCATCTATGTTCTTCAATTTTTTTAAAAAAATTATTGTTTGTAGGGGTGGAGGTGGATGTGTGGGCATACTAGGAGACTATGTTGGTCGGACACTTCAAAAATGTCATTGGGTGCGCGTCGGATCCTCCAAGAGTAGTGCATTTTTAGAGGAACTGACACTGGTGCAGCTGCATATTTAGAGAGTCCAAGTAACATAGCTAGGAGAGAAAAAATTAGGAATGAAGATATCTAGGATAAGGTAGGAGTGACCTTTGCGGTATATAAGATCAGAGGAGCGAGACTGAGATGATTTAGGCATGTGAAAAGGAACAGTGTAGATGCCCTAATGAGGAGTGAGAGGTTGGCAAGGGCGGGAATAATGAGAGGTAGAGGCAGGCTGAAGAAGTGTTCAGGGGAGGTAATTAGACAGGACATGGCGCACCTTGAGCTTACAGAGGACATGATCTTAGATAAGAGGGTTTGGAGGTCGCGCATTACAGTAGAAGGTCAGTTGGCAATTTAGTGTTCTCTCGCTTTCCTGTGGGATAGGATTGGTGGTAGAACTTGGACCTTCTTTCTTGCCAGTAGTATTAGCACCCTATTCTCACAGTTTGTTGTTCTTCGATTTCAATTATCACCTGTCTTTTTGTGCTTCATTTATCGCATTATTTTGTTGGCATTACTATTTTTACCGTTGTATGTTATGTGTTGCTCCCATTTCACATTATTGTGTTGCTGTAACTGCTCTCATTTCTGTATTCTCTTTTTTCAAACTGCTTGGAAATGCTTTATTTTAAGTCTACAACCTCTCTATCTCTACAAGGTAGAGGTAAGGTCTGGTACACTCTACCCTCCCCATACCCCATTTGTGAGATTACACTAGGTATGTTGTTGTTGTTGTTGTTGTTTGTTGGATTCCAAACTTCCAGGGGGTTGAACTTATGAGCACGATAAATCTTTAGAGTGCAGTATCTTTCTATTCCAATTAGTTTTTGAACGTACAGATAACAGAATAGTAGCCAAATAAAGGTATCACAATAGATGCAAAGATAAGTAAAAAATGTGACACGTGAAACCCAACCAAACATTTAAACTGAAGGAGAATTCATGCCTTTAAATGCTTAGTGCTTATTTCTTTTGTATAAGGAAGAGAATTTGTGAAAAAATGCTTATTGCTCCTAAGATTAACAAACACATTTTCTCAAAGTTGAGCACCGGTGAGAATTTTTTTATCATTAAATGCTCTTTCAAAGGTACAGATGAAAAATGATGACATCCAAGAATTGATGGTACCTCATATTCAGAACTTATTCTCATCAGATACCTGAGAAGTCCTATATTTTTTGAGCTACACACATTTACTAAAGTAATATCAGGATAATGGCATTATATCAGAATCATGGCATTATGCTGAACACGAAAGTAGAATTAGGTAGCTACAGCAACGGAAACAACCTGTACTACAAAAATGAGATAGTATGGTGTACATAGAATGAGGTAGCTTACTAAGTACATGACCTTAGATAGGGGAGCAAGGAGGTCGTGGACTAGGATAGAAGGTTAGTAGGTAGTTGAGCGTTGTTTCGCTTTTCAGTGGGTATAGGCTTGGTGGTAGCCTAGAGCACCGTGTATGTCATAATATTAGCCTTCTTCATGTAGTTTCTTGTTTTTTTATATTTGTTACCATATGACGTTACTGTTCATTTTGTGTATGTTTTTTATTGCTTTACGTATTAGTTACCATGTTTTTTTCTTCATCGCCATATTTTCTCGTTCATAACTATTTTGATTTGATGCACTTGAGCCAAGGTTCTTCGGAAACAATCTCCCTACCTCCATGAAGTAGGGGAAAGATTTGCATACACTATACCCTCCCTAGACCCCACTTTTGAGATTACACTGGGTTTGTTGTTGTTTTCAACCACAAATAGTCCGAATCTCTTCAGCAATAGAAACAGTAACATACACGTAGACTCTAGAAAACACTAATTACTAGAAGAGGTTGAGAAAAAGAACTTGTTCTATTCATCCAATTAAAAGCCATGAGGGATCCTCAATGTTATGATAGTGCTCATAGATCATAGAAGAGGGCATTATATGGGTAGCACAATTCTTTTGCTGAATCTGACTCCATAGACAGCTTTATCATGTTGTGGGCCTATGGAGAAGTACAAGGCAGACCGTACAAGTAACAAAAGATTTTGTAACAGATAAATCTATCCAAGATTGAAGTGATAAATTCCCTAGCAAGTTAATCAGTAGAACTTCCTCCTCATTTTTTATGATCCTCTTTGAGAATGCACCTTATGGATTAGGAATGAGCAAATTGATTTGACTTGCTAGAGTTGCGAGCGCAACTATCACAGTGCCAAAAAAACCTACATTTTGGAGCATTACTAGAAATTACACTCGAATTCCTTTCACCTTTTGTTGTGGGTAATTTTTTTTCATGTCCCATAAGAGAAAGAAGGATGATGAATGCAAGGTAGCAGTGCAGTATTTTTCCTCCGACTGAATAAGAAATGATTTATATCTTATGCAAAACTAGCCAATTTTAATCATAGGTCTTGCCATACTCACCTTTGATTGGCAGGCAAATAGATACTGCCTGAAGTCAAATTCCCTAAAAGAATCATCTTGAACAATCTGGTTAAGTGCTTTTTTTCCTGGGTTGAGAAATGCAGCCTGATCATCGCCGCTGTCCATTCCTCCAAAGTCCCTCTGTTTCCCAGTCATATTCACTAATCAATAGTGACATATAAAGGTCGGGTCAGTTATCAGGTTTGACATCTTCATAACCAGAACACAACAGACAATTTGAGCAATCAAGTTAGCCTAAACAGTAAACTGAGAAGCATAATATATATTATCACAGAATTCACAGTGGTTTCTCATGTTACAATAAGAAAGAAAAGCCATCGATGATATCATGTCATCAAATTAAATGGATTTAGCAATGTATTCTTTCACGTCAAACTTTATAGTACAAAGTACTACTATAAATCAGAATTTCATCAATCAAAAAAATTTCTACTGTCAAAAGAACTACTGGGGTGGAATCGATTGTGATATATTAAGGATTAGCTGCAAGCATCTTGGGTCCAATGACCTATGAAGAGCATTAAGATTGTAGGACATAGTGCAAATTCACATATACATAGGTTTGACAAATGCCATAGAGAAATATAGAGAACCCTAAATAGATATTTGAGGATTTCTAAATTATGGTATTTCTTATGGCAAAAAGAATCTATTGATCAGGCAATCTATTTCAGATTTTTATGGAAAAAAGAATCTCTTTATTAATAGGCTGGATAGCATCAGGAGAAAGTTTTTGTGGCAAGGAAACAAGGAAAGGAAGGGGTACCACTTAGTCAAATGGAAAAAAGTGATCAATGATAAGAGAGTTGGGGGTTTAGGGATCAAGAACCTTAAGAATCAAAGCGAAGTGGCTTTGGAGGTATTCCAACGATGATCAGAATTTATGGGGCTCAGTCATAAAAGCAAAATATGAAGAAAGTGACAATTGGATGACAAAGGAAGTTACCACTCCCTATGGTGTTAGTTTATGGAAATCCATCAGATCACTATGGGATGACTTCAAACAAAACACCAAGATTAAAGTGGTAGATGGTGCTAAAACTAGATTCTGGAAGGAGGATTGGCATGAAGCAGGAAATCTGGAGACACTTTTCCCGGACATACATACTCTGGTTCTTCAGGAACAAAATACAATAGCTGAACTATGGACACCTCATGGGTGGAATATTATATTTAGAAGGCACCTTAATGATTGGGAAATTCCAAGAGTTACAGAATTCTTCAGCGTCATTGAACAATTTAGTGGCTTGGAGACAGGGAAAGACAGATTGCAGTGGTTGGGGAACAGTACTGGGACTTTTAAAGTAAGTGCAGCATATAGGAAGTTGAACCACCCAATTATGCAGGCATCCAAATGGCCCTGGAAACACATTTGGAAGGCCAAGACCCCTCACAAAGTGGCCTGTTTTGTGTGGTTACTGGCTAAGGAAGTGGTGTTGACACAGGAGAATTTGATGAAGAGGGGAATTACAATGTGTTCAAGATGTTTTTTTTTGCGGGGAAACTGCAGAAACAGTCAATCACTTGTTCATCCAGTGCAAGGTCACTGGCCAATTGTGGAGTCTATTCTCTCATAGGTCATGCCGGGTAGAATTGCAGAGGCCTTATACAATTGGGAAGAAGCAGGATTACAAGCAAAGAACAGAAGCAACTGGAGAATCATTCCTGCTACTATTTGGTGAACTGTCTGGAAAGAGAGAAATCTTAAGAGTTTTTGAGAATAGGGAGAGTAATATGCAGCAAGTAAAATTGAATTGTATTCTAACTTTGTGTTTTTGGTGTAATCAGATCTACTCTAATGACACTGTCTCTATCAATGATGTTTTAGACTCATTATAGGGATAGGACAGTGCCTTTAGAGTTCATTAAGTAAATATGGTTTCAGGACAACCCATGTACTGATTTAAAGAAATAGAAACAGTTACCAATCTCAAAAAAGAATCTCTTTATGACTTCCCTATTGGTAGGGGAAACAAGTTTCAACAGTGGCATATCAAGCTCATTGTCTCTATCCCACCCTCCACCCCTGACCATTCCACCCACCGACCACCACCACCACCGGTCCCCACCCTACCTCATCCCACCCGCATAATGTTTTTTCTGGATTCCAGATAAATGCTTTTGCACAATATTTTTTTGCTTACCAAACACTAGAAAATAAGTAAGAAAATCCACTTATTTTCCACAAAAGTATTTTCAAGGAAAATATTTTCCATGGAAAACATTTTCCTTCATACCAAGAAACCTGGTAGCATAACAAGAAAGAAGGCAAACTAGTCAAGATGGCTAAGTAAAGAGGTCAACAGCAAACAAGAAGGGTGAGTGTGTTTTCAGCAATAAATTTAAACAATTAACATTAATCCATCTTGAAGATGAAGAGGAAAATAAAAAGAGTCAGCCATTAAGCACCTGTTTCCAAGTAGCAGAGTTCTAGCTCATCACATTCACGTAATGCATCTTCATGGAGATGAGCAATCTCAAACATAAAAGCCAGACTCTCCTGTTAAATGAGAAAAAGTTGTTATTGAAAATCCAGAACATGGATCCTCTCGATAAAATCTAACTCTGAGCAAAAAAGGCAATAGTTTGAGGCAACTCCACATAAGCATAATATAATCACTTGGATTATCTAAAGCTAACCTACTAACTGATATAAAGCATAATGCAAACTCATTACTACCAAGAAGATCAAATGATCTTCAATGGAAGATATATCGCACTAAAATGCCTTTCCAAACAGGAGTTACTAATCTCTGAAATCATGTGTAGATTGTTAAACAATGAAACTTTTCTATATTCGTGAATCCAGGCACTAGCATCTGATAATCCTGCTAATGATGAAGAAAAAAATTGGGATCACACTGGGAATATTGTTGTTGCTGTTGTATTACCTTCAAAATAAAGAAGTTACAGAAGTTCCACACAGGCTTGAAGCGCTGTTCACTGAGCTTCCTTATTTCTTCTTCATAAAACTGAATGCGCCTATCAAGTGTATTTCTGATGCATTCCATGATCTTGGCTTCCAAGTCATCCCAGAAATTTGTATCAGGTCCATGAAAGTCTAGTTTGCAACATCTATACAAAGCATATATCCAAATCGGTTAGAGAGAGAATTTATTTGGGGTGTTAAGATCCAAGTTATTTTTAAAAGGAAGAACAGAAATATTAGTTGGGTACACTTCTGTCTCCTCTCAAGGCAATTCGATCTCTCTGATTTCACGTAATTTTAACATGTTATTTAACTAGATGCTTTAACCGGATGAATACCATAGAGATCTGAAGAAAATACTAATGTAACTCAAAACAGATAACGGAAAAGACCAGATGCAGTGAAAGTTGACTGTATGACAACCTGTCAAAAGAAAGGTAGCTTAGTGCCAAAATCCATGAGGAAGAATGGTAAATTTCTAATTAGCCTTCTTATTAGAAACATTACATAACTGTCCTTCATGATGACTTTTAGAAAGAAGATGCACTAATGGTTTCTATTGACTGGAAGAAGTAAGAACTAAGATTGAGATGTGGAGTATGATCCCTGTACCTCTCACAAGATGCACTAATGGTTTCTGGTATATAAAATATGCTTCTGATATTTCCCATTTAGTCAATTTATTTGTAAAGAGAGAAAATTCAGGACTTGCAAAATAATTTTTGAGATGCATGGGTGGCACTGAATCAGCACACTTGTTAATTGCATCAGAACTCATATAATTTGCAACAGGGGAACACCTTTCTCTCTTCTTGGAGCTAAAATCAGCTTCAAGTTTAGCATATACTTTTTTTGCCATCTTGGTGGACTGATCATTGTGAGCTGCTGCTTTAGACACGAACACGATGAACCACTCCCGTTCATCATTTTGAACTATTAACTTTAGGCGTGGCTTGAGAATAGTTTTGAACTCATCAAGATCCTAACAAGGAAAAAGAACCATCAACTTTTACCGTATACAAACAAGAAACTATCTTCAAAATAAAAGAAGTAAAAGTAGAATAAATATTTGGACGTTAATCAAGCAGTTTAAGCAAGAAGAGGCTGTCAAAAAAAAAAAAAAAAAAACCTCAGTTATCAAAAATAAAACTCAAAGGACCATCAAAAGTTGGAAGCATGTCAAGGTTGTTCCTTAACTGCGAATTATTCCCTCACCGAAGAGGCCAAAGATTTTTTAGCAAAACTGAAACTTCTTGTCTACTTCAATTACTTTTACAACAGATGAATGCTGAAATATAAGCAACTACCTTAACTGTAAGATCATGTTGTCTGCCACTGGAGAAATGCTTCCATCGTGAATATCCAAGAAAATGAGTTTGAATGGGTCATTTCACTAACTCAGTCATGGGTATAACCAGCTAGAGGTCTCCTCCTTACTAACTACACATATAATTTGTCTTATTCTACTGTTTCCCTCCTTCAAAAAATTCTCACTCGATATGCCTACTTTCTTTGTTTTCTCCAAACAGATGCTACTTGGCAAAAGATACCTCCATTTCAGCCACCAACCATATATGAATAAATCCATGTAAATATGGCAAGGGATACTTGAAAGGACTGAAAAGAGATTGGAACAACTCTATCCACCAAGGTTTATGCCGATGGGATGAAATCATGTAGTGTTTTTTATCTCCGCTAGGATATGAACCTAAAGACCTCATGGCTCTCCCCTGACCATTATGTCACACCCTTGGATGCATTATCATTTATAATACTTGAAATGTATAAAATGCGACAATTGCATAGATTAAGCTAAGTACATATTTTGTTTAGTTTTCTTTTTTTATAGGAAAGATAGGTACATGTTATTTTCTCTACATAACATCTTTTCACTGATCAGTTGCGATACACACCATCATCTCTCCAAATTCTGAACAACTGCATCCTTTAAATTAACAACAACAACTCACTCAAGGCTGTTATATATTGAACAACGATGCAAAGATAGAAAATTCAACTTTAAAAAGTCAAGTATGCTTTCTACCTCACAAGAGACAAGAACCACAGTAGCGTATGGCTCTCGGAACCAAAATAATGATTGCTCTTGAGGAAATCGACTACGAAGTCTTGAATCTGTGGTCAATATGTATTCAGCTGGCAATTCATCCACAAGCACAGGATTACGGGTTTTGTTATTGAGAAAAGCCCTCTTGAATGGCAAATGGTCTTCAAACCCCTTCTTTACAAGGGGCCATAAATCACTGACATCTTCAACTGCAAAGTAATTTATTGGAGAAACGAAGTTGAGCAACTGAGACATAAAAGATAATGCACAAAAAGTAAAAAATTTACAAGACGAACAAGTCATAGTTTGAAGCTCACAGAGCTCCTAATTAAGGATTATGCTCTAGCATTACTAGTAGAGACTAAATAATATTATATTTAGTTTCTGACTTTCTAATACTAGTAGAGGATAAAATGGGCACGAGCTATTAGTAGTAACATATCTCCCCTTCAAAAGAAAAGGAGAGAGGTTACTTATTCAAGTATAGGTACCAGTTTTTAATAAGAGTGCATAGGAATAGCTCAATTAGAGACAATTCTCCAGGTGCGCACAGACATACTTGATGCAAAGTTAAAACAATTAGAAAGTTAGAAACTAAATATAATATACAGGTATATAATAAATTACAGCATCAAAGTCGGGAAATCTAACAACCTGCTATAGAATCTCACCTCAAACAAAGGTCCTCACACGAGCCTGAAGTAGACAAGCCAAGAGTAGCATCAACTACCAAAACTACCGCCTTAACTTTTCAATATCCGAAGTGTGCATTAACTTCAGTAATGTGGCAACAATTCTAAACAACAACAGACTTACTACCCACTGTTGTACCACATAATTCGAACACATGCACATCCAATCAGCTACAACTCCATCACAAGCTCGCTCGGTTCTGCTATCTCTAAATCCAATTAGCCAATTTCATTTCAATACTAAATAATTTGTCTAAGACTAGATATTCCCTAAATCTCACTCAACATGTGAGTCTCCCCTGACAAACACTGGACCTAATATTAAGTGGAACTACAAAAACAATGCACTAATCCAAAACTACTTAGTATCACCAATGTAGATCCTTCCAATCCATTGTGTTCCGCCATTATCTAACTTTATATTAATTGCAATAGATTAATCAAGTTCTGCAATTCCGCCTTAAAATTGGCTATCTATATCTGACATATAACTAGTAAGCATTTCAAAATGATCTAAAACTAGGAGACACTGATCCATCACGTTGCTGATATAGTTGAAACGGCAGTAGCCGGTGCTACCGCCAGGCGCCAGTCATTGCAAAACTACAATTCAAATTACTACTACTACGATGAAGCTAGGGTTTGAATGAAATAGAAATGAGAGGTGAGATTTGTTTACCGGCAATGACGACGTGATCGCAAGTAGTTTTAATACTTTGAAACTGAGCTAAGAAGTTCGCCATTACCGATCTGCAGAAAACATATGTGTTGAACTGAGATCGGCAATTCCCGGAGACGAAGATCCTCTTTACGATTCGTTTCTCATTTAGTACTGATTGATAAGTCAGGCGAACGGAACAAAAAAAAAACTAAAAGGGGCAGAAGTTGAGATTTCTGGGAAGGTGTGTCAGTGAAAATTTTAACTGCTCACTGAACACTGATTTTGCTCTATCTTCCCATTTCCACTCTGTTTTTACCTTGTTTGGACAATCTGGCTATTGTTTAAACTTTTTCCTTCACTCCTTTTGTCAATTTGGTTATTGTTTAAACTTTTTCAACCACACTTTTTGTCAATATGGTTATTGTTTAAACTTTTTCCTCTGCTCTTTTGGACAATTTGGCTATTGCTTAAACTTTTTCCTCCACTCTTTTGTATCCTATTTGGGTCATTTGGCTATAGTATAAATGGCTAAAATATGTAATGAATTTTGAATGATCTTTGATTTTCTAGTAATTAATGAATTGGATGAGTTGTTGTAATTTGGATGAACTACGTTAAATGTTTTTATTTGATTAAGCTAGTATAAATGTATATTAACAAAACCAACTAATAGCGTGTGTTTGGTACGAAGAAAAATGTTTTTCCAATTTTCTCATGTTTGATTGGATTAAATGTTTTTCAAATTGACTTATTTTCCTCAAATTTAAGAAAAATGGATTCTCTACATAAAGTACGGGAAAATATTTTTCAAAACTTTCTTCGGCATCACTAGTCATCACTCGACTCAAGTTCCGGATCCGATCTCGACCCGTGACTTATCTCCCAATCCTAAATGGGACCTATGACCCAACACCTGACTCTTGCTTCTTATCGCCAACTAAGATCTGACTTAAACGTTACCCCTGACCCAACCCGAGATTGACTTGAGATCCAACTTTCATCCTCGACCTTAGATTCAACTTTTGACTCCGGGCCAAGACCCAACTCTAACCTGACTTGAGACTCGATATCTGACTCTCGCCCTTGACTCCTGATTTTGACCCCAATTTAGGACTCAACTTTCAAGCCCTACTTTCAACTATTGACCCCCGATCCAAGACTAATTACATGATTTCTGACTCCAGACTCGACCTTAACTCTTACCCTATCTCAAAGCTTAACCTGACTTTGACCCCGACTGAAGGTCAAGGTTATGTCTTTGTTAGGAATCGGTCTACGATCTCTGTTCGAGATCAAGGTCGGGGTTAGATCTTAATTTACTCCTGAATTTTGGGTTGTGGTTAGGGTCAATTGCCTAGTATGATTATAGTAAGACTATGGCTGGCAGGGGGATTGGGTCGGCCCGCCCCGACCCGTGATTGGTTCGAGAACCGGCTCACCGGACCCGATCCCGTACCTTTTCACGGGTTGGAAGGGATTCGGGATAGGGGACTGGTTAGGGGTCGGTTCACCCTTTGGTCTCGGTCGACTCAACCCGATCCCGACCGGTTCGCAGGATCCCCTAATTTTTTTTTGAATTATATCTGTTAGGGAAACGGCTAGTGGCCCCCCCTCCAACGGATTTATTCACCTTTTTCACTTCCCCAACACCCCCTACTTTTAATACTTTAATTTAACCCCTCAAGTTATCATAAATACACTTTAACCCATTTTTAATATTATAAATACCCCTATATCCCTTATTATATCTTACAAAATCATCTATTCTCTCATCTATTTTTTATATCCTCTCAATCTTAAGTCTCAATTTTTTATTCCATTTAAGTCTCATATTATATCATAATACATATATTTCAATTCTAAATTTTCATATTATATCATAATATATATAATTCTCATATTTGTTATCAAGTATTGGAGTTTCAAATTACAAGTTACAACAAACTACAAGCTTCAAGAATCGGTTATAACGTCTGTTATTAACGCAGACGTTTGGTACATTCGTTTCATAATATTTATATTTTATTTTTGATCATTAATTTTTGTGTTATTATTATTTTTATATTACACTTTACATATAATTAAATATGAGTTCTAACAAAAAAGATATCGGTAAAGGAAAAGAGAAAGAACCAAGTGGCATTAGTAAATTATTTAATTTTAATAAAAAAAGTAGTAAGGAAAAAAATAAGAGTAAATGTGGTGGTACTTCTTCTAAATCAATGTCTAGAGTTAGATTTAATACAAATGATTCTACTTATGTTGATGATACTTCTTATAATATTGATTCAAATGTCAACTCGATCATGAAATTTTACAACAAATTTATGGTGATATTAATCTTTATCTTGATGAAAATTCAGGTAAAGAAGTAGAAGTTGGTTCGGGAGAAGATGAATTAGAAGATACACCTACTAGTCCGGTGACAAAAGTTCCAAATGAAACTACAAATTCAACGGAGCAAAATTGTGAACGCTCACCCCTTATACCTCCTACAAGGGAGAAGGTGAAGTATCAATGCCCTAAAACTTCTGTTGTGTGGCAATTTATGACTTTAGATAAGAAAAACTCTATTGCTATTTGTAATAAGTGTAAGCAACATTTTAAACATAAACAAAGTGGAGGTCAATGTGAGATAGGGGGCATAAATAGACATTTGTTATCTTGTGTGCCCATTCAATATAAAGAAGCTAAATCATTAGCCGATAGAAAAAAAGGAATTCCAGTTAATGATTTTGATAATAATGTTAATGAATCGGTAGGGGCTTCTAACATGGTTCAAGAAACATTAGATCCTTCTAACCCCGGTGGTCCACTAACACAACGTAAATATAATAAGGAAAGAGAACGCAAAAATTTAGCTAAAATGGTTTATGTTTGTGGTTTAACTTATAGTTTTCCTTCATATCCCAATTTTATTAAATATATTCAACAAACTTATAATCCTAATTATAGAAGTTTTTCAAGAAATACTGTTAAATTTGATGTTTTTGTATATCAAGGTAAACATTGTCAATATCTTCGTTGTTTATTTAGCATATTAGATTGTAGAGTATCTATAACTTTGGATATGGGTCGTAGTGTTAATGGACATGATTATTTAACTGTTACAACACATTGGATTGATCATAACTGGAATTTGCAAAAAAGAATCTTAAGTTATAAAGAATGTATAGAGAAAAAAACTGGTGGATATTTAGCTTCAACTATTTTGAGTGTTATAGATTATTACATGCTTATAAATAAAGTAATGTCTGTCGCATTAGATAATGTATCTAATAATGTAAAAGCTGCTAGTATGTTAAAAACTAGATTATGTCCAATTGATGTTAATTCTTTTCATGTTAGATGTGTTGCACATGTATTAAATTTAGTTGTACAAGATGGTATTTCATTATTTAAATGTGGTTGTATGAAAATTGAATATGATGTTGCTTGGATTTTTTATGCTAATAGAGCTGTTAGAATTAGGGAATTTAGTGTTATGTACTATGTGATTTGCCACCAAGAAAAATTTCAAGACATATTAAAACAAGGTGAAATTTTTTTTATGAAATGTTTTCAATTGCTTACAAATATAAAAGACTCATACAAATGGTGTTTAATGCTCATAATGCTGACCCATTAGAGAGAATTTGTGAAGAAGATTGGGAAGAAACTAATGAGCTATTAGAATTTTTAAGACTTTTTTATGATGCTACAACCATGTTTTCTGGAATTTATTATCCTACTATTTCATCAATTTTAATAAATATTTGTGCTATTTCAATTCAATTTTCTAAATACAAAAAAGATGAAAAATTTAGAGTTGCAATTGAAGGTATGATTAAAAAAAATTTAAAATATTTTTTCCTATTCCTTCAATTTTTTTAACTGCTACTTTACTTCATCCTGACTATAAATTACAAGGTGTGCAGGGACTTGTTGACAATTTTTATGATACTTTAGAAATTTAATCGGAAAAAAATTCAACTTGTGCAATGTGTAAGTCTAGCATAAAAGTAGAAGCAAAAATTTTGTATGAAAAATATAGAACTATAGGAAATACTCAAGAAGTTGGTCAAACTTCTAATCCTCAGAATAAAGCTCGAATTTCAAGTTATATGCGAGATTTTCTTGGTTTTAATTCTACTAACCGTGATGATTTTGAAGAATATCTTAATCAATCTTTAGAAACAGTGGAAGACGGAGATGGCAATGAAGAATTATTAGCATGGTGGAGGAGGCAGAGCGTTGCATTTCCAATTTTGAGCAAAATGGTTCGTGATGTTCTAGCTATTCAAGCTTCATCAGTTGCATCAGAGGCTGCTTTTAGTGCGACAAAGTTTCAACTTGGCGATCATAGACATTTATTGCCGGAAGAAAGTTTGGAAATATCAGTTTTATTTAGAAATTGGGTCAACGCCGAGAGGAGGATTTATAATTTGCCAAAGTTAAGTTCCAAACTAGAAGTTTGGATTAATGCGGTAATTGGATCTAGTGATGATGAATTAGAGTCACAAGAGTTTCTAGCAAGTTTGCCAACACCGGAGGATGTTACCGTCCATATGATGCGACAATTAGAATTGAATTTTAAAGGAGAATACAAATATTAGATTACATCCGAGAACTAATTGAAACAGAACCCTTCTTAGAAGGTGGCTGCGTAAATTACTTACTCATCTAATATTTGTAACAAATATTAGTTTTACATATGAGAACTTATTGAAACAGAACCCTTCCTAAGTGGATGCATAGATTAGTTACTCCACTAATATTTGTAAATTGTAACTTCTAAGTTCTAAGTTGCAATTAGATTTTATTGAATAAATTTGAAGGCTTTATTCAAGTCTTTTTTTTTTATATAACTATTGTCTTTCATTTTAGTTTTAATTTTAAAATACTAATTCCACTAATATTTGTAAATTGTAACTTCTAATATTTTATTGTTTTTGGTATTAAATCAAAACAAAAGACTACATCACTGTTGACACCCAATTTTGACCGACCTATAACCAATTTCGGAAATGCTATTCGATTAAATACATATTTTCAAATATATTTTGAGTTTAAAATTTTAGTCAATTTTATTTAAAAATTTTATAGTTAGTATGCTTGATTTGAAAAAAAATTAAATTATTTTATTATTATACTTATCGATAGTTAAACTCGAAATAATTACTTTATTTAAATATTTTAAAATCTTAGATGTGTTTAATTATATGAATATGTGTAGTATTTTTTTATTTATTGAATAACATTTCCTTAATTTCCCTCAAAATTGTTTAAATTGTTGCCTATTCTTTTCTAATTTCTTTCAATTTTAGCCACCTCAATTCCAATCTTATTTCAATTATAGCCATCCTTTTATTTCAATTTTAGCCATTTCAAACACAACCAATTTAAAATCTGATCTAAAACCCTATCTTTAATCCTAACCGTCGATTTTTTTTATTGTAATCTCAGCCTATCATCTCGCAATCGATCAACGGTTAAGATCAATCTACCTAACCTTCCTATTTTTAACCTAAGAAGACCAACCCTAACATCTCATTCATTTTTTCCCCTCTCCTTATCCAACCGCCGCCCCCTCTCACTCTTCTCTTCCTCGCTCCGACGACAAGCAGCTACCCCGGCGCCCTCTCTTTTTTCTCTTCCCCTTCTCATCGCTGCTTCCCTCTTCTCCACTGACAAGCAATAGCCAGCAGCTCCAGCGAGCTGACGCTAACCAACAGCCAGGTGAAGGACACCAGCAGCAGCTCCGGTCAGGCAAACAACAACTCCAACAGCTCTGTGACAGTAATAACTCCAGCAACTTTGACTGGCAAAATAGCAGCGCCGACCACCAGCTCCGAGCAGCAGCAACAACAACACCCAGGACCAGTAGCAGCCAGCAACAGCGAAACCTCCTGCAACGAGCAGCAGTGATCGGCGAGACAGAAACACCGGTGAACAACACCTTCTGTCGACAAAGGCACCAAGAGCTCCGGTTAAGATAAAGTTCCATTAGGTTGAAAGACGGATCTAAACAGATCTGTCTAGGTATGTCCTCTTGATTTGATATTGTTTTTAATTCTTACTTTTGATTATGAAATGTATGATTATCTCTTGTTTGTTGTTTGTGCTACTGTTTTGGTGATTTTTCAATATCATGCATTTGTTCAATTTTATTAGCCCAAGTGAAATATTGTTATGACCATGCTCTAATTTGATTTGTGTACAACTTGGTGTTTCTATTCATTTAACTAATGATTTGGGTCTTCTATTGAAACAAATGTTAATAGGTTAATATGTATTTTCATTGTTATCACCTTGTGGCTGTCCATTGAATGAGTTCGGCAAAATTCGAACATGATTTGAGCGATTTGACTAATCTTGTCATCCTGATTATCTCCTTCTCTAAATGGTAATGTACTGATTTTATGTGGTATTGATTAATTTGACACCAAAGTGAATCCGGGCAGATTTTGTGGCTTGATAAAGTAAATTCTACTTATTATTTCATTTACTACTCTATTTTGTTAATTGATTATAGTTGCCTTAATTAAAGTTGAATTGTTTCTTACTTGTTGTATTTTTATTTTTTTAGTAAAGATATATTTGATCCCATGTATTTTTAATAATTGCTAGTATACTTTTACTTGTGGTTATCCTTGATCGATTTCTCATACAGATTTATACATGGTAAAATATGATGTCTCATTGTATAGACGTGGTGTGCGCTTGGTTATGATCACCAATTGACGGAATCCTTGCGTATAGGATTGTTCTTTCTTGATTTTACGTTATTTTTCTCTTAATCGGTATAGATTCACTGATGTTTATATTTGGTAAAAATTTCAACTGATTGGGTCCCTTTTGTTAAGGAAGTGAATTCCCCATATTTTGTTCCTAATAATGTATTCATTTTCCTCACTGTCATCTGTTATATTTGTCTAGATGTTCTATTTAGGTGCATACGCATGTGATTTATACATTATTCTCCGTAACTTTGGTAATAATGTTTATTGACCCCTTTTTCAATATATTCCCGATCTTCTATATATTGTTAATGTAGTGACTCCTTAATTAATTTCTTTTGCCTTAATTAAAATTAGCAAGCATGCGTATTTTAGGATTTCTTTTTCTTATTTTTTGGGATTTTTGGTTGATTTAGTTCTCCCATTGATTAAGGAAATCATATTTTAAATTGATTATTAATTTATTCCTTTCCTTTATTGTATGCCCTCTTACTCACTATATAAAGAGACCCCTCTTTTCATTATTGATGGTCGACACACATTTTACCACTCTCATACTACTCTCACATCTGGAGATTTGACACATACTTACTTGCCTTAAGAATAAAATTTATAGCTACTCATACAAAGAAAAATAAGAACTCTAGTAAAGCTTTGAATCTCTTTTTGTCTCTTATTGTTGTGTTTCTGTTTTGGACCTGACATTTCCATTCAAATAACTTCATTGCTGATATTTAATTTTGCATAACTGGTTAGTATCCTTTCACTAGTTTAATTTTTATCTTTAGCATTGTTTGCATTGTTGTGTGTTTAGTTGAATACGAGGAAGCATCTGATTTAGTTATTCGTTCTTCTTTCTCTGTGTGTTATAATATATCTATTGATTATTCTTCATTTGTTTCGAATCTTATGTGTGCTGCATATATATAAAGTGATAGATTGCTATGAATATGCGGTGTTATGAATATCTTTGTCACTATAGGTATCTGCTACACTACTCCCTTTTAGCATGTTTTGAACTTGAAGTTCAAGACACGTGAAGAGTTCGCCCGGATCGGAATACATTTGGACGGAGCCTTGTTTTACTTTATTTTGATGTTTGTCTTTCTATTAGTGCTGATTTTATGGGATTTTGTAATATTGTTGTATAACTCTAACTCTATTATATGAAATAATTGGGGATCGTATAAGGAGAGTGGGGAATTACGTGCTACTTATTTATTTATTTATTTTTATTGTAACTTATGTGTGTTTGAAAGCATGCTTATAAGATTGTGACTTGTTTGATAGTCCAGATTTTAACAAATCTATTTTAGATCTAACTAAAAATAAAACAAATATGTCATTGTCATTAATCATCTATTTAGCTTTTAATTATAGTTTAAAAGTTAATCTTGTTTTAATCGCTCATTATAATATGTTATTGGTTGGCATTAATCACCACCTTAATTATTAACAAATAAATGATATATGTTTGCTCCTTGCTTCATTTATTTCAACTAAGCTCCTTTTATATAATAAATGAATAAATTTTGTATATCGTCATAATGTGTTTCATATTGAAGTATTATTTTGTCATCTTAGATACCATGCCTATGGGATCTAAATAATTTTGAATATATTATTTAAGTGTAGTAGGTTAAATAGTAATAATGCTTAAGATCAGAAATTAATCCCAGCTCTTCATTTAGAATTTATTCCTATAGGACTAAATCAAAATAATAATAAAATAAATTTCAGCATGTTAAAATTGAAACAAATTTGTTTTGAATATGCTCTGCACTGTTGAATATTATATACAACGAATCTATTTTCTAACATTTAAAGTGAGATAATAAATTGGTCAGCATGCTAATCTGTTTTAAAATAATTTGTCTGGTTTACCAATTAAATCTGCCACTATTAAACAAATGCTATGACATCACTATTTTCTGCATTCGGGGTTAGAAAATCATGCATATAGGTTTGATCGGATTTTTATTTATTTAGAGTATCATGCCTATAGATGCTATGCAAATGTTCTGATCACATAGAAATCATGTCCATAGGCATTCTAATAATTTCCAGCATGTTTAATAATATAAGCAAAACTAATATGAATATTTTCTGCCTAATGTTAACTGATTTCTGCAACTAATTACCTTCTGTCATTTTAAAAATAGAAATAATAAATCATTCCCTGCATGTTTTGAACCTGCCTTGTTGAGATAATTTATAAAATAATCTGCCACTGTTTTAATTATTTCTGCCCATATGTTTCCTATTTAAACTAACATGTCCTAATTAACCTGATCAATAAATAGTTAAAGTTTGCACTGTAATAATTTCTGCTACTCCTAATTAAATAATCATGCTGTTATAATATCTGTTTGTATGACACACACTTTGTATGCGACCTTTTCACTTTACTTGTGTTTGCTAGCATGCTTAATTAAAACTTAGAGGCCAACACGAGACTTATGTGCTAAGTGTTGTCCCAATTGTTTGACTTGGTGTTTAGGTGGGCCTATTAGGATTTAATATTTGTCTAAATCCACCCTAATAGTAGTCAAATGCCTCTTGGACCTTAAGCGGGGATGTTAAGCACCTTTTAGAGACGAAAAACATGTGGTGGTGGGGTAGGGGTAGTTTAGGCCCTACGGAGATGATGATATCGACTCGGTCTTAATGACGAACCTTGGTTTTGTCTGTTCCTACGAGAAGCCGACCGAAATAAAGAAAGTCGAGTGTTGATCCGTAAAGTCCTTTAGAGTCTCCTTATCCTTTTATCCCTTTATGTGTTTATAATTATTTGGGGTAGCTTAAATAAAATAAAATAAAAAATTATTTGCTTATCTACTTGTGCAATTTCTATCCCCTCGCTCATCTCTTTATTAATTGTTTATGTTTATTTGTTATTATATTATCACTTAGTCTTGCATGCTTAACCAATTAATAAAAATAATTAAAATGCCCTTAATTGCTTAATATTGTTATCACCTAGTTTTGCATGCTTAATTAATAAAAATAAATAATTTAAGTGATATTAATTGTTTAATATTAGTTATCACCTAGTTAGCATGCTAATTAAATAAATAATAAATGAAGTGACCTTAACTGCTACTTGTAACCCCTATAAATTGCATGAGATATGGCCGGGATCCACATTTGTGGATCTCAAGGGATGCCTAACACCTTCCCCTCGAGGTAATTTGAACCCTTACCCTGATCTCTGGTTCGTTGACCTTAGTTAGATTTAGCTAGGTTAGATAGATGCCCTAACGCGCCTTAATTCGTTAGGTGACGACTCTTCAATCCTCCAAAAGCCCAGAGGAGTTGTTAGGTCGTGCACCCAAAACTCGTTTTGTGAAAAACGAGGCGCGACAATCACTATTTCAAGTTAAATTCTTTTAAAATATTTAAAATACAAAATTGAACTTCTCAAATTTAAAATTTGAAATTTGAAAACTTAAGCATTTTTTATTAGCTAAAAATGTTATTGAAAACTAAATAAACTAAAAATGCTATTAAATAACATATAATTTCAATACAAATAAATAAACATATAAAAAAAATAATTCCACGTCCCGTCCCGCCAAACCCCGTCACATCTTATATATATAGTGGGACGGGATGGGACGAATTTTTATCCCCCCAAAATCCCGGCCAAGACGTCCCCTGTCCCGTCCCGTTCCCCTTCGTCCCGTCCCCCAGTCCCCTTGCCAGCCCTAAGTAAGACCAGGGTCAAGTCGAGGGTCAAGTTTTGAGGTGGGATCGAGGTCAGGTTTGGGTTAGGTTGGATCTCAGGTTTCGGATTTGATGTTGTAATCAAATAAGATCTTAGGTCACAGACGGGATAGGGGTTCGAGTCCGTGTTAAAGGGTGGGGATTCGAGTTCAGTGTTATAGTATTTGCCTAGGTGATATCATAATGTTTTTGGAACAATATTGCCTTCTAACTGACCAAACACTAGAAACTAACTTTAGTTTATAATATACACATTATAATTTCAGTACTTGTTCATAAACCAAACACTCTTTACTTACTACTATGAATCATAATTCAATCTCGAAAACTTAAACCTAAACTTGTCAAGCTAGAAAAGATTCAACTTAGAAACTTAAACCATATTATATCTACAAAACTTGTGAAACACAATCAACAAGTCCATCCAAGTCTTAAGTAACAAACAATGCACTAACATGGAATTTAATTTCAGAATAAAAACTGATGAATTATAGTTGGAGAATATATGAAGAAGACAGGCATATGCACGATTTCTAAAAATCCTTTGCCTCAAGAATTTTCCAATGAAAACAACTTGGAATATTCTTATTTTATTTTATTTTATAACTATGGATATTATTTATTTATTATATACTAGACTAGAAGACTTTATTTGCATGGTTTATAGGGCAGCCAACTGTTATTATTGTCTCATAGTATATTTGTAGATAAAATGTTGGTAGCCTCCTTGCCCACAATAAATGACCCTAATTATTTAGGGGGAAAATCAACAATTATTTGATGGTCTAAAAGAAAAATATTTAGGTGCCCACCAGCATAAATGTGTGACTAACTATACTCTCCTAAATTTTCTCGAATCTTATTTTGAACCCATCTCGGTCTGCCCCACATTTAAATGAAATTTGAGGATACATTTTCTGGAATATAAATGTCATGATAATGACTATTTTTTAAATAGGCAAATTATATTATTTCTGTGTATAATACTTTATGTGAAACTTGGTCCAAAATATTTTCTTATTTTTTATTTTATGCCCTAGAAAGGGAGGGGTTTGTTTTTACTTTGTGTTTATATTAAGAAATTTATAGAATATTTTAAAATAGCTTATATTGTAAATTATTTAAAATCTGCCCCATGTGAACATAGTCACGTATGAAATAAATAGAAGGAAGAAGATACCAAAATGAGTCAACTTAAGTGGATCATGACTTCGCCAATCAATCTACAACACTCCAAGAACGTTATTTTCTTTTTTCTTTTAATATTTTCTACTGTCTTGGAAAAAGTTATTTCCCTACAAACATGCATCACAAGAAATCGATAAATTTAAAATAAAAATTTCTATATAGTACATATACTATAAGGTATCTCATTGCCTAATTTTGTTTTAATAATCATAATGTTCCAATCAATTTACAGCAATGCGAAACTTTTCTATCTTTTTTCACCGGTCTAAGTAAATCATGTCTTTGGTCTCCGTTGTTTACCTACTTTTATGAAAATATAGAAATTTTTATATACAAAAATCTAAGTGCAAAGTTGACCAATGCCATGCACCCTTAGTTAATTTTAAAAAAGGTTTAAATACCCTACATTAGTACTTTTAATAATATAAATTAGATTTCTCTGTTTATTTATGTTAAGTTGGTCCAAATTTTATGATAAAGTTTATTTAGAACACAATTTTATATCTTTTTACATCTTATTATTTTTCAAAAGTAAAAAAAAATGACAAACCATTATACTCCTATTTCGAAATCAAAATAAATACTACTAGAAAAATCAAGTTATCATATTTTTAGAGTATGCTCAATTATTGGTTATGATTGTTCTTACGTGGCTTGAGGCTAGCGCAGCCACAGAGGGAAAAAAAGCATGTAAGCTCCACCATTATCATCTGCACCTCTACATATCAACCAATCAAAAACCACCTTGTTAAATTTCAACGAGAGAATTATTGAAAACATTTCCAAATTTGTATTTGAATTATTTTTTTCCTCTCTAAACTATTGACAAATTTAAAAATATTCTTTTACCTGCCTCCGATCTTATAATATAAGTAAAATATCCCGACTTTTATTAAGAATACTATGTTTTTAAGGCTATTCATAATTTGAAGATAAAATTAATAATTTACTCACATGTTTTCAATAGGATCATTTTGTAATTATCCTATAACGCGAAGTACCTGATTACCAAAGTGATCTTCTTCCTTATAAAATTTCTTTGTTCTACTGTTAGCTAGAACAGAGAGAAAGAAGGTGAAGTGAGCTTTGATCTAAGATTTCTCCATTTCAATGGCGACTATCAATGGCTTGACCTCACCACAGCCCTTTCTCTCTCTACAAAAATCCAACTCAAAGCCCTTTCTCTCTCTATCGAATCCCATGAAATGTCAATTCTTATTCAAAGGTCTTAAACAGCAGAATCAACAGTTGAGGGATTGGGCTGTAGTGGGTTCGGTAACAAACGAAGCCGACGTGATTCCGGTTCAAAGTACTGACGTTACGGACCAGCAAAACGGGGTCGTAATTGGATTGGAAAGAGAACCGGAATTAGGGGGCGGAGAGATGGATATTGTAAATCAGGTGGTGGGTGGGTTTGGAAATGAAGGGAGGTTATCGTTTGAAGGTGCTGGTGGGTTTTCTTCGGCAAGTGGTGTTGGTGGGTCGGATGTGGAGAAACTTATTGATAGAGCTATAAATGCAACTATTGTGTTAGCTGCTGGATCTTTTGCTATTACTAAATTGCTCACTATTGATCATGATTACTGGCATGTAAGTTACTTGTTACTACTTGTATAAATAACTAACTTGCTGATTGTTCCGAGCATAAACATTTGCATATTGTGTCTCTCAAAAACTCATTAGCTTGGTGTACCTTGATTAATTCCACGGGATAACTACCATGGACCACCCCTGCCATACTAGATAACTCTATCCACCAAGGCTACGATAAATGAAAAGAAATCACGTAGTGTTTTTGTCTTACTAGTATTTGAATGTGAGATCTCATGATTCTCAATCCACTTCATTGACCAGTAGGCTACACGCAATGAAAAAGGATAAAGGAGAAATCTTTGCACCTTAAGCTAAAAAGATATGTTTAATATGTATAGCTTGAGTATCCAAGTACCTTCCATTTAGGTGGAAACACACACTGGTGCACACAGAGATATATAAGTCGATTGATTTTGGTGCCTCTTGGATTGGTATGTTCTCTGCTATGCTGTTGTTCAAGGGGGGAAATCCTCATGTAGATGCTTTGTTCTTGATTAAGGATCTGTATTTCTTGATGTCGTCAGTCTTCTGTGATTCAAATCATTTGCAGCTTATTCATGAATATCATGTCACAGTTATTTACATGTGTATAGGCTGGGTTATGATGTTTATTTGTATCTGCTTTTGGTCTAATAGGAGAATCTAACAGTTCTATGCACTCTAATTGGTTTTTTCCTTTGTATCATTTTTTTCTTATAGTTATATATTCTTTTACTTGGATTTCACCACATTGAAACATATTTGTTTATTGTGGAATTAGTTCTCGTTATTTCTGGAGCAATTTGTAGTAATGTAAGCTCAAATACATATTTTCGAGGAGAATATAGCTCATTATCCTTCTCTTACAGGGATGGACCTTATTTGAGATATTGAGATATGCACCTCAGCACAACTGGGTTGCATACGAGGAAGCCCTTAAAAGAAATCCAGTTTTGGCTAAAATGGTTATCAGTGGAGTGGTTTACTCTGTTGGGGATTGGATTGCACAGGTTTGGGGATTGAATAGAAAATTTTGCAAATGCCATGAATCACTTGAAATTGTTTTTCCACCACAAGTATAGATTAGTTTTCCCTGTAATTGCAGTGCTATGAAGGGAAGCCTCTTTTTGAAATCGATCGTGCACGTATGTTGAGATCAGGCTTAGTTGGATTCACGCTACATGGATCCCTCTCTCATTATTATTATCAGTTTTGTGAGGTACTTCTATTTTTAAATGTTTCATACTTCCTTGACTGTGGAATTATAGGTTTTAATTGTTCTGGACTAAGCAGCACACTCTGAATCGTATTAGGCACTGTTTCCTTTCGAAGATTGGTGGGTGGTTCCTGTCAAGGTTGCCTTTGATCAAACTGTTTGGTCAGCAATTTGGAACAGCATCTACTTCACAGTTTTGGGAATTTTACGTTTTGAATCCCCTCTTGCCATTTTCAGTGAATTGAAGGCTACGTTCTTGCCAATGTTGACTGTAAGAAGACCTTCTGCTCTTTTACTTGTTGCTTCAATTACAGTATCACCTTTATATAATTGAACTTATTCCGCATCAAGCAGTGGTTCTTAACATTATTGTTTCTTGGTTTTCATATCTATGAATTTATCATGTTATTTACCTTGACCATAGTTGCTAATGTGCGGCTCGTGTTCATTTTCTCTTCAGTTTTGTGGCATTTATTCTGGTCCATAATTCTTTCATAGTTGAACATTACTTTGCATTTTCAAAGAAGATTTCTATGTCAGGGTGTTCATTTGAATCTCCATAATACTTCACTTGTCCAAATTAAACCTATGTTCTGTTGATAAATTGATATTTGGTGTGCAGATCTGAAAAGTGATTGAATGATAGTATCCTGTAGTTTACATCCTTCATAATTCGTTGTTTCTTGCTTTCATGCTTCTATCATGCAACAAATGCATCAGGATGCCCTTTTAACACAGATTCTCTTTATGTGGCTCATTTTCAGGCTGGTTGGAAGCTGTGGCCATTTGCTCATCTAATTACATATGGTGTAATTCCGGTTGAACAAAGGCTTCTTTGGGTTGACTGTGTGGAACTCATTTGGGTGACAATACTCTCAACGTAAGCATCCCAAATTCAATCACGATTTTTTACTTTTTTGGTGCATGGTATTCAAAGACTCAGTTTCGGAAATACTATAAGCATGATGGCATGAATAATTCAACACCGTATTCTTTCGAGGTAGTTAATTTTGCCAATGGTTTTTTCATTGAATGTTATCTTGGTTAAGGAAATTGATGGTAGTCCATCTTTATTCTCTTAGTATATATGTGAACTCCCAAAGGTTTCCTATTCTTCAAGAAGATGTTATCCATGGACTATTTAGAGGCAGGTAGATCAATCACTCCGCTTAGTCTTTTCGCACAGGGATAATCATGTTGACTTGCTGTCAGCTGTGAGAATTAGATTTCCTAATGAATGGTTAATCTACATGTTATTACTGCTTGTATTTGTTTTGTTTGTCCAATCGGTAGGACCTATCTGTAGTGACCTACGTTACTTCAAACTTTGATGACCAAATAATGCAGATGGAACTACACGAGGTGTGCATCATACTCTGACTTCATTTGTTTTTTTTATCTATTAGTTATTCAAATGAGAAATCAGAATCTAGAGTCTCTGAGGTGATCGTAGAAGCAGAGGCGCAACCTCCCTCAATAAGCCCACCACAGGTATGTGAAACAGCTTCTTACTTGCAAGATGTGGATGTACGGTGAAGTCAGCATTGACATACTACCTCAATTTGATACGTTTTATAGGAGTAAATGAATGGAAGAGCAATGACACAACAAAAATGCATAGCTTTGAGGTGATATAGCTGCAGATACTTGCTGTACCATACTCTCAGAGAGCATCCTCTGAGATACTCGTTTATAATTTATGCATACTGCACGCGGCCCTCTTTCCTCCGCGTACGTACACAAATTCTTTTGTAGTAATTGTAAAATAGTGCAATCGCGACCTCTAATGTTGGTGCTGAAGTTTCTGTTGAAACTTACATAATAGAAGTATATAGCTTATAACATAATATTAACTGTCTTAAAGGATCATGAATTATGAATGAAGGGAACTGGTGGTTCAAGCCTGATACTTTGTTTGTTCTTCTCTTGTACATTTCATTTCACTTGCAACAACAACATACTCTATGTAATCACACAAAGTGGGTGGGTCTGAAGAGGGTAAGATCTACGCAGAGTTAGACCCTCGGCTCAAAAGAAAGAATGATGCAATACTTAAAGCACATCCTCTACATGTCTCTTCACAAAAAAATGAAATTGCATTAAGCTACCTTATATTTTGTTTAATAGTAAAGCTATCCCCTCTAGTTCTTGAAATTATACCACAACCCTCATGTCTTGGAATATTGTGAAAATTGCAACAACTTACAAGTAGTAGAAAAGAAGTTGGATACTTCTATTTCGGAAAAAATCTGTGCGGACTTGTTTTAAAGCTGATAATATCATATTATATTAAGAGTATCTTTGAATTGTTAAGCTCAACAACAAAGTTTCTTCCTCAAACTTTTCAGTATTTGAAAGTTCATTTTCAAAGAATTACTTTTTTTATGATGATGATGACGAATACCACATATGTTTTTTCTTTTGATAAGTTAGAGAGTAATTATGTATTTGTCGCTCATAGTATCGTGACGCAGAGGTCAACTATTGCCCCACTCTATGTTCCTTTGGCTTATGTATTGTAAGGATGTATTTGTCACTCATAGTATCACGTAACAGAGGTCAGGTCTTGCCCCTCTCTATGTTCTTTTGGCTTATTTATTGAATTAAATTTCAAGAGAACTTTGATTTAAAAAGAAGGTATTTTTACGCTAGGTGATGAAAATGGGCTCTTACAATTAGTATAAACATTTTTATCAAATTACCTAACATATTAAGATTTTACCTAAAAAAGCAATTTAGCTAAATAAAGATCCCATAATTTTAGGCTCTTATTTTGAGCTCTTCCTACCACCTAACACTATCATCTTCCCTTTTATTTTACCACTAGAAAACTAAGGAGCGATAGTAGAGGTGAACCACCGAGATATAAGTTCTTTAAAAGCGTGAGACATGATTTATGAAATATTATAATAATAATAAAAAAAATTATGTACCATGAAAAAGTTAATTATCTTAAAGAGAAAATTTGAACAAAAATCAAACTTTTATGTATTTCTTACCTCGTTAAATCATCTGATAAATAGTAAATTTATATGATTTAATATAAACAACATGTGAAAATAAATATTTAACCATTAGTGCATGTAGAAGAGGCCATGATGTAGTCAATTTTCTCTAACCTACTAACATTAGGAGTCTAATCCATCAGTTTTTCTAGCAATTATTATTTGCTTAATCTTTGGCCATGGGCTTAATAATTATAAATAATAATAGACCTTTTTTTGGAAGTAATATACCATATATATCTATCTATCAACAAGATAGTGCATTCACCACAATATCATTAAAATCAATTGAGAAAGATTATGACAATGTATTATTATTTCAAGTGGGCTTAACAGAAATTTCAACATATTTATTGAAGTCATAAATTCAAACTGACCATCCCTTTTCAGCAAATAAAATTTAAATAATATCTTTTAGACCCCTTTTCATTTTACTCCAAAAAGAATTTCTTAACCTCTAAATGTATAATTTTGAAATTGAGGTACATGAACTATTTTAATCTAGCAAGTAAAAGATATTATTTTCTTCTTTTGTACACTTGGCAATACATATACGTACGTATGATACAATGTATTTTAGGAATGCAAAAAAAATATATATACTAAAAATCAGGTATTTCGTTGAACTTACGTCAAGTAAAAAGATAAAAAAGAAATATATAATATAATGTGTGTTCACACTTATATGTATACTTGTTGTATATAGATGATGTGAAGCCATGATATTGATACATGCATTTGGATTCTTTTTAAATATTATGTTGCTAAAATAAGAAGTAGGGAAATGAAATCATATTAAAGTAGTTTTGTTATGTTTCCTTGAAAAGGAAATGCAATTAACACAATAATTAAAAAAAGAAAAGATTATATGTTTTTTTTGGAGATAATGATTCCCCTTTGATGATAGTGAAATGGTCCCAAGTCAACAAAGAAAGAAAGGTAATTGTGAGGTAGCTTCTTGTTGTCAATATTGTGAGGACCTATAGCTCTTGGAATATACTTTTGCCCATCTCTAATCCAAGAAAATGAGTAGAGATATAATCAAAGAAAAAGTATGACATCCCAAGTATATCTAGACAATATATCATGGAATTTCCTATTCAAATAATTTTATTATTTTCTCCTAAATACAAAAAGCAAAAGCTCCTTATTAATATATCATGTCAAAAGATGAATGTTTAAATTTTGACAGAGTCAAAAGATTTAGGTGATTTCCTTTTGTAGCCTGAGTTGAATTTAGGATTTAAACTCAATGAATCGAACTATTGTGTTTCTTATAACACCGAACTCATCACAACAACAACGTACATCATATTTAGTGTAATTCTACAAACTATGATTTGAAAAAGTTAGTGAGTACGCAATCTGTCTTAATCCTATCTTAAGTAGTACAGAACTCTTTGTGTTGTTAAAATTATACACTCTGATGTAATATTTGTTGAGATTTTAATATATAAATGTATACTTCGAAAATTATAGGTTCAAATGAACTTATAACAAAAACTGCATCTACTTCTGTCTATACCTAGTTTTGATCGACAAAATTATTTAGTATCTTTGTTGATAGAAAGTAATATGTATTTAATATAAAATTGAAGTGTGTATGAATTAACTCGAACACCACTGTAATTAAAAATATTATCATGCCAAATTAATTAATGGAAAAGGGATTATGTTTTTTCCTTTTTTTTCTCTTTAAATAAATAATACTTATATTGGATCCAATAATCCAATAGTCATTGAGATTATCTTTCTATTTGTTTGATTCTCTCTCCAAATAAAATAATTGCATCAATCATGTCATGTATGCAATGTATGATCCCTCTAGAATATGTCACTATTAATTACTAAGCTTTCCACAACAACAAATGATTCTCATCTTTTTCCTTAACAAGATTTCTTTTCTTCTAAGGTAGCAAATTTCACTACTTAATTAATGATATTCTATTCTTTTTGGAAATTAAAAACCAATTATTTATCAAAATTAGTAACCTACCTTACTAGCTACTTATCAAATAATTATAGAATTAGTAAATACAATCTCTAATTTAATTAATCTTTAGGGTTTTGTGAATCTTTTTTTTAAAAAAAGTACGTAATTTAGTAATCTATTTGGTTCTTCTTTCTGATCGTAACAATAACTAAGTTTCAATTCTAAATAAGTCATGATCAATTATACAAATAATAAATCGTTACTGATCATGTTTTTCGAACTAAATTCATGTCAAGCCAACAGAAATAAAAATAAAATAACATGTGCATAGTATATTTTTCCCCAATAAGATATAAAATATATATGATTAATTACAAGATTTGTTTCTATTCATCTCTATTCACAGACAAACCTTGCAGATGATGTATTTTTTTTAATATATATATAACTATAAAGTAAAAACAAACAGTTAATAAAACAAAAATATACATGTCCTCACCTAATTATTATTATTTTTTCACTAAACTGTAAATCATCTAATTTAAAACCAACAAAATCTCAATACCCAAATCCAGCAATCCCACTAATCTAATTTAACACCCTCGTTAATCGATAATAATTAGTTAGGATCCTGTAATAATCAAACATCTTTAATTTGTATGGTATAATAATATATGATTCACAATATCGTCTTCTTTTTTTAAAATTCGATATCTAAGAGTACCAATTCATGCCCGAATAAGGTTGTCGAAAAACTCCGTCACTTAGAGATCCTAGTACTTGTTGTTGATGGAGTGATGGAGTTTGAGGAAGTTGACTCAAAAGACTTACAATGGATCCATTGTGTTCATCTGCTCGAGCATTCATATTTAATTCGTCTTCCATATTCTCCGTCAAAAATCTTTTTGTTGATTGAGAATTATCATTACTAGCTCCTCCATCTTGATCATTCCAATACAAATTTGCTAGTGGCCTTTTTGACGAAAATTGTGATCCACCTTCATATAAATTTTGGTCATGAAGTGATGTAGTACCAAAATTTGAAGATTTTAGCTGTGGTATTTTTGGTTGACCAAATACATTTGGCATTGACATTGAATTTGGTATACATGATGGATTAATTGATGATGATCCCATCATCATATCAATATTCAAATCATCTCTTTCATGATCAATTGGCCTTTGAGTATTATTCTTCTTGTAAATTCTACATAAAACCCAATCATCTAGCTGCATATTTAAAAAAATAAAAATAAAAATTTGATTAGTCAATTCTAGACAATCAAATGTAATAATTTCAAAAGTCAATTTTGTTAAATCCTTTTCTTTTTGTTAACTAGATTCTTCCATGTGTGTGGCGGCTATATCAGGTACGTAATATCTGTACCAAGGTAAGATATCATTACGAGTATTCAAGATTTAAATATAAAATATCAAATTGACTACTATTTATCATTTTATATAGTTACGCCACTGAATACATCTATATTAAAGGGAGATATAATATATAATCAACTATATAATTATATAAAAAAAAAAAAAACATAAAATGCATTATTTTTAAAAAAAGTACTTACCCTTAGTGATTTTTTATTGGCAAGGTCACAACCAGGAGGCTTATTATTTGTTTTATTGTCAGCAAGCCGATATTCATGCATGATCCAATTTGTTTTCACACCTTTGGGTGGTTTGCCACCATAAAAGACCAATGCTTTTTTGACACCAACTTTTTGGGTCCCGCCGGCGGTGAGCACCGGCTTGTCGGTTCCGGTAGCTTTCCAATAACCGGAAGTTGCTGCCCTATTTGGCCTCGCCCCGTTGGGATACTTCCTATCCCTTGGACTGAAGAAGTACCATTCTTGTTCTCCAAATGTCGCCTTAGCTGAAAATGAAAAACAGCTTAAAACTCGTCAAAAAATGAACTCTATTCCATGGGAGAAGGAAGGAAAAGGGAAATATAGAAAGAGAGAATTAATAACGAGAATCAAATTCTCAAACACTCAAAAAGTTGAGCAAATTTTGACTTGTCATTTATGACATGAGAGAAGAAGGAAAGGGAAATAAAAAACGAAAACTAACGAGAATAACATTCACGCTTATTGTGTGAAAAAGCTTCCAACATATTTTAAAATTATCCTTTTTATTATATAAGATGGAATAAAGCGATAAAAAGAAGGTATAACGCAAATTAAATTCACGCTTATTGTGTGAAGAAAATTCTCAAACACTCAAAAAATTCAAAGTTACTATTTTTAACATAGGAAAAGAAACGGGAAATAAAAAAAATATGAACAAGAAGAAGAGAATCAAAATTAGAACATCTCAATTCTCAAGCACTCAAAAGTCATCAAAATTTCGAAATTGCCATTTCAATATTTTTCTATTACATGAAAGAAGAAGAAAAAAAATAGGAAAATAAAAATAAAAGATGAATGACAAGAATTAAATTCACATTTATTATTTGAATAAATCTCAAACACTTAATAATCGAAAAAAAATAAATCAAAATCACCATTTTATTACCTCAAGAAGAAGAAGAACAAGAGGAAATCAAACACAAACTTATCGAGTGAAATGGAAAAAATTATCGAAAAATCAAAATTTTGAATTCACACTTATTTTGTGAAAAAACTCTCAAAAACTTAAAATTCCCCAAAAGATCAAAGTTCCCATTTTATAACATGAAAAAAAAAAAGAAGGAGGAGGAGAAATAAAAAAGTGGAACAACGAGATATATAATCAAACTCACACTTATTGTATGAATATTTATTTTTTCAAACATCTAAAATTCGTTAAAAAATTACCATTTTATAACATGAAAAAGAAGAAAAAGGGAAGGAGAAATAAAAAGAGAGAACAACGAAAATCAAACTCGCACAAAACACACATCAATATATCGATACCACCAGACTATAAACCGCGATAAAAATATTACATACCAGGTAGTTCCCAAGGATCAAATTTGTAAAGATCAACTTCAGCAATAATAGAAACAGGAAGAGGAACAGAGGCAACTCTTTTCTTAAGGTAATGAACAACAAGTTCTTCATCAGTAGGATGAAATCGAAATCCAGGTGGCAATTGTGGCTGATGATGAGAGCCGGTTGATGAATCGGTACTCTCCATTAACACAATATTTGATAAATTTTCAAATATATTTAATCAAAGCGAGCTGATTATAAAACTATATAATAAAATAATAATAACAAGAAGAAGAGTAAATTGTATGGTACGAAAATTCAGCTTTAAGATATTTAGAAGTTTAGGAGAGAGAGAAATGGTGTGTGTGCTGTGAGTTAGTAGTACAACAATACAGAAAATCAGCTGGAAATTGGTTTGGTTAATAATATTTGGCTCTTCTTCCCCCCAACTTCTTTTTATATGGGGTACATTTTAGTTTATTTTTATTATTTTATACATTAGTACTGTAAAAATAAATAAACTACTAGTACTAGCTAGTAAAATTTAGCCAATTAGAGTATCTACTTGCTCTATTTTTAAAAATTCTATCACTTATATCATATTTGTTTGAGACAAGTCTATCAAATTTTATTTTATTTTTGTCTTTTTCAGACTTTACTTGTTATAATATTAGAAATGTTATTGACGATGATGTGCTTAGTCAATAATAAATAAATATTACATCATTGATAGCGGTGGAGTTGGGTTTTCTTTTTTAATTAAGGAAATTCAAAATTAAAGAAGTAAATATGAAAAATTTAAGGGATTTTATTACTAATATATATATATATATATATATATATATATTTATTTATTTATTTACTTTTTTTTCTTTCTTTTTTCGGCGAATTAGAAAATCAATTGTTGATACATAGTTTAAGATTCTTGACATTGAATTTGTTAAATGGAATCACACTTACTATTGGTTTTTTTTTACACAAATTTATGCACGGTGCCAAAATTGAATTTAAACAACTTTGACACTGAAAAACTACAACCGCTTTTGTACTCCCCCTGACTACGCCCATAGTAATAATAGTTTTAATCGGTTGTAACCGTTTATTAACCCTATTTTCTACCAAGTAGAAATATAATAATTACCTATTTTCTATCAAGTAGAAATATTATGAGATCATACATATTTTTTATTGTGATTTGAGTGGCTTTTTGTACACAAATTTATACACTGTACTAAATTATTGAATTTAAATGAATCAATCCTAAAAAGCTACGACCGTTCACTTTTATATGCCCCTAACTCCGCCCACGATTATCAGTAGTTTTAATCGGTTGTAACCGTTTACTTAGCCTATTTTCTACCAAGTAGAAATATAATAATTACATGTTTACTACAAAGTAGAAAAAAATATAAGATCATACATATTATTTATTGTGATTTTAGAGGCTTTTTGTACACAAATTTATACATTGCGCAAAATTATTGAATTTAAATGAATCCAATCCTAAAAAGCTATGACCGTTCACTTTTATATGCCCCAATTGGTTGTAACCGTTCACTTACCCTATTTTCTAGCAAGTAATAACATCATAATAAACTTTTTAATAATCTTACCATGCAAGTAACTTTTACAATATAAAAACAATAATAATACACTCAAGATTATCTGATAAGTGAGGTCTAAAGAGGACAGAGGGGTACATTTGTCATTTTATAGAAAAACGTAGTCCATGTAATATATAGTTAGTTTTTTTTTTTTTTCATTTTCTCTATTGGTAGTATACACAAACTTATAATAAGTATTTACAATTTTTCATGAGTAAATTTGAGAAGAGATAAAGTTAATATAGTCAATACTTATATTTATAATATCTTATTAAAGTAGTTTTTATTTAATAGACGTGCAAAAAGTTAAAAATAAAAAAATAAAAAATGATTTAAACTCGTAAAAGATCGACTAAAACTATAAGTAACTATAATATCAAAGTTAGTGACCTTTTTGAAATATTTAGTGAGAAATAAATAATAACTATAATATCAAAGTTAGTGACCTTTTTGACTATTTAGTGATATTGTACGTCAAGGACTACTTTTATCATTTCATGACTTTCTACTACCACAAATCTTATAGTCTTAACAGAAATAAAGATTTCTTTTCCACAGTATATTAGTGAAAAATTTATAAGAACATATTTTTTTATTGATTTTTCATCGAACCATCTCACTGAGAAAATATATCTTGGAAAATAAATTATCGTTTAAATAATGAAATATTTTCTAACTTTCTTTGTGTAATTAATATTTTTACTTTTCTCACTAGTTCAATCAAAATATATGTTATTGTTATCCTTTCTTCTCCATCCTCATCTTTTAATCAATTCTGCTGTCTAAATAGTTGGTAAATATTGCTGGGGTATGTACAAGATTTTAATATAATTTTATGCAAAAAAATATGCTAAATATATTAATGTACTATCGAAAATAATTTAAATATATCCGCCGTTATCATTAAATATATATACCCCTAATTTTAAATAGAAAAACAAGTGACAGCTATTTGGCAAAAAATGTGTATGGGTCAGGGTGCAAAGAATATATCGAAAGAGATATAAGAAGAGATCAGAAATGGAGAAAATTGTGTGAATATGGTTAAGACTTAGGCCCCATATAAAACTTTTGATTCGATCAAAAATAACGTTTACTAATCACTTTTCATAATTTATATATATGTCTATGTACATATAGAAATTAAAAGATAGCTATTGATAATTTTAACTATGACGGATCGACTATGAATTGTGTTTAATTTGATATTGACTTATATTATACATGCATGTGCATTCATATAAAACAAATATATATATAAATAGGATTAGATATATACTACAAACTTTGATTTCTCAATTTAAAATACATCGTATCTAAATTTTGAATTCATCACGAATCGATAGACAAAATTAATCTACTAAACGTTAAAAAAGTCTACATGATCGATTAGTTGTATTCATAGTACTCAATTTATTGACTCCTAGTGGGGTCAAAATGCATACTTCTTCATCAATCTAGTTAACATTAATTTCATGTCAATTCATGTTGTACTAGTGGCAAATATATCATATCCCAAGCAGTGTTATACAGTATATTATTTACGAAAATTTCAAATATACCTTATTTCAAGCGTTATTATAAAATATCACTTGCGAAAAATTCGGAATAATCAAGTAAGCCTCCAATGTCCCACTTGAAACGTCAGCAATTTTGTCTTTAACCAAATTCAAGATACCAACTGTACTAAAAAGGTAATTAGTAGTTCAGTGGCGGAGCCAGAATTTTTAATTAGAGGGTTTAAAATATGAAGAAATAGACACACGAAGTAGTCTAAGGGGTTCGACATTTATTATATATACATAAAAAAATATTTTAACCATGTAAAAATAATATAATTTTCTGCCGAAGGAGGTCGGATGACCCCCTAAAGATAGGGTGGCTCCGCCACTGGTCCCACCACACAAAAATACAAATCATAAAAATATTCACTATATTGTTTGTTAATCTGTTGTCCTCTCAATGGCTAAATCAACAATATCTTTTAGTAATTTAACATTGGATCATTTACACTTTTGTCTTTATTTAATGTCACTCGATCATTATAAAATTGATTATGATTTTTTTTCATAGACCATTAGGTATTAGTCTTTAATTTTGTTCCTTGTAATGGATACTTGACTGTTTTATGGGACATAAAATAATATTTTTCGTATTATATATAATATCTCATATTAAGTTATGCCTCACTAAATAAAAGTTTGAGAAAACACATTATGAGATAAAGGGTGCTAAATTACTAACTATATGAGCTAATAGTCAATAGAGTGGTCATTTTCAGACAAATATCAAATCCATGTATATCATCAATAGTAAGAACAAGAGTGATGCGATAGAATTTAAGTTATGTAAAATGGCATAATGAGTTTATCATGTATACAAAATATTTAGACAATCATATTGGTTATTGGATAATTTACACATATAAGTCTCTTAATAAGCAATTAATAATTTGTAATCTCATAACAATAGTAATAAACATGATATCACACGTTAAAATATATTAATAGTATAAAAAAATATATGTATTATGATTAGTATATATAACTTAAATCAACAGGCCGCGCTTAAAACGATCCCATAACCTATACTACCCATGAACCATGAGGTAATCAAGTTGGTTCCAAGAAAATAATAATCAATAAATAAAATTAAAAAAAAATATTTATAAGGCTAGGAAAGTTGCCTTATTATTGGCTATGACACGTCTACTATTATCCAATATGCTACTTGTAAAATGTTGATTAGCTCACGAAGTTAAATCCACATAAATTAAAAATAAAAAAAACCTCATAAATCATGAGGTTAAGTTAAATATTTATTACGCTATCACGTTAAGTTACCTACAATAATAATGTAACTATATATTTATAATTGACTGACAAAATTTTATAATTGAAAAATAACTTGTTATAACATGTTAAATTACATATACATAGCGTAAACTTTTAAATCTATTAGGCATATAAAATTGATTTTCTTAATGAACGGGATTTAATTTTCTTATGTCATAGCTTACGAAGCAAAAGGACTTTTGAAGTCAAATGATAATTGATGGCACTTCCTGGCCATGCTTGCCTAACGCTAAAGGACAAAAAACACTATTTTTTCATGATTCTCACCTCAAATTAAAATACAACAATTTCACATTTATGTGGAATTCGAAAAGGGTCGCACTTCAAAAGGATGTAATATTGACAAGTGACAACGTAGCCTGAAACCACTAATATTGATTGATTATACTCCACATTTGAGTATCATATTGCGTGGAATAAAATTAGAAAAATTTGTCAGTTTGATATATGAAATATTATGTATTTAAGTAAGAGCCGGAAAAAGGATGTACTTCAAAGAAGTGTGATATAAGCAACATGTTCTTATACACATAGCTGATTCTATGGCTCGAATTGGTGATTTATAAGTCTGCATTCGAATTCGTGACCTATTTGTGTTTGAAACTCGTAGTTGAAATATACATCTGAACCAATAATATTAATTTGCAAGTACCAACTAACGGCCTAATTAGTCATCTACATCGTCAATATGCAAAGAATTTTGTAATATTATATTATCAATTCATCTAAAGGGTATATAGATGTAAACTTTTTAGAATTGTTTAATATTATATTATCAATTCATCTAAAGCGTATATAGATGTAAACTTTTTTTTTAAATATGAGATTTATATATGCTTAAATATAAGACAAATTATATGATATAACAAATAAAGAGGATGTGGTAATTTAAATTATTTCTTACATCAATAATTTATATAACTTAAACTCGTTACGATAATGTGAGACTTATAACATTAATGGGAAATGGAAAGTTAAAAAGTAAATTTTACAGTGGAGTGTGAAATTATGCTATATTGAGTGCAATTTACTCTTTATTTTACTTTGATTTCTGGTTTGTTAAAAAGTATCAAAAAGAAGAAAAAGAAATTACCACATTTAATAAAGAAGCACTCATTGAGTTATGACATATGAATTATGTGAGAATTAAAAAATAAGAATAGGAATGTGCGCATGCATGGTTTGTTGATAGTGAAGGTCACTACATATATAAACTAAATTTATGAGTGTCACATTCGTTGTCAATTTAAGGAAACCATATCATAAAAAAATAAATAAAAAAAATAATAAAATAAAATAAAAAAAATAATAATAACAACAATAAATTCAGTGTAATCATAAATAGAGACGAATTTAGAATTTTGAAACTCCGGGCGCCATGTTGCTTTGATTTGTAACCGATATCAAAAACTCCAGCATAGAACAAGACAATACTTAATTCGGTAAACATGAGCTTTAACCCATGCACCAAAACGCTCGTTATTTTAAGGGTGTCATGCTTAATATTTATACATTTCCTTATATATATATATATATATATATATATATATATATATATATATATATATATATATATATATATATATATATATATATATATATATATATGTCACGACCCAAAAATGGATGTGATGACACTCGTCGCATCCCACCAAGACAAGTCAGCCTAAAACCCAATCATTTCGATAAAGTGCGGAAATAAAGCAAAATTCAATAATAATTACTATTACGAAAACAAGTCAACTTAATTCAATTCCCAAAACCTGGTTGTCACGTGCACAAGCCTCTAATGTAAATACTAGAATCGAAATAAAAATACGCAAGTCTCAAATGACGTTGTCTTTCAAGTAAAAACAAAATCATAAACAGGAGTAAGAAGGTTCGCTGAGATGACAAACAGCTACCTCTCAAATCTCCACAGAAAGCCTCGAAAACGAAGAGAACGGAAGGTATCACGAAGATCCGGGCTCGTAACCTACAAAAGATTGTAGAAGCAAGGGGTGAGTACCAAACCACACGGTACTCAACAAGCAAACCTCTAAACACAAGCTAAGGGTACCTCGATAATAGTAATCATCGCGGCGTGCGATACGTCCCTCGAAATATAGTATCCATCGCGGCGCGCGATACGTCCCTCGAAATGGTACATCATCTCATCACATAACACTTATCACAATCATGTCTCAGAACAATGCAAATAACATGTTCACACAAATAATGAGGAGGTGACCATTTTCATAACATTGCACGAATCACAACAACACAATCATAATACCACTTCAACAATGGTTCAGCAAGTCTTTCAAATAATTCTCAACACATTACACAAACAATTGATCACATTACTCCCAACCATATACCACAAGGAAATACACGAATTCCATACGCTTAACAAGGGTTTAGAAATCCACTTGCCTCAAATAACCGAACAATCACTCCGAGACTTGAGTCTTCCCTTTTCGTTGAGCTTCCAAATCAATGCAATCTATTCAAGTACATAGTCACAATATCATTCAATGCATATCAATCACTATTAAGAGTCTATCTATCAAATACATCGAAGAACTGATGTCAGACAAGCTACTTCTCCAATGCCTTCCCCTTCCTTAACGCCTCCGAGTGTTTCCAATCTATTAAGTATGCATAATTTGTATGCTAACGAGTCTATAGACACCCATGTTACTATATGTCTAGCCTAGACCCAAAAATTCACCCGATTCCATAATCAATTTTCCTATAGTTTAACCCTAAGGATAAGTCTTAATTCCTCCAATTAGCATAACTTTAATGGTATTCAACTAATACAATACACTTAATATTTAATTACCTATCTCCATATATGAAAACATAATTTATAACGAGATACTAAAATTATGTGTGGTATCCAGTACCCTCTCTTTCTTGCAACTTTATTCATTCTATATACTATATAACTGTAATGAATTAGTCCAAATCATTAATTGACCATTAAGAGGTATTAGCCAAGAACTCCAACTCACGTGAATACCTCACAACATTTCCACCCAATTTTAATAACATCAATAATAGTAGGAACAACCAACATATATTAGCGATACTAATCACTGAGAAATCAGCACTTATGAGCAAAACGTGCTATGCCTTTGATATAATTCAATTACTCAATTAACATCTCCTAATAATTACTTTATGATTACCACATAATTATTGTAATGATTGCCTGACAATTATCCATTTAGTTTTGTCCCCAAATTAAAATATAATCTTAATTTATACAATATTTCCTATCTAATACTCACTATAAGGAATACATTAATTCGTGTTTGATTGCCAGGAAATTGTTTCACACGAGAATTGAAACCTACTACCAATGACTTGATGCACTTAACCATCGTAACAACCCAATACACCCTTCACGATTTCACTGTTACAGAAGTAATATATTCCTCCAAAAATCTTCATGGTAATAATTAATAAAGAAACTTACGAAGCAAATCATCCCTTTCCTACCTAATATAATATTATTTCCACACATATACATATGTAGAAATTAATGAAGGGAATATAGAGCACTTGATGCAGTATCTGAAGCAGATCTGCCGAAACCCTTCGCCCTTTTCTTTTTTTCTTTTTTTTTCCAGTTATGACCAAAATATTAAACCCCAAATAATTTAATTCATTTTAACCCATGGTCAAGTGGTATAGAGTCTTTAATAAATGATCACTTTAACCCACTAACTATCGATTAATTAACTTAAGTTAAACAAACAGTTCAAAATTTTCAAAAATGACCTTCCGGGTTATCACATTATCCACCACTAAAAATCATGTTCGTCCTCGAACATAAGGTGAAAGAAAGTACCTGAAGCTTCAAAAAGTTGAGGATATCTGGCACGCATGTCAGATTCTCTCTCCCAAGTTGCCTCTCCCACTGATCGGTGCTTCCATTGCACCTTCACTGAAGGAATCTCCTTGGTCCTAAGCTTTCGAACCTGCCTGTCCAATATAGCTATAGGTTCTTCCTCAAATGTCAAGTCTGGACCCAACTCCACTGAATCGAGTGAAAGCACATGTGACTCATCCGGAATATACTTTCGAAGCATAGAGACATGGAAAACAGGATGAACTGCTGACAAACTAGGTGGCAAGGCCAACTTATAGGCCACCTCTCCCACTCGACTCAAAATCTCAAAAGGTCCAATGAATCTAGGGCTAAGCTTTCCCTTCTTGCCAAACCGCATCACACCTTTCATAGGTGATACTCTAAGCCAAACATGATCACCCTCCATAAACACTAAGGCTCTAACTCTCCGGTCTGTATAACTCTTCTGTCGACTCTGGGCTATCAACAATCTATATTAAATCATACAAACTTGCTCCATAGCATCTCTAAGCAAGTCAGTATCCAAAGAGTCCATCTCTGCCGAATCAAACCAACCGATCGGAGACCTACATCTTTTTCCATACAACGCCTCAAATGGGGCCATCTGAATACTAGAGTGATAACTGTTATTGTAGGCAAACTCTGCTAAGGGTAAATGTCGATCCCATCTAGCACCAAAATCGATCACACATGCTCGGAGCATGTCCTCCAACACCTGAATCGTCCGCTCGGACTGACCATCTGTCTGAGGGTGAAAGGCTGTACTCATATCTAGCTGAGTACCCAAACCATGTTGTAATGCCTTCCAGAAGTGAGAAGTAAATAGTGAACCTCGATCTGATATAATAGAAACAGGAACCCCATGTAGTCGCACAATCTGACTGATATATAGCTCGGCTAATTTTTCTGCAGTATACTTTACCCGAACTGGAATAAAGTGGGCAGACTTGGTCAGCCTGTCAACAACAACCCAAATGGAGTCATGACCACCCACTGTGGTAGGCAAACCCACAACAAAGTCCATAGTGATCCGCTCCCACTTCCAAGTAGGAATAGGCATCCTCTGAGATACACCCGGACGCTGGTGCTCACACTTGACCTGTTGGCAAGTCAAACACCTAAAAACAAAGTCTGAAATATCTCTCTTCATTCCACACCACCAGTAATGCTGACTCAGATCAAGATACATCTTCGCTGCTCCCGGATGAATAGAATATCGGGAACAATGGGCCTCTTCAAGAATCAGTCTAGTCAACTTACCCGTTTTGGGCACACAAATCCTGCCTCCAATCCTCAAGACACCGCCAGAATCAAGGACAGCCTCCTTGGCTTCCCCTCTCAATACCCTATCTCGTATGAGACTGTCGCGCCCCGTTCTTCTCGAAACGGGTTCTGGTGCACGACCTAACAACTCTTTTGGGATTTGGGTGATTGAAGAGTCGCCACCTAACGAATTAAGGCGCGTTAGGGCACCTATCTAACCTAACAAAGTCTAGCTAAGGTCAACGAACCAGAGATCGGGTAAGGGTTCAAATTACCTCGAGGGAAGGTGTTAGGCATCCTTCGAGGTCCACAAATGTGGGTCCCGGCCGTGTCTCATGCAATATGTGGGGTTACAAGTAGCAATTAAGGTCACTTCATTATTTGGTTATTTAGTTAGCATAATTACTAAGTGATAAATAATATTAACAATTAAGGTTATTTCAAATATTTACTTAATTAATTAAGCATGCGAAAACTAAGTGATAGCTTAACGCTAAATAATTAATGCAAATAAAATTAAAAGAGATAGCGAAGATAGAAAGTAGACAAGTATATAAGCAAATATCATTTTTATTTTAATTAGACTACCCCAAATAAATATAAGAATAAACCAATAAAGGGACAAAGGAAAGGGGAGACTACGAAGGACTTTAGGATCGGCACTCGACTTTTCATTATTTTCGATCGCTTTCTCGTAGGGACGGACAAAACCAAGGTTTGTCGTTTAGATCGAAGTCGATGTCATCATCTCCATAGGGCCTAAACTACCCCTACCCCACCACCGCATGTTTTGCGTCTCTACGAGGTGCCTATCGTCCCCACTTAAGGTCCAAGAGGCATTGGGCGCTATTAGGATGAATTTAGACAAAATAAAATATAAAGGCCCACCTAGACACCAAGTCAAACACTTTGGACGAGCATTTAGCACGTAGGGTCTCATATTGGCCTCTAGATTTTAATTAACATGCTAGCAAACACATATAAAGTGAAAGGTTGCATACGAGTGTGTGAACATATAAGCGTACAACAAGTAACACAACACTATAACAATTAATTTATGAAAGAGGCAGAGACAATTATGACAAAACAAAATTGTTTATTTTTTATTAGTTAATTAGAGGTGGCAAAACAATTTATTTAATGTAGAAACTACAATATTTTGGGCGAGAATTAATTAGGACAGCCAAATTTAAAATAGCGAGGTTATGCGAAAAATAAATTATTTATGCAATAGCGATTAGACTATTTTTAAAGGGTTGCGAAATTATTACGAAGCCGATTTTAGTTACCAATTGATTTTTAAAAAAACGAAATATTAACATTGCAAGAGAGTGATTTAAACTCTATTTTTAATGGTAGACAATTTTAATCTTACGGTTAACATGCGAGGAGCAAATATTGATTTATTTAAAAATTATTTATTTTAGATAGAGTATTCATAGCGAGACTAAAAACATATTGAAAATTTATTAGAAGCCTATAAATATGCTAATTAAATGATTAACATGCTTAAAGTTGCTTAGTGTGATTAATTAAGCCTGCTGAAAAATTATACGTTTTATTTTATTAGACAATCAATTAGTTGGTACAACAATTAATTATTAATCCTAAGGCATGATTTCTAAGTAAAAAATAAAAAATCACTTGAAACCTATATGCTTAATTTCTACACCCAAATAATATATAAAATTATGTAACTCATGTAGGCATGATATCTAAGTGGATCAATATTGAGAATATTATCAAAACCTATTATTCATAATTTCTATATAAGATATAACGATATTCAGAAGCCTATAGGCATAATTTCTAAATGTGAACATCTTTGGAGTTATTTATTTACCGATTGCAACGAGATATATCATTAAAGCTTAATTTATTAAGATCCTAACATTTGAATTACAATTCAAACTTTTAATGACATCTTGACAATTTAATTAATAACCTATAAAAAGACTTTTAAATGATAGACACGCAAAGATATTTTATCGTTAACAAAGCAATAACTAATTACGCAGATTAATTTTAATTAGTTGTAATCAGACCCGAAGTACCTAATTGTCTTAAATGGCGAAAATGAGCAATCATAATGCATAAATGATCAAATAATGAGCGGGAGATATCTATAACATGTTATTCAATTTTAGACATACTAAAATTATAAGAAGATTCAAGAAAAGAACCTAAGGCATGGCGTCTAATAATTTATCAATCAATTTCCCACATTTTAACAATATTGGTATGCAAGGCGAGATTCTAAAAGTCAAGATCACAACAAATTATGGCGTATATTTACGCTATATTGTGATTAGATAAGGTTGTAAATAAAGGTTAATTTTAAACCACTTATTTAAATTATTCTAACATATTTGCACAATTCTGCGATTAACGTGATAGACAGGTTATAACAGTCACACATAAGCAAAAATAAATAAACAGTTAGCACATATATCCCCATCCCTCCCTTAGACGATCCCCCAAGTTATATCATATATGGAGATAGAGTTATTACACAATATTACAAACCAAGGTAAAGAACAAGTGAATAAAAATATACAACATTAAAATAAACATAATAGCTTCATGTGAAATTCTCCTCTAGGCGATTCTTCATCATCTTGTTCAAATCTGCTAGAAAGGATAATGTAACAGACATATATATATAATGGCAAAAGAATCATATCATCATTTATTCATAGCAACAAATCACTTTTAGCAACACACATAAGAAATCAAAACAAATAAAGAAAATAATCATAGACATTATCACCCATAGGAGGAATGAAAACCGACCCGTGCTTCCTTGTAAATTATTTCGAACATACAACCATGCATAATACAAAATAAAATTACGCTAGTGAGGAGAACTAACCAATTAAGCAGAAAATAATTATCAGCAATGAAGACCTCCTAATCCGATTTTCGACCCGTGCACAGCAAAATAGCAAGAATAGAAATGCTTTAATGTTTACCGGAAAACTTGATTCGTTTCAAGAGTAGGGAGCAATATTTTATATATTCAAGAGTGAACCATGTGAGAGCAAGGTATGAATGTTTAGAAGTGATTATGACCGTCTTTTATAGTGGAGGAGGGTCACGGTTTAAGGAAAGGATATTATAAGGAAACAATTAAAATATTTTCTTTATTCAAAAGAGGAGCTAAATTAGTCCAAAAGTCACAAATTGATATTTTGATTACTAAAATAAAGGAAAAAAAACATCGGCACAATAGTAAGGCGACTTGGTCAACAAATTACCAAAAATAGATCACTAAAAGTTGAACAAATAAGGGAGAGAAATAAATGAATTAAATATTAATTTTCCTTATTGGAAAGGACCTGCACGCTCAAATTGTTAATTTGTTATTATTATTATTATTGTTATTATTTTTTAGGAAAAATAAAATATTAACGAACTGAATACCATAGTTAAATGACATATTAAGTTAAGGAGATCCAAAAATTATGCATCAAACACAATATTTACTCAATCATGTGTTACTATAAATATGACAAGTAAGAATCAGTCAAGAAAAAAAAAAAAAAAAATTTAAGGGAAGGAGGAATCAATTTACAGCACTATCAATTAGTATTAAAATCGACAGTAGAAAATTATAAGGAAAGAAGTAGTATATGCTTTTAATCAATAATTTAGACTTACCATAAGAAGAGAAGTCCAAAGACATATAAACAAATAATCCACAATCGGCTAACTCACGCCTTAACTAAAGGATTTTGGGCGAATAATTTTAGTAAATCAGGGAATCATTTAAATTGCTAACATAGCCAAATATGAAAAAAAATAAAAAAAATGATCAGTACATATTCACACATAGGCGATAAATCAACAGTGTAAAATATCAAGGTGATCCAAATAATTATTTAAGAAAGAACACATATGACTCTTAAATCAAAACTTTTAACATGTAGACTAATCAGGAGATTCATTTATTAAAAATTTGTTATATATATAAGCAAAGAAAATATTAAGAAATCAAATTTGCTAAAACAAGCCAAATAAATCGACTCACAATCTGCTTAAACGACTCATAACAAAAACAGCGAACAAGCAATCATAAATTATACCTTCGATGTTTTCTAAGAATCGAGACCCAAAACATAGGATAATCTCCCAATTGGAAATGGACAGACCATAATATGAGTAATAACCACGAATTTTGCGCATAAAATTGCAACCTAAGCATGCTTTCTAAGAATCAATCAAGAAATATAAACACATGACAACATATTATGAACTCACTATATTTTAAAGTAAAAAAAATAAAATAAAATGAAGTGATAGAGTGAATAAACTTACTCGGACAGATCTGTCAATGATCCGTCTTAAAACTCAAAGAAAACTTCAAAATATTTGCCGAATTCTTTGTCTTTGGCGTTCGCCGGTGGCTTCTTTGTTGATTTCGGTCGGATCTTTGCCAGCCGCCGGAGTTCTTTGTCCGGAGAGCTCTTTGGTTGCCGATGTTCTTTGCCAGTGTCCTTCGCCGGGCTTTGGGCCGCCGGTGGAGCCTTCTTCTTGTTTACGCTGGGATGGAGCCTCTTCTTTGTCACCTTGCTAGCTGCCGCTGGTCCTGTCCATTGGCCGAGATGAGGAAAGGAGATGGAGCAAGGAGAGAGGGGCGCGAAGAGAGGGAGAGAGGCGCGGCGCCTGGCTCACCTCGTCGGAAAAAAATGGAGAGAACGAAAGGGATGGGGAAGGGGGAGGCGGCTGCTAGAGAGGAAGAGGGAGTGAATGAATTAGGTTTAGGAGTCTTTTGGGGTCTTTAGATATTAAGGAAAGTTAAGGAGAATTGATCTGGACCGTAGGATTAGTTTAAATGAGCGGCTAGGATTTAATTTAAAAAATGGACGGACGGGATTAGATTACTTGATATTTGAATTTGAATTAAGAATAGGCTAAAATTGAAATGAACAAAGGCTATAATTGAAATACCATTGGAATTGGAATGGCCAAAATTGAAATAAATTAGAATAGAATGGGCTAAAAAATAAAAGAGATTTTGAGGAAATTTAAAGGAAATGTTATCCAATTTAAATACTACAAATATCATAATATTTTTATATAATTAAACTCATCTAAGATTTTAAAATATTTAAATAAAGTAATTATTTTTAGTTTTACTAATAATTTTAAAAAAATCTTAATAATATTTACGATAATTTTATAAAGCACGCATACTAAAATGTATAATTTTTAGACAAAATTGGTTAAATTTTAAAACTCAAAATATTTTCAAGAAATTCGTATTTAATCGAATAGCATTCTTAAAATTGCTACGGAGTCGGTCAAAATTGGGTGTCAACAAATTGCCCCTTGGTTGCTTGGGAATGAAGGATGAATTGTCGGGCAACCAACGTTGACTTAGTAGCCGATTTTGTCCGACCGACGAGAAATGTCGGTAGGATCAATTGAAATGATATATGGTTTAAAAAGGGTACGGCCGAGACTTTGGTATTAAGCCGCCTACATATCTCTCGGTTATACGAGAATCGGGTCGTGTGTAGTTCTAGACTTAGGAGCGGACAGACTCTAAGAATTGAAAAGGCGGTACAATATATGAACGGGAACGATATTGGCTTGAATGGATAAGATAAGAGTAGCGAGAAAGGTATGACGAGCAATTTCAGTTTAAGAAATCCAATGAGAAACGATAAAATGAGTAGCCAAGGGTTAATTGAAAAGGGTAATATAAGTAATAAGGAATTCGATAGGGTCTTGTTGTGATAGATGTAAGCACGATAATTGTAGCCGAGAGGGAGATTGATCTCACCTGCAAAATGTTGGTCTCTGCAAATCTGTAGCTTATAATATTATTAGAGCAAATATATCAAACAAACGATAAAGGTAAATATGATGCAATTTCCCATATCGACAATGATGTTTGCCATAAGACTATGAAAATGATGTCTTAGGCTATGATGTCTAGGGCCATGATACGCAAAAATTATATCCTCGGGTCATGAAATGTTGTCGCGGGCCATGAAAAATGATGCCTTTAGACTATGACACCTTTGGATCATGATAAGCAGAAAGTAAATCCTTAGGCCATGATATGATATCTGCAGGCCATGAAAAATGATGCCTTTAGACTATGACACCTTTGGATCATGATAAGCAGAAAGTAAATCCTTAGGCCATGATATGATGTCTGCAGGCCATGAAAATGATGCCTTTAGACCATGACGCCTTAAGAATAAAATAATGAATAAAGAAAGCGTATCTGTAATTCGGGCATCTGTTGATACTTGTAGCTTGTTTTTTTCGAACACATGCAATTCTCGAGCACAATGCAATCTCGGGCACACGCAGATGATGTAGATCTCGGGCACAATGCAATCTCGGGCACACGCAGATGATGTAGATCTCGGGCACAATGCAATCTCGGGCTCAATGCAATCTCGGGCACAATGCAATCTCGGGCACATGCAGATGATGCAATTCTCGGGCACATGCAGATCTCGGGCACAATGCAATCTCGGGCTCAATACAATCTCGGGCACAATGCAATCTCGGGCACATGCATATGATGCAATTCTTGGGCACATGCAGATGATGCAATTCTCGGGCACATGCAGATCTCGGGCACAATGCAATCTCGGGCACGATGCAATCTCGGGCTCAATGCAATCTCGGGCACATGCATATGATGCAATTCTCGGGCACATGCAGATGATGCAATTCTCGGGCACATGCAGATCTCGGGCACAATGCAATCTCGGGCACAATGCAATCTCGGGCACAATGCAATCTCGGGCACAATGCAATCTTCGGGCTCATGCAATATCGGGCATAATGCAATCTTCGGGCACATGCGATAGTTGATTGGAGGCATAGACCTTCGCCTTATTGAAAGGATTGAGCGTCATTTGTTAACGAATTCGAAATATTGTAGCTTTGACCCTTTGTCCTATTGTAAGGAGTGAGTGCAGTTGAATGTTAATTTTCGGGCTCAATATATAGTAGCTTGATGCTTTCTCATGTCGAAAGGATAGGGTGCCATTTGATTGGCGATTTATAGTAGCTTGATCATTTTCTATTGGAAGAGCATGGTGCCGCTGATTGGCGATTGTCGGATTCCATATAAAGCTTGGTCCTTCATTCTGATTGGAGGGACAATGTGCCATTTAGTGGCGATTCGTCGAGCTTAATAGCAGTCAGGCGCTGTTGAAGTTGTCTTTTGTATCTGTACCTGTCTTCCTGTATTCAAAGAAAAATTGTTAGTTTTAAAAAAAAAGGGGGAGGTTGATCTGCTCTGACCGGTGTGCTCCCTTTGACTTGCCATCCAGACCTTTCCGGGCATTTGCTTTGAAGAGAAATGTAAAAATAGAGGGAGAGAGAGTTTTCGAAAAAGCTTTTGAAAATAATAAATTGTAAAAAGTAATGTTGAATCTTTGACCATGGCATAGTTTGAGACTTTGCAACATCTGACATCAATATCAAATTTGTTATCGATCTTTGTTGAAGATTGTAGTTTGATTGTAGTGAATTTTTGAGACCCTCAAAAATTTCTACCCCGATCTTGATTTGTGCAGGAAATGCTTTGTTTAAAGGAATTTTGAGATCCTCTCAAAAATTCTGCCCCAGTTACTGATTTGTGAGAAAAATGCTTTTGATAGAATTTTTGAGTTCCTCTCAAAAATTCTACCCCAGTCTCGTGATTTGCAAGAAGATGTCCTTTTGATGGAATTTTTGAGATCCTCTCAAAAATTCTGCCCCAGTTAACAGTCAAAAGGGAAAAATGAAATTTTTATTATGATAAGACCGAACTCAAAGGAGCGCCTACGTATCCCCTCTTAAACGGGAATCGGAGTCGACGTAGTTCCAAATCTATAGTAAAAGAGCATGAACAATTTAGATGTAATATCTCTTCCACAAAGATTCGAGTTGATGGGTTTGGGCCAAACTTCTCCGTCCATTTCTGCAAGTATGAGGGCTCCGCCTGTTAATACCCGAGAGACTATGTATGGACCCTGCCAGTTTGGCGAGAATTTACCCTTTGCTTCATCTTGGTTTGGAAAAATCCGCTTCAGAACCAGTTGCCAAGGTGAGAAATGTCTGGGTCTAACCTTTTTGTTGAAAGCTCTGGCCATTCTATTTTGATAGAGTTGACCATGACAAACGGCATTAATCCTCCTTCCATCTATCAATGTAAGATTTTCCGCCCGAATTTGTATCCATTTAGCATCATCCAGCTCCGCTTCTTGAATAATCCTTAGAGATGGTATTTCCACCTCGGCAGGTATCACAGCTTCATTACCATATACCAGAAAATAAGGCGTAACCCCAGTAGAAGTTCTGATGGTTGTACGATATCCCAGCAATGCAAAGGGTAACTTTTCATGCCAATGTTTGTGATTATCGATCATCTTGCGCAATATCCTCTTGATGTTCTTGTTTTGCGGCCTCAACGGCTCCATTCATCTCGTGGTCTATATCTTTGTAGAATTTCGGTGATTGATCTTGAACTTCTCACACAACGATCTCATCAAATCACTATTTAGGTTGGTTCCATTATCAGTGATGATTGACTCAGGAATCCCGAACCTACAGATAATATTATTTTTGACGAAATCATCGACAACCTTCTTTGTCACTGATTTGTGAGAGGTGGCTTCGACCCATTTGGTGAAGTAGTCGATTGCAACCAGAATGAATCTATGTCCATTGGATGCCGCTGGCTCGATTGGTCCAATGACGTCCATGCCCCAAGCTGCAAAGGGCCACGGTGAACTAGTAACATGAAGTTCGTTGGGAGGGACTCTGATCATATCTGCATGAGTCTGACATTGGTGACATTTTTGAACATAGCGGATACAGTCTGTCTCCATAGTTAGCCAGAAATATCCCGATCTCAAGATCTTCTTCGCCGAGTGTAAAGCCATTCATGTGAGGACCACATGTTCTGCATGTATCTCTTCAATCAACCTTGTTGGCTTCTCCAGCTTCGACACACCTTAGCAACCCCAAATCGGGAGTCCTCCTGTAAAGGATTTCTCCACTTAGAAAGAATTGATTCGCTAACCTCCGAATTGTACGCTTTTGTACACTTGTTGCGTCCTCTGTATACTCACCGCTCTTCAAATATCCTCGAATGTCATTGTACCAAGGCTTTCCATCAGGTTCTTCCTCAACATGAAAACAGTATGCCGGTTGCTCGTAGATGTGGATGTAAATAGGATCAATGTAATTATGATCAGGATGTTGAATCATGGAAGATAAGGTGGCTAAGGCGTCTGCGAATTCATTCTGGATCCTTGGCACATGTTTGAATTCTGCCTTGATGAACCTTTTGCACAACCTGTGCACGCACTCCAAGTATGGTAACAATTTCCGATTTTTAGTAGCCCATTCGCCTCGGACCTGATGGATCAATAAGTCTGAATCTCCTATTATCAACATTTCCTGGACATCCAGGTCAATAGCGCGTCGGAGCCCCAATATGCACGCTTCATATTCAGCCATATTGTTTGAGCATAGGAACCTGAGTTTGGGCGATACCGGATAATGTTGCCCGGTTGGTGAGATCAAAACGACTCCGATCTTGGGATCCGCTCAGGTTCTTAGCTCCATCAAAGAACATCCTCCAACCATCATATTCTTCAGAAATGTCTTCCCCGACAAAAGCTACTTCTTCGTCTGGGAAGTAAGTCTTCAATGGTCTATAATCATCATCTACAGGGTTCTCCGCCATATGATCGGCTAATGCTTGTGCTTTCACTGCCTTCTGTGTAACATACACTATGTCAAACTCGCTCAGTAATATCTGCCATTTAGCCAGTTTACCTGTAGGCATGGGCTTTTGAAAGATATACTTTAGAGGGTCCATCCTTGAAATCAGATAAGTAGTATGCGAAGAGAGGTAGTGTCGCAGCTTCTGGGCGACCCAAGTTACAGCACAACAGGTACGCTCCAATAAAGAGTATCGAGCCTCATATGATGTAAATTTCTTACTCATGTAATATATCGCCTGCTCCTTCTTTCCAGTTTCATCATGTTGCCCCAAAATGCAGCTGAAAGCATTATCCGACACTGATATGTATAGCAACAAAGGTCTACCAGATTCCGGTGGAACCAACACAGGTGGATTGGACAAGTAATCTTTGATTTTGTCAAACGCTTGTTGACATTCGTCTGTCCATTTCACCGCAGCATCCTTCTTCAACAGCTTGAAGATAGGCTCACAAATAACAGTAGACTGGGCTATGAAACGACTGATGTAGTTGAGTCGTCCCAAGAAACTCATTACCTCCTTTTTACTCTTCGGCGGAGGTAGATCACGAATGGCTTTGATTTTTGATGGATCCAGTTCTATACCCCGGGCTGACAATGGAACCCAAAAGCTTTCCGGCGGGAACCCCAAAGACACACTTTGCAGGATTCAACTTCAAATTATACTTGCGTAATCGGCAAAGAACTTTCGCGATCATCGAGATGATTTGAACCCTTCTTTGATTTGATGATGACGTCATCCACATAAACTTCAATTTCCTTGTGGATCATGTCGTGAAACAAAGTAGTCATCGCCCTCATGTATGTAGCACCAGCATTCTTTAACCCAAAAGGCATTACCTTGTAATTGTAGACACCCCAAGGTGTAATGAATGCAGTCTTCTCAGCATCGTCCTTGTGCATTTCAATTTGATGATAGCCAGCAAAGCAATCCACGAATGACGACCGTGTTTCATGCTTAGCACGATTATCAATCAAGATGTGTATGTTGGGCAATGGAAAATTATCTTTGGGACTAGCTTTGTTGAGATCCCGATAATCCACACGTACTCTAACCTTTCCGTCTTTCTTCGGCCTTTGGAACGACATTTGCAAGCCAAGTCGGGTACTCCGTCACTTGAAGGATTCCAAAGAGATCTAGTTGCTTGATATTTCTTCCTTGATTTTCAAACTCAACTCAGGCTTGTATTTTCTCAGTTTCTGCTTCACAGGTGGACATGCTGGATCAGTGGGCAATCGATGAGCTACGATTGAAGTGCTTAGCCCTGTCATGTCTGCATAGGACCAGGCGAAGATATCCTTATTATCCATGAGACACTCTGTATACTCTTTCTTGTCATCTTCCGTCATATGGATGCTTACTCGGGTCTCTTGTACCACCTCTGAATTTCCCAGATTTACCACCTCTGTTTCCACTAGATTCGGGTTGGGTTTTTCCTCGAATTCCTCAACCTTTCTGATTAACTCTTCAGGGACCTCACTTTCTTCGACCTCCTCTAAGTCATTAATATTAAGTTGTTCAGTCTCATTATATGCCATAGTCTCAGATTCAACATTTTTATAATAGATTTTGCTGGAAGAAAGAATAACGCACAAATAAATATAAGATATAAATAGATAGGAAAAGAACTTTATTGATTAAAACTCAAAAGCTTCATAAAACTAGTTGTTGAAAACAATAACATAGAACTGAAATTTTAAAATTGTTTATTGAAAACTTTAAAATAGATAGAAAATCTTCCACAGCTACCCAGATGCCCGGCGAGGTCTGGATGGAGTTGAAGTCCAAGTGCTGATGCTGATCCCTGCTTCAATATCTCCTCTAGGATCCCCTTTCTCCTCCTCGTTGATCACGACATTGCAACCCTTTCCTTCCTCCTTGGTCAGAGATAAACCCTTCATGTCCTCTAGAAACTCATCAATGATACTTCCCATGAAACCTGCAGATCGGAATGATTGGTGCAATGGTGGAATTGGTTTCTTCAATGGGTAATAGTATCCATCTCTAGGTGGTTGCCAATCAAGCCACTCTTCAGTAGTATATTTATACCCCAAGCCAAAAGTGGTTGAATGACGAACGGGTTGTATAGGTTCAACTATTCCTTGTAGCTTAGCGCCCAAACCTTTCCCGAGCTCAAAACCAAACCAGGCCATCATATCTATGATCTTCTGGCTAAACCAAGGTTGCAGTTCAATGTCGCCAACAAGCTCAACTGTATGGTACATCTCACCGTCTAGATGACCCCTTCCTTCTATCGCATATACAGGATGTCCCTTTTCCCCATGGACTACAACCTCTTCATGATCCCATTCAAACTTCAAGCATTGATGAAGAGTAGAGGGAACTGCTCCACCCATATGAATCCAAGGACGACCCAACAATAGATTATATGAAGATGGAATGTCCAGGACACGAAAAGCTATGGGGAAAGTAGCGAGGACCAATGAGCATGTCCAAAGTTATTTCCCCAATAGTACCCTCTCGAGAGCCATTGAAAGTTCTCACATTCATCTTCCAGGTTTGGATCTTTGCACTATCCACACCTAGCCTTGTCAAAGTGCTCAGAGGGCAAATATTCAAACCAGAGCCTGAATCAACCAATGCTTTGGTGATTATCTTGTCCTGATATTGAACTGAAATGTACAAGGCCTTATTGTGGGCGGTTCCTTCAATTGGCAACTCATCTCCATGAAAAGATATTCGGTATGCCTCAAAAACCTGCCCGACCATTTGGGCTACCTCTCCCTGCGTGATGCTAGATGGGACATAGGCTTCACCCAGGACCTTCAACAGAGCATTCCGATGAGTTTCGGAAGATTGCAGCAATGATAGGATAGATATTTGAGACTGGGTTTTACTCAATTGTTCAACAATAGAGTACTCTTTTGCTTGCACTTTCTTCCAAATACCTTGTTCTTCTAGTTCTACAATTGGTGCCTTCGACTTGCTAGAGCTTCCCTGCACCAAGTTTTCAGGTGTGTAAATTCTTCCTGATCTAGTAATTCCTGCTGCAGTGTCTGCTTCTTCCACCTTTGCTTTTCCCTTTCTGTAGTCCCATGGGACAGCATGAGTATCATACTGGACAGGGGAAGACGCCCTATAAACGGTGAATGGAGTCTTGGGTATGGCGACCTCAACCTCAAACGGAGCACGCATTTGCACTACTATTGGAGTCTGGGCGATAGCAGTCACTGCTTCTTCTGGCTCAAGGACCCAAATGGATTTCTCCCAATCTGAAGTATCATCAACTTCTACCATGTTGACCTGATGGTTAGGCAGAGGGTTGTTTGCAACATTTGGTGCTTGGATCTTTGAGTTGAATGGCCTTAGTATCAATCGGCATTTGAACCTTATCTTTCAAGGCTCTGCAAACCTCGGTAGTGTGACCTTTCATCCCGCAATGGTAGGCACCAGAGACCTTGTTTGGGTCATACCATTTCGCGCGAACATCCACAGCAAATGCGAATTGGGGCGACATAGCCGGCCTCTTTCAATCTTTCATAAAGTGGGCTATGGGCTCGGCCAGAGGGTATAGTTCTTCACAGGTCTTCTTTCATATGGTGGTTTATTTCGGTAGCTTGGTGTCTGAGTGGGTGGTGGAGTTTGGAAGTATGCAGGCTGGGCATTATAGACAGGATATGAGGCTTGTTGGTATTGAGAAGGAGCATTTTGATAATAAACTGGCATGGGTTTGGGAGATATAGGTGGTGGAGCTGAAGGATATGGAGTTTGGGTATATGAAGATGAAGGATATGGAGATGGAGGTGGGGTTGATGGTTGGTACTTATAAGGGTTCTCGGTTCCTTGAGCCATCATGACTCGAGCCTGTTTTCTTTCGATTTTCGGTCATTCCTCCAGTTGCGAGCTTTGTTGGTGGCTTGCGAGCCTCAGTTGATGATAGTACCATTTTTTATGCCCTCTTCGATCCTTTCACCTAGCTTGATAATATCAGCAAAACTTTTCTCAGCTACCTGCATCATTCTATCATAATATTGTGGCTCTTGAGCACGGGTGAAGTAGTCTTTCATCTGAGATTCTTCCATGGGTGGTCCGCTCCGGCCGCCTCGGACCTCCATCTTATCGCATAATCCCCGAAGGATTCACTAGGCTTTTTCTTCAGGTTTTGGATGTAGAACCGGTCAGTGCATTTTCTACATTAAATCCAAACCTCGTTCATGAAGTCTCTGTTGCCATGTCTACCCACTCATCCCATTTCCGAGGTCATGTTCAATATACCAGGATAGGGCCTCTCCGGTGAGACTTCTCATAAACAACTTCATGAGTATCCTTTCATCTCTCCCCACGCCTACAAGCTTGTCTCAGTACATTCGTAGATGGGCTTTGGGATCTCCAATGCCATTAAACAGTTCAAACTTTGGAAGTTTGTATCCTTCGGGAAGTTCTACATCGGGGTGCATACATAAATCTTCGTAGCTCGATCCCTCCCAACCTCTTGCTTCCTTCCACATGTTGCACCCCGTTGGCCAAGCCGTCTAATCTCTCGGTCGGGTTTTTATCAGAATGTCCTTTTGGGAGGACTCTGATTCATGGTAGTTATGGGTCAAGGGAGCAGTTTCCACATAAATGGGGTTGAGATTGTCATTTCCGGGAGTATATGAAGGGTTTGCATTTGGGATTGGTTCTGGAATGGTTGGCTTAGTATGTTGGTGGTAGTGGTAAAATGGGATTTGGGTATTTTGGGTGTGAGGTGGTGGGAAGATATTTGGATGAGTAGGTTCAGGTCGGGATACATTGGTTGGAGGATTGTTCAGCATGGTTGTTTGGTTAGTGTGAGGAGGATTGTCTATATTTTCACCAAACTGAGTTCCGAGAGAAATAGACAACTTAGCCAAATCGCGCATATGTGCTACTTCTTCTTCCAAATCTAGAATCTTGCGCTCAAGTCTTAGGACGAGGTCACTTGGAAGTTGCCCTCCTTCGAAGTTTCTACCCTTTTCGTTCTTCTTTGTTGTTGTCAACCATTTTACCCTTGTCTGTTCTTTGAGGAGGAGGAGGAGAAGGGGTCCCTTTCGATCGTGTATGGGCGGGAATGAAAAGATCATCAACCTTAGGAATGGGGAAAATAATAGAATCAACGAAAAACAATGTTAGGGGATTAGAGCAAATAATGATAATAATAACACGTTGTTTGAAATAAGCGTCCTAGATGCAAGTGACCTCGTTGAGCCGAGGTAGGCCTAAGACGACATGTAAGTGATGCATAATGATTAATTCAAGCCTTATTTGCCAATTGGAGTTTAGAGTTAGAGGAAACAAACAAACTTTATTTATTATAAAATTCAAACACTACATCAAAATTGAAAAACAAAACTGAAATAAACTAAGGGAAATGGGTAACAAATGGGAAAGTCATTCTAAATTAGAAAATCTTGAAGATATTGGTTCCAAGAGCTTGGCGCCAATTGACTCCTTGCATAGGGGTGACTTCATTCTTGATCTTCAACATGTTGCGTGCCCATATGTTTTCCCTTTCATCGGTGAGCCCATGGTATCCTTCCCCACTTACTTCTCCGCCTTTGACCTCCTTTTAGGATCCATACGTAATATTCACGTGTGCATAAGGCTGTTGTGCACC